>VWZD01012919.1:19579-60729 GCA_013396695.1 Sakesphorus luctuosus
CCCTAATCCAACCCACCCCACCCCAACCCAAGCACACCCAACCCAACCCAACAGCCAAATGGAAGAGGAAACCCCCCTCACCACCAGGCTGGTGTTGAACTTGTAGAAGCGCTGAACTGTCCTGTCGCTGAAGCTGTTGCAGAGGTTCTTCTTCACAAAGTTGGGGTGGTTCAGGATGTCATTTGCCACCAGAGGCTCCTGAAGAGGAAAGGCAGGAGTTCAGGCCTTTGGAATCACACACAAACAGCAACAGAAACTGGAAATGGTGGGACTAAAGGGAGGGAAAAGGAGGCAGACCTTGTGAGTGATGTGCTGCTGCTCCACGGGCGCGTGGCCCTTGGGGTCGATGAGGGTGGGATGTGCCACCAGGTACCCTCTGTCCTCCATGATGAAGCACCTGCCCCCAACAAACACACCCATCAGACCTTCAGGGAAACATGAGCCTGAATTTCCAGCTGGAGGAGGGACTTGGAAAGGCTTCCTTTGACAAGAAGAATGGAGCCATCAAACAAATTCACTGCAAAGTGTCTCTCAAGAATGTATTTCCCTGAAGCTTCTCCATCTGTTGCTGTTCCAGTGATCCTGGACCATCACACTTGGAAATGGGGCTGACTAAAACCAGAGAGGAAAAGCCACCAGTGCACTGTCTGATTAGGGAGGATCCAGGAAGAAACGAAGCCTAACGGGCTTGGAAAGCTTCAGGAGTTTATTAATCTACTAATTAAACAGCTTTCACACTCTCCTCTAATGACCTCCCACTTCAGAATTCAATTTAAGGGGGAGATAAATCACTCCAAGCCTCCCCAGTTTTCCTCTCCATAGAATCACAGAATCACAGAATGGNCTCTTCTCCAGCACAAACACCCCCAGCTCCCTCAGCCTCTCCCCACAGCACTTGTGCTCCACTCCCTTCTCCAGCCTCGTTGCTCTTCTCTGGACCTGCTCCAGCCCCTCAATGTCCTTCCTCAGCTGAGGGGCCCACAACTCAACACAACACTCAAGGTGTGGCCTCCCCAAGGCAGAGTCCAGGGGAAGGCTCACTGCCCTGGCCCTGCTGGCCACGCTACTTTGGATCCAGACCAGGATGCCATTGGCCTTCTTGGCCACCTGGGCACACTCTTGGCTCCTGTTGAGCTTCCTGTCCCTCAGGCCCCCCAGGTCCCTTTCTGCCTGGCTGCTCTCCAGCCACTCTGTGCCCAGCCTGGAGCGCTGCAGGGCTTGGGGTGGCCAAAGGGCAGGACCTGCACTTGGCCATTCTCACTCTTCCCCTGTGTGATGTCAGGGAAGGGATGTTGGGTGTGTCCTTCTCCAGAAACCACCGTGCTGGGACCTTGGATCCAGCCTGGATCCCCCTCTCCCACTTCCACAGCCACAGCACCAGGACAGCACCAACATCAGGACACTTGGTGGCCACAGCAGTGCCAAGGGGAGGGTTGTGTCCCACTGGATGCTCCCAAAACTCCTGTGGTGGCAGCACAGTGGGAAACGTGGCTGGATCCTGTCCCTGAGACTTCCCAGGCTGAGATTCCCAAGGTGTGGGGCAGATCCTACAGCCAGAGGGATTGCTGGGAGCACTGAAAGCCATCTGGACCCTGGAGGTGTAAAAGGAGTTGGGAGAACTTGGAGTTGGGTTTTTCTGGGAGGTTTTGCATTGGAAATGCACACAGGGATGGGGTGTTTTCCTTTTTTCCTGGAAGATGCTGGAGGGAACCAGGCTCATGATTATCCCAGAATTGTACAGAGAGGAAAAAGCTCATCAGAGATACCTTAAAAACCCCAAAGACCTGCAATGACAGAGGATGGAAGCATCAGAGCTACCTTAGGATGGTCTAACACTGAACAACATGCTCCAAATTCCTCACTTGGGGAATGTGGAAACAGAGAAAAGCCTCTGACCTCATAAGTAGCAGCTGTTCTTCACTGGGAGGGAAGAATGCCAAGCCAGAAATCCTGAGGTTTTTTGCCTTATACACCATAAAATAGATAGAAAAACCAGCCAAAGCAGAAAAGAACTGGGAGGCTGAGAGCAAACCACTTCCCTTCCCACATGGAAGGTTTAAAAGCAAACAAAGAACCAACAATGCCCAAACCACGTTATCGAGTCCCTCCAGAGCCAAAGCAAAGCCCTCCCCAAGCCAGGGGACTTTTCACTAAAGGAGAGGAGCAGTTCAAACACACAGAGATCTGAGTGAAATCAGATCCTCCAGATGAAATCAGCCTTGTGCTGTGCATTTCTGAGAAAAATGGAGCAACAGTGTATTTCAACAATCATGGTTAAAATCACCAGAGATGCTGAATCAGAATTACACACTCACAGTCACTAAACAGGCAAAATTAAAACAAACAGAAAGAACTGGGACGTGTGTTCACTTAATAATGTTTTTTTTTCCCCCAGAATTTCAATGAAGTCTAAATATAACCAAAAAAACATACAAAAATCAGTTCTCCTCTGCTTTTGTAATCCTGCAGACTGTTTATTTAACTGATGGCAGTTGGAGCTGGAGGAACAAAAACATCCACATAATCTTCCTGAGAAGGACAAGCACAGGTTTTATTCAAAATCAGAGAACACACACTGAAAGTAGCAGAATCCTTGGATAAATGAAGCTGGAAAAAAGCTCTGGTTTTACTCAAAATCAGAGAACACACACTGAAAGTAGCAGAATCCTTGGATAAATGAAGCTGGAAAAAAGCTCTGGTTTTACTCAAAATCAGAGAACACACACTGAAAGTAGCAGAATCCTTGGATAAATGAAGCTGGAAAAAAGCTCTGGGTAAAGACAAAAAAAGAAATGCTTTAGATATTTCAGCTTTACCTGATTTTGTTGCCCCCATCCTGGTTACAAACAGGCAGCAGGTCCATGAGAACTTTGTAGAAGTACCTCAGGGTGAAGTCAATGCCCATCACTGCCACTGAGTGGCCTGAGGACATCTGGGCACTGCAGAGAGAGAGGCAAAGGGGTGGGTTTTTTTAATTACTATTTGAATTAATTAGCTCTCTGCCTGAAAGGGGCCCTGGCTTCCCTGGCACAGCCCCAGCTCAGCTCCCCCTGCTCCTGCTGGAATGGACAGCTGGGCATGGAGGCAACAGTGAGAATTGGGGAATTGGCTGCACATCCTCAAGTTTCTCCAGAGAAATTCCCTCTTATCCAAGCAGCAGGTGAAGGAGGCAGGAGAGAGGCCAGAGCTGGATCACCCCCTCCCTCCCTCCCTCCCTCCTTCCCCATGGGCTGCTCTCCCTCCTCTTACAAACACTCCTCCCACCTACAGACATGGAATATTTAGCAATATAAATTAGGATTAAAAATCCTGCATTCCCAGCTCCCAGCTCAGGACATTAACTCCTGCATTCCCAGATCAGGGCACAGCTCCTCCATTCCCAGCTCCCAGATCAGGCACAGCTCCTGCATTCCCAGCTCCTGCATTCCCAGATAAGGCACAGCTCCTGCATTCCCAGCTCCCAGATCAGGCACAGCTCCTGCATTCCCAGCTCCCAGATCAGGACATAACTCCTGCATTCCCAGATCAGGCCACAGCTCCAGCATTCCCAGATCAGGCACAGCTCCTCCATTCCCAGCTCCCAGATCAGGACATAGCTCCTGCATTCCCAGATCAGGCACAGCTCTTGCGTTCCCAGTTCCTGCATTCCCAGTTCCTGCATTCTCAGCTCCTGCATTCCCAGCTCCCAAATCCCTCCCCCCCATCTGCACCCTCCTCTCTGCTCCCCCCAGGGAGGCCCTGAACGTGGAGCTGCCGTGGACATGGTGCTCCATCCCTACATTCCCAAGTGCAGGAGGGATTATGAATCCCGGGCAGAAAAGAAAGGGAAACAATAATTCTTAGGGCTGGTTGTGAGAAGGCTCCAGTGAGGGGGGATGTGCAGCAGCCTCAGGGATGAGGGAATTCCTCCCTTTTCCATTCCCAACCCCCCAGTTCTCCCCTGAAGGCCAGGGAGGGCACAGCCACACCAAGTCCCCTCTCAGCCCTGAGGGACACAACGTGACCATCTCACCCTCAAAGCACAGCCCACAATATTTGCACACTGATGACAAACCCCACACCTTTTGACTTGCTGCTTCTCAAAATGTCTTTTTCCACTTCATCTGATCTCTGAATGGAGGAGCAGAAAGGTTCAGCAGATGCTGAAAGGCACAGCTGGGCTGCACAAAGCAGAGTTCTGGCAGTTCCGCTCCCTGCACTGGGGTGGCTTTGCTGTCCAAGAGATGGACTCCAATCCAATTTGTGGGTATATAAACAAAGGTGCTAAAAAGCTGCATGTGATTTTTTGTTTCCCTAAGCCATTTCATAGAGCAGGAATGGGACAAGGTGACAGAAGCAGCACAGACACATTTAACTGGATGTGACAAAGCAGAGAGCTCTGAAGTTCCTGCTCTGCCCCAACACACAGAGGTCTGTGTTGGGTCCAGCCCTGTTTAACATCTTTAGTGATGATTTAGATGAGGGGATTGAGTCCATCAGCAGCAAATTTGCTGCTGACACCAAGTTGGGAGGGAGTGTCGACCTGCTGGAAGGCAGGAGGGACCTGCAGAGGGATCTGGAGAGACTGGAGGGATGGGCTGATTGCAATGGGCTGGAGTTCACCAAGGCCAAGTGCAGGTCCTGCCCTTTGGCCACCCCAAGCCCTGCAGCGCTCCAGGCTGGGCACAGAGTGGGTGGAGAGCAGCCAGGCAGAAAGGGACCTGGGGGGACTGAGGGACAGGAAGCTCAACAGGAGCCACCAGTGTGTCCAGGTGGCCAAGAAGGCCAATGGCATCCTGGCCTGGATCCAAAGTAGCGTGGCCAGCAGGCCCAGGGCAGTGAGCCTTCCCCTGGCCTCTGCCTTGGGGAGGCCACACCTTGAGTGTTGTGTTGAGTTGTGGGCCCCTGAGTTGAGGCAAGAGATTGAGGGGCTGGAGCGGGGCCAGAGAAGAGCAAGGAGGCTGGAGAAGGGAGTGGAGCACAAGTGCTGTGGGGAGAGGCTGAGGGAGCTGGGGGTGTTTGTGCTGGAGAAGAGGAGGCTGAGAGGTGACCTCAGCACTGTCTGGAAGTGCCTGAAGGGAAGTTGTGGCCAGGTGGGGGTTGGTCTCTTCTCCCAGGCACTCAGCAATAGGACAAGGGGGCACGGGGGGCTCAAGCTCTGCCAGGGGAAATTGAAGTTGGAGATGAGAAAAAACTTCTTTGCAGAGAGAGTGCTGAGGGATTGGAATGGGCTGCCCAGAGTGGGGGTGGATTCCCCATCCCTGGAGGTTTTTCAGCTGAGCTTGGCCGTGGCACTGAGTGCCATGATCTGGTGACGGGACTGGAGTTGGCCCAAGGGTTGGACTTGATGATCTTGGAGGGCTTTTCCAACCCAATCCATTCTGTGATTCTCTGGATGTGGCACTGAGTGAGAATCCACCATGTCTTGATCCAACCCCACAGTGGGGTTGGATCAAGGATTGGACTTTATGATCTTGGAGGGCTTTTCCAACCCAATCCATTCTGATTCTATAACTGGATGTGACAAAGCATCGAGCTCTGAAGTTCCTGCTCTGCCCCAACACACAGAGAAATGTCAGTGTAAATATCTGAGCTTCATTTTTTAAGCATTAAATCCTTCTGGTTTGCTGCATTAAACAGCTTCTTGCATAAATCCTCCGTTCCTCACATGAAATGGCAGGGAGAGGTGGCAGCTCCACACACTCTTGTTGGGATTTAAACCCTCCCAGCAGGCTCCAATGCCAGAATCCCTGTTAACTCCACGGATTCCTCCCCCAGCCCTCTGGATTTTTAACTCAGGCCTCTTTGGGGGATTAGAGCTGATGTGACTAAAAGCTTCAGAGGTTGTATTTACCCAGGAATCACACTCCCATCTGCCAAACTTTGTTTAACCTCTCTTTAATCATCTCCTAATAACCCACCCGAGCTTGAAGTCCTCAAAGCCAAGTAAACCATCCCTTGGCAGATAAAAATCAGAATTTTGATTAATTGCACTTCTCTACTTACCAAAGGGCTTATTTCCCCCCCCCAAGTAAATTCCTCTGTGAGAAGCACCACGAGGGGCTGATAATGCTCCTGCCAAAACACACAGGCTGATGTCCTGTGGTGGGAAATCCCACAGGGAGCAGAGGAATCCCTGGGAAGAGCAGAGGGGGCACGTCCCATCCTCTGCTGGCTTTGGGGGCTGTGTTTGCCAGGGGAACAGCAGAAGGTTCCTGGGGGCGGGGGGGTGGGGGGGCAGAAGGCTCAGTGAAAGCTTTGGAAGAACCTCCATGTTAAAAATCAAAATAAACTTCTGTGCCTGAAACTTGGGAGAGCTCAGGATAGAAAAGTTTGGTACTCCTTTAAACATCCCAAATCTCAGCCCCAGGGCTAGAGGGAGCTGCAACAGAACCAGTCTGGCCCTCCAGGAAAAGGTAATGGGGTGTCCTGAGTTGGAAAGGATCCACAAGGATCATCCAGACCAACTCCTGGCACAATTAACTTCTCACCATCTGGCTGAGATGGTCCTTCAGCTGGAGGTGGGGTTTGACCCAAAGGCACCTATGGGAGCTCCCAGCCTGCTCTGTTCTCTGCAGGGGCAGCTCAAGGTCCCCAGGACCTCCTTCCTCCTGCAAACCCCTGCCCAGTGCTGGATTTAAGCAGCCCAGGCAGGAGCTCCCCAATTCCTGGAGGATGGACAGCTCTTTAATCAACCCCATTTGTGGCCTGACCTCTCTCTGCCCTTGGATCTGCTTTCACTTCTTACTCCTTTCCAAACATCCCCTTGGTATTCACAACTTCAGAAGTGTGTGAGGAACTTCAGGAAATTTAGAAATTAACACTCTTGGTGGAGAAGGATTTGAGTACAAGCAGAGAGGGAGCACATCCCACAGTGTCCAGGGAAAGCAATTCCTCTCCTCCTCCCCATTCCTGCTCTTGCCCATGTGGAATCACAGAACCATAGAATGGATTGGGTTGGAAAAGCCCTCCGAGATCAGCAAGTCCAACCCTTGGGCCAACTCCAGTCCCTTTACCAGATCATGGCACTCAGTGCCACGGCCAAGCTCAGCTGAAAAACCTCCAGGGATGGGGAATCCACCCCCTCTCTGGGCAGCCCATTCCAATCCCTCAGCACTCTCTCTGCAAAGAATTTCTTTCTCATCTCCAACTTCAATTTCCCCTGGCAGAGCTTGAGCCCCCCGTGCCCCCTTGTCCTATTGCTGAGTGCCTGGGAGAAGAGACCAACCCCCACCTGGCCACAACTTCCCTTCAGGCACTTCCAGACAGTGCTGAGGTCACCTCTCAGCCTCCTCTTCTCCAGCACAAACACCCCCAGCTCCCTCAGCCTCTCCCCACAGCACTTGTGCTCCACTCCCTTCTCCAGCCTCGTTGCTCTTCTCTGGCCCCGCTCCAGCCCCTCAATGTCCTTCCTCAGCTGAGGGGCCCAGAACTCAACACAACACTCAAGGTGTCGCCTCCCCAAGGCAGAGGCCAGGGGAAGGCTCACTGCCCTGGGCCTGCTGGCCACGCTACTTTGGATCCAGGCCAGGATCCCATTGGCCTTCTTGGCCACCTGGCCACACTGGTGGCTCCTCTTGAGCTTCCTGTCCCTCAGTCCCTCCAGGTCCCTTTCTGCCTGGCTGCTCTCCAGCCACTCTGTGCCCAGCCTGGAGCGCTGCAGGGCTTGGGGTGGCCAAAGGGCAGGACCTGCACTTGGCCTTGGTGAACTCCAGCCCATTGCAATCAGCCCATCCCTCCAGTCTCTCCAGATCTCATCTCATATCCATCCTGGAGCATGTTCTCACCATCAACCCTTTTTTAATACGTGCTGTGTTTATTCTGTATTATGCTGTGTATTTATATCAATAAAGAATTTACATGTTCCCATAGGATGGATTTTCCATAATATTTTAATATACTGTTGCACCAAGGACAAAGTCCGACAACATTTCCCCCAAAGCCCTTTAAACCCAGTTTGCTTTTCAGTCCTTGGACACACAGGAGTCACTCAGAATTATTCTCTCCTACCCAACTCAAATCTTGGTAACTGAGTGTCCTCTTTCCTCCCCAAACCCTCCAAGCAGGACTCACCTGGAGGAATGGACTGTGTGGCTGATGGTGACCACATAACCAGCCCCTCCAACATCCAAGTAGGGCCCAGTGAAGGTGATGAGTCCTGGATTGGCCACTGCATGCAAATACCTGAGGGAAGCCAAAAGAAGAAATAATACACCTTCATAATTAATGATTTCTGTAACTTTAAGGCAGTATCTTTTATTTTCCCCAAATATACAGACACCGAATTCTTCACATTGTGAACAATTTTAAGTATTTAAGCACAATTAGTACCTAAATGGTTCCTCAAGAACATCCAACTGCACTAAAAAAGCTCATTTACTTCTGCATAGAACACATTTAATGCAATTTTAGACATTTTTCCCCAGAATATCTGACTTAGTGCCAGCAGAGTCTTCAGCTCTGGTGAAATAATTATTATTATTACACTGAAAACTGAGGAGAAAGGACAGAATTGATGCAAGAAAATGCAGAAATATGTCAGACAGTGCTTACAAATTGCAAGCACTTTTGAAACTCCCTGGCAGCATAAAATAAGCCACAATCATGACAAATATCTTCCTACTGTCAGAAAAAAGTTTATGAAACTGTTGGAAACTTTTGTGTTTACTTTGCTTTTCTCTCCCCCCAGTGCATCACCCCACGAGCAGCTTAACCCCCTTCTACTTCAGTCCCAGTTTTTCACCTGTATCTTCTTTCCTAAACACTACAAATTTGGCTTTATATAAAACCCAAAACATCATTTCATGCTGTGGATGGAGCTTTTTCAATCCATGGATTGAGGAAGTAAATGTAAAAGACAAACAATCCAACTCAAACCAAACCCTGAATCAGAAACGAAAAAAATGTGGGAGCTCTTAGAAAGGAGACAAGGGATTGCAAAGGTAAATAAGCTGAAGAAAAGCTCATCAGGGGCTCTGGGGATGATTATTTCAGAGAAAATCTGGGTCAGGAGAGCTGCCAGAGGGCTGGGATTGGTGCTGGCTGCGTGCCCACAGTGTGGCAGCTCCTGCCCACCAATCCCACAGGTTGGAATGCTCTCCAAGCCCTCTGTGCTCTCAGGTTCCCATCCCCACACACACAACTGTTGGCTCAAATCAGGTGCTGGTGCATAATTAACACAGCAAATCCCTCCCTTAAATCAGCTGCAAACAAACCAAAAAGGCTAAAATATTAACAACAAAACCATCCTAAAGAAGCACAAACGCTCCTGAATCAGCCAATCCCTGAAGGGGCTGCCCATCTGCTGGGTATTTATGCTCCCAACTGGGGTGTGAAACACCAACACCCTCCTCAAATCCAAAGGGTGGAATCAGAACCCATGAATGTTTGACGTGGTTGGCTGTCCCAGTTCAGCAGGTGGGCCCAGTCTATCCCTGTGTGGGTGTGACCAAAGCTGGGCATTCTAAACCCTCTGGGCCATTGCCCAGCAACTGGGACCAATGGCCCATTGGCAGCAGCTGCCCAGGGCACAGCTGAGCCCTCAGCCTGGCAGCTGGCTGGGAAAGAAGCCTGGCAGAGGAGCTGGGAGAACTCCCCTCCAGGGACTCCTTGGCACCTCCACACCCACCTCAGGGCTCAGCTCTGCTCAGGGGCCACCAACCAGTCCAAAATCCCCCCTGACTCCCACAGTCACATCCCCCACTCTGCAACTCCCTGCCCTGGGGGACCCACTGGGGGCTCCCACCCAAACCTCAGGGGATGGAATCTTGGGCTTTGGGGACTTGGGGAACCACTCATTGGATCCAGAGGAGGAGCAGACCCTGGACAGGAGGAGCCCACCACTCTCCACCAGACTGTGCCATCATCTGCACCAACAGCTTTGTCCCTTCCTTTTCCTTTGGACTCGGGGGAACCCCGTGGGGCTCAGCACAGGGGCCACCAAACCCCCCTGTGTTTGTGCCCCAGGGGGCTGGGTTCCACTGCTGGGCTTTGGGGGTTAAACCCAATTTCTCTTTGTGCCATTGCATTGATTGGAACATTGTTATTAAATTGTAACTCTGATTTATAATCCCTTTTGTGTTGGGTTCGTTTCTCTTCCTGGGTCACCTTCAAACCAGCACATCGGTGCTGTGACTAAAACTCTCTGAGCCCAACGAGGACAACAACCAGCAAACAACCCTCAGGCTACAAACCCACCCCAATCTTTTCATTGCTAAAGGGACCCTCAAGACCCACCACTGCCTCCTGGTGGGGTCAAAGGCTTTGTCCATGAGGGAGCCGGGGTAGATGCGCAGCACCCCGTTGGGTGTCGCGATGTAGCGGCGCACGATGTAGCTGTTGAGGCCGCTCATCTCCATCTGAGTCATCCACTCGTCCGTGCCGTGGCTCGTGGCCATCACCTCGTTCCTCACAGAGAACTGCAAGACAAAGGCAGGGCAGGGATGCCAGGGTTCCTCCAAGGCTGGCAGGAAAAGGGGAACAAGCTGCCCCAAGAGCCATCAGGGAGTGTCTGAACTCAACGGCTCACGTTGCAATCGTTATAATGAAATATTATTGTTGTTATCTCCGTGGCTTTTCATTTGTGTTCTCACTTCAAGACAATATAAATAATGCTCTGCTTGCATAGAAAATTGGAACTAAGAACACAAAGGGATTTCTGCTAAGGATTGACTGTGGCTTTAGGTTTTCCAGGGTTTGTTTCGAGAGCTGCTCAGCAGATTTCCCTCCTCTCGTGGGGGATAAACCCTCTCCCTCCTCTCTCAAATGAAATGTTGGGAAGAAATTCCTCCCTGACAGAAACCTGTGCTTCCCACAGTGCAGGGTTAGGTGGGATATTTGGAAGGAATTGCTGGCTGGGAGGGTGGCCAGGCCCTGGCACAGGTGCCCAGAGAAGCTGTGGCTGCCCCATCGCTGGGAGTGTCCAAGGCCAGGTTGGCCAGGGCTTGGAGCAGCCTGGGCTGGTGGGAGGTGTCCCTGCCCATCACAAAGGGTTTGGAATGAGATGGGCTTTCAGTCCCTTCTAAGCCAACCACTGTGGGCTCCTGTGGTTATGCCAAGTGTGGCATGGCCAGCAGGAGGGAGCCCACTGTGGGCTGCTGTGGTTATACAGGTGTGGCATGGCCAGCAGGAGGGAGCCCACTGTGGGCTGCTGTGGTTATACAGGTGTGGCATGACCAGCAGGAGGGAGCCCACTGTGGGCTCCTGTGGTTATTGTGGCATGACCAGCAGGAGGGAGCCTACTGTGGGCATACAGGTGTGGCATGGCCAGCAGGAGGGAGCCCACTGTGGACTCCTGGGCTATACCAGGTGTGGCATGGCCAGCAGGAGGGAGCCCACTGTGGACTGCTGTGGCTATACCAGGTGTGGCATGGGCAGCAGGAGGGAGCCGACTGTGGGCTCCTGTGGTTATGCCAAGTGTGGCATGGCCAGCAGGAGGGAGCCTACTGTGGGCTCCTGTGGCTATGCCAGGTGTGGCCTGGGCAGCAGGAGGGGCAGGTGCCCCCAGCCCTACCTTGAGGCCGGGGTTGGCGATGAGCCGCGTGTTGTCGCTCAGGTACGCCGTGTAGTGCTCCACCATGCGCTTCGTCTCGGGCTGGCTCAGGTGCTCGTAGGGGGAGGAGAAGCTGCCTGCTGAGAGCATCACCGTGGGGCTTTCTGCAAACACCAAGCAGGAGGGGGGTCAGCAGGGGCAACTGCACCTGCTGCACAGCCAGGACGTGGGGCCTGACGTGGTGTCTGTCTTGGGTTGAGCTGGCAAAATGCAAACTGCCCAACACAGAGTCAGACTCCTTCTCTTCTCCCTCCCATGGAGAAAAGGGAGAAAGGAAAAAAACCTAGAAACTCAAACCAGTTTATACTTAAACTAACTATATATATTTATACAGAAAAAAGAGAAACTACAACATAACACACACTTATACAAGTCAGATGTAACAACAATTTTCTACCTCCCACCGAAAACAGATTCCATCACTCTTGACCTATAACCACCCTTAAAGACGCACAGCAAGAAACAGAAAGAACAACAAAATGTTTCTACTTCCCTGAACTCAAGCAAAATGCAAGTAGCAGCAGGAGCAGGGCCCAGACAGCAGGGCAGCAGCTGCCTGTCCTGCCTCTACTTTGGCCATGATGGAACTGAGTGAACACCTCCCACTCCTGTATTCATATCTCAGGTTTGTGTCATCTGGTATGAAATATTTCTGTGGTTGCTTAAGTCAGGTGATCCCTGTCTCTCCTAATCTGCCTAGATTCTCTGAGCCTGCTAATTTGAGGCCTGGCTAAAACTACCACAGTGTCCCAGGTGAGGACGTGGGCAAGGAGTTCCACCAACGCCCTTTCCACTCATCCACTCTCAGGTCATTGTGGATTGAGAAGGAGGGCAGGAAACACCAAGTTTTCCACCCAAACCAGAGCACTTCCCAGCACAGTCACTCACTCATGCTGCACATGAACCAACTTTGCTGCTTCACAACATTGGTCCTCTTACTGTGATCTCTGGCTGGGATTTGGTACTTCAGTGCCCTTGTTCTCAAAGTCTGAGCAACTCCTGAATTACTGAGCAGCTCCTGAATTACCACTTTTTTAAAGATTACAGAAGCTGTTTTCCCTAAAGAAAAGGTTTTGTGTTAAAGAAATGAATTATCGTGGCAGAAGAAAACAAAAAGGAGCATTTTCAGTTCCAGACAAGGAACTAGTGGAGAACTAGTGGGGCCAGAGAAGAGCAATGAGGCTGGAGAAGGGAGTGGAGCACAAGTGCTGTGGGGAGAGGCTGAGGGAGCTGGGGGTGTTTGTGCTGGAGAAGAGGAGGCTCAGGGGGGACCTCAGCACTGTCTGGAAGTGCCTGAAGGGAAGTTGTGGCCAGGTGGGGGTTGGTCTCTTCTCCCAGGCACTCAGCAATAGGACAAGGGGGCACGGGGGGCTCAAGCTCTGCCAGGGGAAATTGAAGTTGGAGAGCAGAAAAAACTTCTTTGCAGAGAGAGTGCTGAGGGATTGGAATGGGCTGTCCAGAGAGGGGGTGGATTCCCCATCCCTGGAGGTTTTTCAGCTGAGCTTGGCCGTGGTACTGAGTGCCATGATCTGGTAAAGGGACTGGAGTTGGCCCAAGGGTTGGACTTGATGATCTTGGAGGTCTTTTCCAACCCAATCCATTCTATGATTCTATCTCAAGTGCAGAAGAGGCAGCTCCCCAGGAGAAGGGCAGCTGTCTGGAGTGAGTTTTAGAACAGACTAGAAGGTAAATTTTCCCTGTGCAAAAGCAGACAGCTTTTTAGCAACAGAAATGATCATGACCAGGCAGTGCAGAAGGCTCAGAAGGTCTTTTCTGAGTATTTGACCGATGGAGCCCAAATTCCCAGTGAGGAATGGTCTCCAGAGCAGAGACAGAGTGCGGTGCAGTCTGTGAACTGTTCTGCTTTTGGTCACATTGCTCTGGGACACATCCCCACACAGCCACGTGTGCTGCCCTCATCCCACCTGGAGGATCTCACTAGGGTGGCCCGGACCACCAGGAGGACACCTAGGGTGGCCAGGACCACCTGGAGGGCCTCACCTAGGGTGGCCAGGACCACTTGAAAGGCCTCACCTAGGGTGGCCAGGACCACCTGGAGGATCTCATTATGGTGGCCAGGACCACCTGGAGGATCTCACCTAGGGTGGCCAGGACCACCTGGAGGATCCCACTAGGGTGGCCAGGACCACCTGGAGGGCCTCACCTAGGGTGGCCAGGACTACCTGGAGGATCCCACTAGGGTGGCCAGGACCACCTGGAGGACCTCACCTAGGGTGGCCAGGCCCACCTGGAGGACCTCACCTAGGGTGGCCAGGACCACCTGGAGGACCTCACCTAGGGTGGCCAGGCCCACCTGGAGGACCTCACCTAGGGTGGCCAGGCCCACCTGGAGGACCTCACCTAGGGTGGCCAGCTGCTTGAAGTGCAGGCAGGCGTTGGGCTGGCCCAGCAGGTCGAGGCGGTGGTAGAGCAGTTTGCTGCTGGGGACAGTGTTGAGGTTCTTCAGCTGCTTGACAGGGATTTCTGGCTGGATCACCACCACACACAGGATAAAGGAGGTGTCCTGCACCTGCAAAACACCAGCAAGTCACCAAACAGGAACAGAATGTGCAGGATGGACAGAGCTGGTGTGTTCTGGTCCCACTTTTCCACAGGTGACACACAAAATAAAAACACTGTCATTTTTTTCTCCAGAAAAACTAAACAAGACCCTCCTTTTGTAGCTCAGGGACTAAATTGTCACACTTTTTTTTGAAGTGCCATGAAGAGAGGAGAGGCTGCAGCTTCACAAACACTCACTGGTATTCCCCTTCTGGAGAGGACACACAAATGAGCTCTCAAAAATAGGATTTTTATCAGTTCCACATGTTTGACTGGTTTGCATCTTTGAAGGAGCCTGTGATAACCAGACCAGCAAAGCTTGGGGTGTCCCAGCTGCTCTGCAAAGGGTGTTTGATATTGAATGCAGCATTACAACATTAGAAAATTACCTCCAGACACCCTCCTGTGTGAATTGCTGTTAAACAATGACAGATTTAATCTCTTCAAACTGCTCAGCCTAATCCTTTAGGTTGGATTTAACTTAATGCTGGGAAATGATCCACAGGTACCCTCTTGAGTTTGTTGGCACAGAGGAATAGCCAATTATTTCTGGCATCAGGGATTATATTTAACCTTAAAATTCCATTTTAATCCCTGGGTCGAGATCAGTGTTTAGATGAGCTCCAAACTGAAAAAAGGAAGCCCAGGAGCTCTCCCAAAGCTCTTACAACTGGTAACAGAGCTATGAACTTGCTCTGTGCCACCCTAGACTTTTCTCCTTACCATTTTCCAGGCATAGCTGACATTGTAGGCTTCTTTTCCAATCTCTCTCAGCTTGTTCACGTGCCAAGACAGTGAGGAGTTCACAGGCACTGTGATGATCTGGCTGCCCAGGGGAATGCTGCAGTGGGGGATAAAACAGCCAGCATTTTATTACTGAACACTGAGGAAAATGGTTACAACTTAAGCAAAAACCTGCTGCTGTATATTTATAAAAGTATCCTAAGAATTGAAGGAATTAAGTGATATTTGCCTCTGGGGAAGGAAAGTGTGTGAGTGCTGAAAATGCACATTTCCAGCTCACACGTACTCAGAGCAGGCAGAGGATAAACAAAACCCCAGATCAAGCAGTGGAAAATCTTCCTGACATGGAAGAGAGAGATTAGGAGGAATATCCCCCAGATCAGCTGTGGAAATCACTGCTCATACCCCAAATGATAAATGAAGAAAGTCAGGAGGAAAAACCAAACCAGAACTATTGGAGAACAAAAAAAAAAATCCCATCCAAACATCCAGATATTGCAGGAAAAGGAACACACTCTTTTCAAATTCCTCTAGAAACACTTGTGGGCACTGCTCCTGTGTGGGTTTGTGTCCCAGTTCAGCAGGTGGGCCCAGCCTGTCCCTGTGTGGGTGTGACCAAAGCTGGGCATTCTAAACCCTCTGGGCCATTGCCCAGCAACTGGGACCAATGGCCCATTGGCAGCAGCTGCCCAGGGCACAGCTGAGCCCTCAGCCTGGCAGCTGGCTGGGAAAGAAGCCTGGCAGAGGAGCTGGGAGAACTCCCCTCCAGGGACTCCTTGGCACCTCCACACCCACCTCAGGGCTCAGCTCTGCTCAGGGGCCACCAACCAGTCCAAAATCCCCCCTGACTCCCACACTCACATCCCCCACTCTGCAACTCCCTGCCCTGGGGGACCCACTGGGGGCTCCCATCTGCACCTCAGGGGATGGAATCTTGGGCTTTGGGGACTTGGGGACCACTCATTGGATCCAGAGGAGGAGCAGACCCTGGAGAGGAGGAGCCCACCACTCTCCACCAGACTGGGACATCATCTGCACCAACAGCTTTGTCCCTTCCTTTCCCTTTGGACTCGGGGGAATCCCGTGGGGCTCAGCACAGGGGCCACCAAACCCCCCTGTGTTTGTGCCCCAGGGGGCTGGGTTCCACTGCTGGGGTTGGGGGTTAAACCCAATTTCTCTTTGTGCCATTGCATTTATTGTAATACTGGTATTAAATTGTACCTCTGCCTTATAATCTCTCTTGTGATGGGTTCATTTCTCCTGCAGGTTCACCTTTAACCCAGCACACTCTGCCCTCCCAGTTCCTCCTCACCTGAGGATGTTCTGGCGCACCAGCTCGAACTTGGGGATGTTCTCGTAGTGGATGATGTCTGTGTGCAGGGGGGGCTCAGACAGCAGGTAGGGCCTGGTCAGGGAGGGATGCATCAAGGTGTAGCCTGGAAAACAAAGGGACAGCCCCAAAGGTTGGATGCAGCCAAACAGCTGAGCCCAGGATGGGGATTTATGGGGGGGAAAGAAGCAGTAATTACACTGAGGTTCTTCAAAGTTACCATCAAAGGTGTTGCAAGTGGAACACAGCCCAAAGAACTCAGAAATAAAATGAAGTTGGACAAGAGGAAATGAGCTGGACACACACACACACCCACCAGTTTTTACCCACAGAAAAACTGGATGTCACATATGTAGAAAATCTCCAAAATTTCCACATCAAACTCCAGGACAGAAATTGCAGGTGGTGAAATCACCCGAAGTCTCCAGCAATTCTCAGGCAAAACTAACCAACAACATCCAAGTAATGTTAATAAATATGATAATTTATTTTTATAGACTATTTGGAGACTTGAGGCTTCAGAGTTTCCTTCTGGAGGTGAATGAAGGGATTATGGGAACCCAAATACCTTTATTATCAATGAGGAATGTGTAGGACCCCAAGGAGTCCTGGTAGTAGGTGACATCCTCCAAGATGTAGGCCAGATTGACATCCACTCCAACAATCCCCAGCAGAAGGTTTCCAAAGTAACATGGTTTGCTGACAGTCATTATCAGGCCTGGGAATGAGAGAAACACCATAAAATCATCAGCAGAATTCTCTAGTTAATTATCTGTAGAGGGAACAGAGAGGGAGCTTCATCATTTCCAAGTGCTACACAATTAAATTTGAGAGATAATATTCCTTGCTGGAATATGGACAGGGAAGCTCAGCAGGTTGTCTGTCATCTCTGGCTGTTGATAACCACTCTCTCTAATTACTTAATTTCTGTGTTTCTGATAGTGAGCTGAACTACATTTAATCAATTTATTAAAACACACACCACAGTTAATGTTTGGGGAGGTTTAACAGTGGACTACAAGTGGATTCCTCGCAGATAAATTGCATTTGCATGCAAAGCTAAGGCAGCATTTTCTTCCTTTAACACCATTTAAGGCAATTCAAAAAAGAGGGACAGGAGGAAGGAATAGAATTTGTGCTTGTAAAACAACAGGGATGACTGATTGCTCTTCTAATTGCACATCCAGAATATTAAACCTCCTCTGCTTGATTAAATCCCACTGTACTGGGAACCATCCCTGTAATCACACAGTGGTTTGGGATCTATCTCCTGCCTGAGGTGAGGACTCTCTTGCAACACCTCAGTGCTCTTATTTTCTCCCCCAGTGCTGTTTGGAAACTCAGCAGCTCTTCCCTCAACCCCACGTAAAATCCATTTGCATGGACAAGCTTTTAAGCTGGAAATCTTTGCAAGATGAACCTTCTCTGTTGCACCATTTCTAATCCTCTGGTTGCTCCAACTTCCCATTGTGCTTGGATATGGCTGAGTGAGAGGGCAAGAACACAGCTGAGTCACCAAGGGTAGAAAAGGCAGGAAGGAGCAGCAGTTCTGACTCAGAAGATTTGCTCAGGAAGGGTATTAATCTGGTTTAGGACTCAACACAACCTAAACTCAGTATACCCTTGGGAATCACTCAGCATAACCTTCAACTCCTCCTGAGTACAAGCTGAGACTAAGAACACACAAAGCCCTGAATGAAGAAATACAGGATTTTCTCAGTTGTCCAAGCAGTATAAAACCACTGATCATAGAATCCTAGAATGGATTGGGTTGGAAAAGACCTCCGAGATCATCAAGTCCAACCCTTGGGCCAACTCCAGTCCCTTTACCAGATCATGGCACTCAGTGCCATGGCCAAGCTCAGCTGAAAAACCTCCAGGGATGGGGAATCCACCCCCTCTCTGGGCAGCCCATTCCAATGCCTGAGCACTCTCTCTGCAAAGAAGTTTTTTCTGCTCTCCAACTTCAATTTCCCCTGGCAGAGCTTGAGCCCCCCGTGCCCCCTTGTCCTATTGCTGAGTGCCTGGGAGAAGAGACCAACCCCCACCTGGCCACAACTTCCCTGATGTGGCACTTCCAGACAGTGCTGAGGTCACCTCTCAGCCTCCTCTTCTCCAGCACAAACACCCCCAGCTCCCTCAGCCTCTCCCCACAGCACTTGTGCTCCACTCCCTTCTCCAGCCTCGTTGCTCTTCTCTGGCCCCGCTCCAGCCCCTCAATGTCCTTCCTCAGCTGAGGGGCCCACAACTCAACACAACACTCAAGGTGTGGCCTCCCCAAGGCAGAGGTATCTCCAGACAGCCCTGTGATGTTCCATCTCTTCCCAGAACACTAGAGCAGTGCTGGAGAAGGGCCAGGTGAGATGCCCAAGGGGTAAACACCCCAACTGTGCCCTTCCATCGAGCTCCAGGAAGGGCACCACGCCCCAAGGTGAAGGGAGGGCAACTTAGCAGGTCCTAGCCCAGGCAGAGGGTGTTTGTCCAGCCAGGGGAGCTCTGCCAGCACTGAGGGAGCAGCCTAAGCCCACTCCCCTCCTCCTGAGCCCTGAGAACCCAAACTAAATCTCCCCATTCCATGTCTCATTAACATTTCTTTCACAACTACACCTTCTGCACACAAAAACTTTGCTGGGAAAAAGGCGTGGGAGAAACACCTGCCCCCATACCCTTGTGAGGCTGTAGTACATTTGGGCATGTGCCAACAGAGGGAAGCTGCCCCTGCTGTTGCCCCCTGTCCCAGTTCAGCAGGTGGGCCCAGTCTGTCCCTGTGTGGGGGTGACCAAAGCTGGGCATTCTAAACCCTCTGGGCCATTGCCCANTGGGACCACTCACTGGATGCAGAGGAGGAGCAGACCCTGGACAGGAGGAGCCCACCACTCTCCACCAGCCTGTGCCATCATCTGCACCAACAGCTTTGTCCCTTCCTTTTCCTTTGGACTCGGGGGAACCCCATGGGGCTCAGCACAGGGGCCACCAAACCCCCCTGTGTTTGTGCCCCAGGGGGCTGGGTTCCACTGCTGGGTTTGGGGGTTAAACCCAATTTCTCTTTGTGCCATTGCATTGATTGGAATGTTTTTATGAAATTGTAACTCTGCCTTATGATCTCTTTTGTGCTGGGCTCGTTTCTCCTGCAGGTTCCCCTTTAACCCAGCACACCCCCCCAGCTCCCAGGGCGGCCTCACCATCGCCCATCTCGTCGGAGAAGGGCAGACTGAACACGGCCTCGTCGATCATGCGGTTGGGCAGGTTGGTGTAGAACCTCCCCACTGTGGTCTCCAGGTTGCTCAGCTGGTTGAGGACCATCATGCTGCCCTTGGTCACAGGGAGGGCTGTTCTGTCAGGCACCCCATACTTCACAGAGTTCTGCTCCGCCAGGTCCCGCAGGAAGGCCAGTTCCTTCAGCCCTGTCACCCCCTCTGGGCAGGGAACAGGAGGAAGCAGAGAAAAGCAGCTTAATTGTCATCAGTCTTACTCCAAAAAACTCTAAATAAAAGCAAAATGATACAAGCTGCAGGTCTAAAAATATAATCACTATTAAAGTGGTAAGGCTTAAAGACTGGTTTTAGGAAAAGTAAAGAGCTGGCATAAAATTAACCAAGATTTGCCTCTCACATGCTGTTGCACAGTGAAAAAAATCACCATGCTGTTCACATGGCCACTTTGAACAAAGACCTTCTGCCACAGATTTCTGTGCCCCATAAATCCCCAGGACAGCTCTTTGTTCTCCACAGGTGGCTCGTCCACAAGAAAGGCCCAGGAGCAAATCACCCCCTTGGAGATCCCAGCCTTTGTTCTTCAGCTTAAACAGCAAAGCTTCACGTTTTACACAAGTCCCAGGCTCAGCTCCTGCAGACAACCAGAGGCTTTGCACACACAGGAGTCTCAAATGAGCATTATTCAAATTTCCAGTCACATCACACATCAGTTCAAGCTTCAGTTTCCCTGTTGAGCCCACGTGCAGTTTGCAGTGATACAACAAACAGTGCTGAAAATGCTTTGCTGGAAGAAGCACAAAAAATGCCCAGTTATTGGGTATGTGATTCTCATATTTAACTGCCCTCCTAAGTTGGGTCCCAGGTTATTAAAGCACCTCAGACTGATGTCACATTTATAATTCCTGACTAAGGATTGGCACAGAAGTCACACACATATTCCCATTTTGCTGCTCCAGGAACCACAGACAGTGTCAGGAAGGCTTCCACTTGCAATAATTATCAAATTTAACTCAGTCTGGTTGCCAGCAGACAATTCAGGCAACATTATTTTTCATCCTGAGCAGCTGCACTGGGATCCATAAGCATATAGTGACACATAGTTATAGACATACACCAAAGCAGGAACATCTGGATGCAGCCTATGGATTATAAATGCCAAAATCCTTAATCAACTGCTCCCAGGAAGGCCTGGAATTGCACTGAGTGAGTTTCATAACCCAGCTGTGCAAGGCCAGGGAATGTTCACCCACTGGCAATCACAACCACTTCTCACCATTCATAAGAGCATAAGTAAGAATCATCACTGAGTTATTGAGGAAACTGTTCTCCTCGTTGATGACACGTAGGGTGGCTTTTTTATCATCTTCAGAGGAGTCTTTTGATGTGATCCCAGCTGAGAGATAAATGATGACCATATCAGTATCTAAAAGAGAATCACAGATACAGCAGAGGGTGAATTAGGCTTTTAACTCAGGCAAGAAACGTGGTGAGAGCCTTTAATCTGCTCCCAGATGTGACAGACACCCCCCAGCTCCAGTGGGGACACCCCCAGCAGCCTTGTGAGTGCCAGCATTCATTATCAAACCAGCATTCTCAGCACCCTCCAAACATCTGCCTGGTTTGGTGCCTTCCAGCCCCCCAGGGAGCACTGGGGGTTGTTTCTCCTGGGCTGACCCCAAAGGCACCTGCTGGCTTAGAGTCATGGAATGCTTTGGGTTGGGAGGGACCTCAAAGTTAATTCATCCAGTGCCACCCCTGCCATGGGCAGAGACACCTCCCACCAGCCCAGGGTGCTCCAAGCACTGTCCAACCTGGCCTTGGACACTCCCAGGGATCCACAGGCAGTCACAGCTTCTCTGGAAGTTCTATCCCACCCTCCCAGCCAGCAATTCCTTCCCAATATCCCATCCATCCCTGCCCTCTGGCAGTGGGAAGCCATTCCCCATGTCCTGTCCCTCCATCCCTTGTCCCCAGTCCCTCTCCAGCTCTCCTGGAGCCCCTCTGGGCACTGGAAGGAGCTCTCAGGTCTCCCTGGAGCTTTCCCTTCCCCAGTCTGGACAGTTTGGCTGCCACCAGGCAGGAATGGGCAAGTCCAGCTTGACAAAAGCCAAAAACCCACCAAATTTCATCTCCTGCCCCCTGTTCTCCCCTCCTGCAATCCCCAAGGCTGGAGCTGCTCCTTGGTGCCTTCCCATGGAGCAGCTTGGAGTGGAAGGTTTGGGAATGTGACCTTGCCCATGAACTGGAACACGTTTTTCAGGTTGAGGATATTCTTGGCCAAAGTCCTGCCTCCCTCAAAGCCTTTGAACATGTCAATTCAGAGCTCTGCTTACACCCCAACCTGTTCCATCACCTCCAGCTCAGGATTAGAAGTGGTTTGTGCATGTCATTAAGGCACTGGAAGGGATCAGGTAGCACACACAATGCAGAGACCTGGGGTTAGTTGGTCAGAGCCCAGCTCTGATGCCTCATTGGGGGTTTTGTGGGTTGGTTGGGTTGGTTTTTAAACAGCTAAGAATGCTTTGACTTGCACATTTTGCCATCATGACTAGAAAAGAATTTCAGCCAGAACTGGATTCTGACACAAACAAGAGGTGCTGTTAATTTGGGGGAATTTCCACCTTATTTTTTTGAAGGGGAAAAGAAATCTCAGCCAGGTATTAAACCAGCTTTGGGTGCAGTTTAAGGCAAACCTTTACTGCATTTCCTGGGCTCCAACACTGATACTGTACCTGCAGCCAGGCATGATATTGCAGCCTAAAAGCTTTGCTAGGAGGGGTAACATAAACCAGTCCTAAGTCTGCTTTAGGGACCAGAGTAAACAGGGCATCTTATTGCACAGCTGATCATCCCATTCCATCTGATCCATTCCATTGCTGAGAGCTGGAAAAGGCCCTGATGTTCAGTGTACCTTTGCTGAATTCAGTTTTCTATGCATGAGTGTGTACATTTTATATATTTCTATCTATACACAGATGGATATTTCAATTTAAAAAAAAATTACATATATACAACAGACACCCATCCTATTTATTAAGAGTTTTCAGGGAATGTTGGTCCTCCTGGCAGAGCTGCTTCCCACACCTTGGGACTGGTGTCTGATGGGCAGGACTGCAACAGGAACTGCAACAAGGCAGCAAATCCACAGGTGCTCCACAGCCCAACCCTCCCATCCCACACCAGCAGCTCCCTCCCAACTTTCCCAGTGGGAATTTAACTTTCCCAGTGGGAATTTGGGATTGGGGCTGTATCTCAGCAGCTTCCCTGACACACCCACACATTGTTCTCCAGGAACAGGATGTTAGAAAATTAACAGGCAAAGGAATGATATTTTTTTTCCCTGGGTTTATTTTTCTTTTTTTTTTTTCCAAACCTATGAAAATATTATTTACAAGAAATGAGGTATGTTTTATAAACATCCTCTTCTCAAAGCTACTGTGCCTCACCCCAGGAACCCTGAAATTTGCTATCTACACAATCTCTCCTATGCAGAGAAAACCTAAATCTGAGCATTTGGATTTTAGTTTTCTGTACTTGTGTCCCAAAATAGTTGTCTGGTATGAAACCTGATGTTTTCGTTCATGAAGAATATGCCAAAACCTTCTATTTAGAATATACAAACAGTGCCAAACATGGAAGCATGGAATGGGCTGGGCTGGGAGGGACCTTAAAGGTCACTCATTGCCACCCCTGCCATGGGCAGGGACACCTCCCACTGTCCCAGGGTGCTCCAACCTGGCCTGGGACACTCCCAGGGATGGGGCAGAACTTCCAGAGATGGGGAATATGCAGGAGATATGGAGAAATGTAGGAGGATGCTGCAAGACTCTACAGCTGATGTTCTTGGAGTAACTCCTGCTGCCCAAAGCCTCCTACCCAGGCAGCTGCAGCACCACTGGGTTGGCTTATTTTTTACTGCCAGAGTTGCTCCCCTTCATAAAATCATAGAATGGATTGGGTTGGTAAAGACCTCCCAGATCATCAAGTCCAACCCTTGGGCCAACTCCAGTCCCTTTACCAGATCATGGCACTCAGTGCCACGGCCAAGCTCAGCTGAAAAACCTCCAGGGATGGGGAATCCACCCCCTCTCTGGGCAGCCCATTCCAATCCCTCAGCACTCTCTCTGCAAAGAAGTTTTTTCTGCTCTCCAACTTCAATTTCCCCTGGCAGAGCTTGAGCCCCCCGTGCCCCCTTGTCCTATTGCTGAGTGCCTGGGAGAAGAGACCAACCCCCAGCTGGCCACAACTTCCCTTCAGGCAGTTCCAGACAGCGCTGAGGTCACCTCTGAGCCTCCTCTTCTCCTTGCATCACTTTGCCAGAGAATGGTACAATCCTGCCCTTGGCACCCCTGCCCTTCAGCTCAAAGCAGTGCCCAGTCAAAGAAAGGTCTCCCTGTGCCAAGGGCCTGAAGTTGATGTTGGCTGAACCTCATGTAGCAAAAGCTCCATTTCACCAACAGAAGGGAAATCCAAAGCACTTGAGAGTTCTGGACTTTTCCTCTCTCCCCTGTTCTGTGCAGCATCTGGGCTGGTGCCCTTTGGGACACTGAAGGATCTGCACCCACTGGAGCAGGCAGAGGGCCAAGGGGTGGGATGTGTGTTACCCAAAGAGACCATCCTGGTGGAGATTGGTGCCAATGCCACCCAGCACCAAGGAGCACTCAGAGCACAGGGTTTGCCTTCCACACCTTCCTGGCCATCAAACACGCCACTCAATTCCACATCCACCTTTTCCACACCTTTTACCACATTCTCATTACAAAAAAATGCAGAGAAAACCCCCAGTTTTGGGAATTGAAAGGAAGAAGCTCGTGCTGAGAATGCAAAGTGCAGGAAGGTATTCTGAGATGAAGGAAAATTTAGCCAGGACAACTTGGTGTTCTGTAAAATATCTCCCATGACGGGTATTCTCCAAAAATCCCATTTCCCTGACAAGCAAGGGCCACTTCCACAGGATCCCAGAGGCACAACTCCCACAGACATATGGTCAAGCAATAATTAAATGAACCTGCAGGAGCAGGAAGTTTCCCTGGAAGGACCCCCTGGCCCCCCCCGATAGACATTTGAGAAATAATTCAGCCCTCACACAGTTCAGTCCTGCATTTCCACACTTCAGTTCAAAGGAAAGGCAAGTCAGCAAAGGACACAAATTAAAAGGGAATGGCCATGAGGAATCCAGACCAAGGAAATGCCACTCAACAAACCCCCGTGCTCCCCTCCCCTTTTCATCTCATTGTCCAGCACACTGCACTCCTCTGGCCTCTGCCAGAGTGGGAAGTGTCCTAGTTCAGCAAACTGGGCCCAGTCTGTCCCTGTGTGGGTGTGACCAAAGCTGGGCATTCCAAACCCTCTGGGCCATTGCCCAGCAACTGGGACCAATGGCCCATTGGCAGCAGCTGCCCAGGGCACAGCTGAGCCCTCAGCCTGGCAGCTGGCTGGGAAAGAAGCCTGGCAGAGGAGCTGGGAGAACTCCCCTCCAGGGACTCCTTGGCACCTCCACACCCACCTCAGGGCTCAGCTCTGCTCAGGGGCCAGCAACCAGTCCAAAATCCCCCCTGACTCCCACACTCACATCCCCCACTCTGCAACTCCCTGCCCTGGGGGACCCACTGGGGGCTCCCACCCAAACCTCAGGGGATGGAATCTTGGGCTTTGGGGACTTGGGGGACCACTCATTGGATGCAGAGGAGGAGCAGACCCTGGAGAGGAGGAGCCCACCACTCTCCACCAGACTGTGCCATCATCTGCACCAACAGCTTTGTCCCTTCCTTTCCCTTTGGACTCGGGGGAACCCCGTGGGGCTCAGCACAGGGGCCACCAAACCCCCCTGCGTTTGTGCCCCAGGGGGCTGGGTTCCACTGCTGGGTTTGGGGGTTAAACCCAATTTCTCTTTGTGCCATGGCATTGATTGGAATATTGTTATTAAATTGTAACTCTGACTTATGATCTCTCTTGTGTTGGGTTTGTTTCTCCTGCTGGTTCAACTTTAAACTAGTACAGAGGGTGGTCCTGAAAGACACTGGACAATGTGGGCAGCTGCTTGCAGGGCCCAAACTTTAAACCAGCACAGGACTGTGAGAGGAGCAGCCCCAGAAGATGCCCCCCAAGGCACTGTGAGAGGAACAGCCCCAGAAGATGCCCCCCAAGGCACTGTGAGAGGAGCAGCCCCAGAAGATGCCCCCCAAGGCACTGTGAGAGGAGCAGCCCCAGAAGATGTCCCCCAAGGCACTTACTTCCCTGGAGCCTGGTGCCGTTGTTGGTGTTGCGCAGCAGCTGGAAGGCCTTCTGGAAGCCCCCAGAGTGCTGAGTGGGGCTGTCTGAGGCCTTGATGCTGCCCACGAAGGTGGACATCTTCCTCTTGGTCTCACTGGTGGCAGGGGACAGGAATGTCTTGTAGCACTGGTCCAGGGAGCAGGTCCTCACTGTGTCTGCCACGGTCAGCACCGAGATCTTGAAAGAGAAGAGACTCAATGGGATTAACTTTTAGGATTCTTAAAGGGCTGATCCACAGAGCACAATGCTGAGCCAACTGAAGGGATTTCGTGGGTTTAAAACTCAATTGTTGGGAAATAAATGCTCCAGGCATAAATCCATCCAATTTGAAAGGGATTAGGCTTATGGTGGAGTCAAGGAAAGGAGACTTTGCTCTTTGTTTCTGGGCTGAAGTCAGCTTGGCTCTGCTGCTGCACATGGTTAATGCACTGGGCTGGGCAGGAGCCCCAGAGAGCCAGGGCTGAGTGGGAGGAGAAACAGCAGAGAGGACTTTCAGGACAGCCTGGAGTGCCTGGAGAAAAGTGGAGTGCTGCAGAAAAGGAAAAAGAACAAACAACCCCTCGAAGAACTTTGCCCAGGCCAAGTATTTTATTGTTTTAACATTTCAGTCCAAAAAGGCCAACTTCTCCACCAGTTTGTAGCCTGTAAACAATTCAAGGCATGGTGGTAGCACTTGCATTAATATACACAGAACACCCCAGTCTTATTAAGTGAGGGGAATAATTCATTATAAATCATGACTGATGCCAAGCAGGCCCAGAGTTAAGCAGTAATTCCATACCTGTGGAACAGGTTTCATAACCCCTGAGCTACTGGCCCAGGAACACGAGTCTTAAGTGTGTTCTCAATCTGAAGACAAACACTTGGGAGCCTTCAATGTAAGTGCTACTGATCCTGCTGAACCATAAACATTATTTTACACCATCACATCTCTCTAAAAGCACACAAGTTACAAATGTTTTCCCATGCTGTTAATGAGAAGGCTTAAGGCAAAGATTATCATCCCTTGTTCTTCAGCTTGATTTGAATGCAACTCCCTTCCTGCTCCAAAGAGAAAACCCAAAGAATGCTCAAGGTCCCACCAGCAGAGAGGAACTAAAAATAAAGACCAAACTGGAGATTTCTTGTGGTCCTGCAGAGGCACCTTAAGGGCCTCTGGTTGTAATTTGTACTGAAAAAAAGGACAGGTTAAGTGACTTTCTCATTGGCATTGTCATAGAATCACAGAATGGATTGGGTTGGAAAAGCCCTCGGAGATCATCAAGTCCAACCCTTGGGCCAACTCCAGTCCCTTTACCAGATCATGGCACTCAGGGCCACGGCCAAGCTCAGCTGAAAAACCTCCAGGGATGGGGAATCCACCCCCTCTCTGGGCAGCCCATTCCAATCCCTCAGCACTCTCTCTGCAAAGAAGTTTTTTCTCATCTCCAACTTCAATTTCCCCTGGCAGAGCTTGAGCCCCCCGTGCCCCCTTGTCCTATTGCTGAGTGCCTGGGAGAAGAGACCAACCCCCACCTGGCCACAACTTCCCTTCAGGCACTTCCAGACAATGCTGAGGTCACCTCTCAGCCTCCTCTTCTCCAGCACAAACACCCCCAGCTCCCTCAGCCTCTCCCCACAGCACTTGTGCTCCACTCCCTTCTCCAGCCTCGTTGCTCTTCTCTGGCCCCGCTCCAGCCCCTCAATGTCCTTCCTCAGCTGAGGGGCCCACAACTCAACACAACACTCAAGGTGTGGCCTCCCCAAGGCAGAGTCCAGGGAAAGGGTCACTGCCCTGGCCCTGCTGCCACACTGTTCTTGATCCAGGCCAGGATGCCATTGGCCTTCTTGGTCACCTGGCCACACTCTTGGCTCCTGTTGAGCTTCCTGTCCATTCCTATCATTGAGGGTCTGTGGCAGAGCAAGAAACAAACTCCAGATTTCTTGGCCCTAATAATATTTCAGCTCGCCCCACTATGGCAGCAGAACAACTAATTTCCATTCTCATAGAAGACAGGCTTAGGGGTTAAATGAGTTGCTCAAAGCAATTTAGAACTTGCCAGGTCCTCAGGCTCAGAGCATGGTCCTCCTGCCTGTATCACACTGCTGACCATCACCCAAAGTCTCCTGAGATGAAGGAGCCTTTAGGGATTACTCACATACAAGATTTGCCCTTAGAAAAAAATCTTTTCCCTATTCACCTTGTTCCCAGCCTGTGGATCCATCCCATGTTTCCCCTGGAGCAGAGTGAGCTCAGGTCTCCATGAGCCTTCAGAGGCACATCAAGGACATGAGGAGTGCATGAACAAACACCAAGTTCAAACCACTGCTCGGGACGAGAACCACCAACCCCGAGCACGGCTGGGACCAAGGAGAGCTCCTGGCCTGGAGACACCTCACCTTGTCATGCTCATCTATGGAGCTGAGGATGACCTGGGCAGCATCCTTGGCGATCTGCAGCTGTGTCTCCGTGACAGAGGCCCCGTGGTCCACGATGACCACGATGTGCTTGGACTGAGGGCGCACAGTCGAGACGTAGACGGGTCTGAGGAAGAACAAAACTCAAACCACTGGCACCAGACACCTTGAGAACAGTCAGGAATTTCAAAAATACCCCAGACAACCACAAGGAAAGCAGGAATTGGAGCAGGGAGTTTTGCCTTCATGAAAACTTCTACTGGGAAACCAAGTGAGAACCTGAACATCTGGAAATGGTCCTCGCTCTCACCCTCTTGCTGATGTTTTAACCCAAATCAAGAGCTTTTCCTTCTGTCCCAGCAAGTGCTTTGAGCCAGGAATGCACAACTTTGCTGAAGCAGCAGGAGTGGGTGGGATCACTGTTGGCAGCATAGAGTCATTAAATCATAGAATCAGTTGGGTTGGAAGAGACCTCTGAGATCAGCAAGTCCAACCCTTGATCCAACCCCACTGGGATCACCAGCCCAGGGCACGGAGTGCCCTGGGCTGGTGATCACAGTAGGGTTGGATCAAGATGTGATGGATTCTCACTCAGTGCCACATCCAGTCTCACCTTAAACACCTCCAATCCCTGAGCACTCTCTCTGCAAACAATTTCTTCCTGATCTCCAACCTAAACCTCCCCTGGCAGAGCTTGAGCTGTGCCCTCTTGTCCTACTGTTGGTTGTCTGGGAGAAGAGACCAACCCCCGCTGTGTCAAACATCCCTTCAGGGAGCTGTGGAGAGTGCTGAGGTCCCCCCTGAGCCTCCTCTGCAGTTCCCATCAAGTTTGAGTTGACCCTGAGATGAGCTCAGTTGGTTAAAACTTGGCTGTAATAATGCCAAGGTCATGGGTTCAATCCCCTGTGTGGGCCACTGACTGAAGAGTTGGACTTGATGATCCTTGTGGGTCCCTTCCAACTCAGAATAGTCTGGGATTCTGTGACAAGGCAGAGAGGCCTCCTGGCCAACCCTGGGTGTTGGAACTTGTAACTTCACCCACATGGGAAAGGAGGTGCAGCAGTGGGGATGTGCAGGTGCCGTGACAAGTCAAACCCTCTGCACATCAGCCCAGGGTCTCTGCTTTGTGGTCACCAGGGAAGGCCTCTGGCCAAGCAGGGTTTTCTCCTGGTGCCCTGGGATGACTCTGACAGGGGTCATGCTCCACAGCCCCCTGGATGTGCCCTGCTAACACCTCATGGCCAACACCCAGTGCTGCCACGTGCCTGTGCCAGCACCAAAAAAACATGTTTTCAGCTGAGATCCAGCTCAGTATAGAGGGATATGGCAAAGAGCTCCCACCAAGGTTCCAACCTGGAATAAATCAGGAAGATCTTCAGCATGAAGGAAGGACTCAAAAAGAAAGATGAGTCTCCTCTTTAGTCCAGACCCAAAACTCGTTACAGTCAAGCGTGAGTTTTGGGACCTAAACTTGATTCTATCAAAGAATAAAGATTTCCACAGAAATCTTATTAAGAGGAAAGGAAATGCAGGAGACTTTCCACAAGGCACTGCTGCAAACAACTGGCACAAATCAGTTCTCAACTGAACCCCAGCCTGCAGCTCTGCCCTGTGTTAAGACCTAGAACTGAGAGGGCCTTTGATCTTCAAAGCACTGAAGTATTGACTAATTAATTCACCCAAACTACCCTCTGAAGGAAATACTACCAAAAAAATATCTTTACTTTAGCTACGGAAAAACTACAACCCAGACTGAGTGATTTGGATAAAATCCAAGTTTAGTGTCCACATTCTGACCAGGACTGGGGTGTCCCAGTTCTCCCATCTCCAGATGCCCCTTCCCAAGGCCACAGAACACTCAGTCGAGCTCAGACATTTTGTGCTTTGATGGCACAGAGAAAATGATGTAAATACTTGACTGCTCAACCCTGACATGTAACCAAACCCCTCCTCAGTCTCCCCTCCCTGGATGTGGTGAGAGTTTCTCTGCACAGACTGATTAACTGGTGTAATTAGCTGATGTGTGACCAGAGGTGCTAAAGCCACTGCACCTTCTCAGCAGGTTCCACCCTTGAGCCTTTATCAGTCCCAGGGTACTGAGGGAAAAATCCTGCACCTCGTGTCACAGAACAGAGATTCCCCCCATGGCAGGAAGCCTCTGCCATCCTTTTATTTCTGCTTTTTTTTTAGCAGAAAAAGGAAGTTTTCACTGTTGCTGCTTCCCTCAGATGTGCCACCTGAGCCTGGGGTGGAGACTGGCAAGATGCTCCTCAACCTTCCACCCCCTCCCCAGTCAGCAGAACACCTTCCCTGCTTTATTAACAGGGGTCAAGCAGGAGGCAAATACAAGCCAAAATCTGCCTCCAGATTAACCCACAATTCCCAAGGCACTGCTGTTTCCACCTCATTTGCTTTGGGAGAGGTGAGGAATTTGTCTGGCATTTTATTTCACTTCAAAAGTTTCTTCGAAGCCCAACCCGGCGCTTTAAAAAACCCAACCTAAGGAAGCCCCAGGGAACCCCATTAGGAGCAACTCCAGGAGCAACTCCAGGAGTTCCACCTGGGTGTTGTCAGCTTGGCAAAGCACAGGGGCTGAAAGGAAAGCTGAGGGATGCAGTGGGAATGCTTTTCCCAGGAACAGGGGAGCAGCCAGACCATCCGTACCTGCTGCGGTGCTCGTAGCTGCCCTTGCACCGGAACTTGTGGGCTGGGAACACGGTGAAGATGCCTTCTTCTGAGCTGAAATACTGCCACTTGATGCCTGGGTTGGACTTGAGGTTGTCAGCAAGAACTGGAGGGTGGAGAAGAACAAGGAGAAGTGAGGCAGAGTCAGAGAGGCAGGTCAGAGCTGGGGGTAGGGCTCTCCCACCAGGGCAGGAACAGGATTAGAGTCCACTCAGGGCGAGACACCATCTCTGCTTCAAACCTGAGGCTTTGAATCCTTTAGTCTGAACTTTAAACTGGATCATCTTCCCATCAGCTTCAAGTGCATTAAAATAAATACCTCCTTGCCATTTCTCCCTTCATGTTCTCTGGTTGCAGAACCAGAGAGGGCTCTGATTTCCACCCAGTGCTTCACCTTCTGCTGGGCAATTCCCTTGGGCATTCCCTGGGCACTGCCAACAGGCCAGTCTCATCTCCTGCATCTCCTGCACTGTCCAAGATACCAATGCTTCGGTTGGAAATGACTCCAGGGCACAGTTCAAACCTCAGCCAGACACTCCACACCAACACACCCACTGTGAGCACACTCTGAGCTCAACCCCCCCATGGTTTAGCACTTTCTCAGGTTTCTCAGACTGGCTGTGACCACAAGGACCTCTCCAGGAATTCCCCAGGAAAAAAAACAACCTCTGTCTTTGGGTTTCCCTTCTCTTTGCCACAGGATTTTGTGGCCTGCAAGTGCCAGTGGAAGGGCAGGGCTGGCACTGGTGGGTTCTGGGCAAAAATGCAGCTTGGTTTGAGTGTGGCTTTGAAGAATTTCATAGAATAGAATCACAGAATGGATTGGGTTGGAAAAGCCCTCCCAGATCATCAAGTCCAACCCTTGGGCCAACTCCAGTCCCGTCCCCAGATCATGGCACTCAGTGCCACGGCCAAGCTCAGCTGAAAAACCTCCAGGGATGGGGAATCCACCCCCTCTCTGGGCAGCCCATTCCAATCCCTCAGCACTCTCTCTGCAAAGAAGTTTTTTCTCATCTCCAACTTCAATTTCCCCTGGCAGAGCTTGAGCCCCCCGTGCCCCCTTGTCCTATTGCTGAGTGCCTGGGAGAAGAGACCAACCCCCACCTGGCCACAACTTCCCTTCAGGCACTTCCAGACAGTGCTGAGGTCACCTCTCAGCCTCCTCTTCTCCAGCACAAACACCCCCAGCTCCCTCAGCCTCTCCCCACAGCACTTGTGCTCCACTCCCTTCTCCAGCCTCGTTGCTCTTCTCTGGCCCCGCTCCAGCCCCTCAATGTCCTTCCTCAGCTGAGGGGCCCACAACTCAACACAACACTCAAGGTGTGGCCTCCCCAAGGCAGAGGCCAGGGGAAGGCTCACTGCCCTGGGCCTGCTGGCCACGCTACTTTGGATCCAGGCCAGGATGCCATTGGCCTTCTTGGCCACCTGGGCACACTGGTGGCTCCTGTTGAGCTTCCTGTCCCTCAGTCCCCCCAGGTCCCTTTCTGCCTGGCTGCTCTCCAGCCACTCTGTGCCCAGCCTGGAGCGCTGCAGGGCTTGGGGTGGCCAAAGGGCAGGACCTGCACTTGGCCTTGGTGAACTCCAGCCCATTGGAATCATGCCATGGTGGACCAAGGACCACCAGAGATTCCTCTCCCACCCCCTCCAAGCATTCCTCCTGTTTTCCTCCCAGCTGCTGCTCCACACCATGGCAGGAGGACCATGAGACTCTAAACCATTCATATCCCCCCTTTTTATTTCCATCCATCAGGATTTCATAGTTGGGGGGAAGCCTGGCAGTTGTTTTGTATAAAAAAAGAGGCTGAATTTCTGGAATTTAAGTTTTTGTTAAGAGTTCCAGAACCTGAAAAATGTATTTTCAAACCTGACTCAGTTCCAGCCTGGATGAAATAACTTGTCCAGTTTAATTTTAGCAACAGCATTGAGATAAAGCAGTTTACAGTTTAAAGGGTTTGGGGTTTTTTTATCCTTGCTAAATTAAAGATAAACTTCTCTTTCCCACAAGGCCACCACTTGTATTTATTTCCCCATGGGAGGATCTGGATTTGAAAGTGTTCATTCTGCCCACAAAAGAGCAGGGCTTGAAACTCCAACTCTCCCCAGCCTCAGTGCCTCCCTCTGTACACAAATATCCCTTTTCACAACATCTGCTCATGTTTCCTTCAGCGAGTTCAAAAACACCCTCTCCAGAGATTACCAATTTTATCCTAAATCTGGTTTTTTCCCCCTTTTTTCTCTTTTTCCTATGCCCACAGCAGACAAGCCATGGCAGAAAAACCTTTTCTTCCCCCTCTTTTAATTCAAAAAGTCAATTAATTATTCATTTTCTGGTCAGGTTTGGGGGATTTGTTCAAGTATAAGAAGGTTCCCACCTCCCTGTTCTAACTCAAAGCACATCTGGGAATCTCAAAGCAAACCAGATGTGGAGGAGCTGTTGGAGCAGGTCCAGAGGAGGTCCTGGAGATGCTCCAGGGCTGGAACCCCTTTGGAGCAAGGCTGGGAGAGCTGGGGGAGTCACCTGGGGAAGAGAAGGGTCTGGGGAGACCTGAGAGCCCCTGGCAGGGCCTGAAGGGGCTCCAGGAGAGCTGGACAGGGACTGGGGACAAGGCATGGAGGGACAGGACAAAGGAATGGCTTCCCACTGCCAGAGGGCAGGGATAGATGGGATATTGGGAAGGAATTGCTGGCTGGGCACCTCAGCTGAGGAAGGACATTGAGGGGCTGGAGCGGGGCCAGAGAAGAGCAACGAGGCTGGAGAAGGGAGTGGAGCACAAGTGCTGTGGGGAGAGGCTGAGGGAGCTGGGGGTGTTTGTGCTGGAGAAGAGGAGGCTGAGAGGTGACCTCAGCACTGTCTGGAACTGCCTGAAGGGAAGTTGTGGCCAGGTGGGGGTTGGTCTCTTCTCCCAGGCACTCAGCAATAGGACAAGGGGGCACGGGGGGCTCAAGCTCTGCCAGGGGAAATTGAAGTTGGAGAGCAGAAAAAACTTCTTTGCAGAGAGAGTGCTNTGGCTTCCCACTGCCAGAGGGCAGGGATAGGTGGGATATTGGGAAGGAATTGCTGGCTGGGAGGGTGGGCAGGCCCTGGCACAGGTGCCCAGAGAAGCTGTGGCTGCCCCATCCCTGGGAGTGTCCAAGGCCAGGTTGGAGCACCCTGGGACAGTGGGAGGTGTCCCTGCCCATGGCAGGGGTGGCACTGGATGGGCTTTAAGGTCCCTTCCAACCCAACCCAACCCAATCCATGGCCGTGATTCCACAATTCTGCATCACCAACTCCTGATTTTGCTGTTCCAAACTGAGCCCCAGCACTAAATCCAGACCCAGCCCTGATCCCACAGCACAGGGAGGAGGAAGCCAAGAGCCCAAGTCTTCCAAACACAGAAATCTTGAATTCTGGACCCAGACTGGCATGAGCTGGCACTGCCAAGTCCCTCAGAACCCTCTGTGCCCTCCACCTGCAGTGCAGCACTTTGTGACCCCAAAGCAAAGTTTGAAAGCATTTCCATGACAGCATTTGAAAAGATCACCCTCTCTAATTCTAAATACCTCCCAAGGCAAAAAGGACTGGCAGGAAGAAAAGCCCTGTGTGACAGAGTTTCTAACACTTCAAAGGGAATGAGATATGATAACACTTAGCACTTCTAGATACCACTTTGCATCTTCAAAGCACAGTCAAAGCATTAACTAATTAATCTTCAAAGAACAGCACAAACAGGCAGGATAAAAAAAAAGGGAACTACTGAACAGAATTGCTCATTATAAAAGAGTTTCTTAGAGCCCTTCTCTTTAGCATTACATCTGATGAGCTGCTGATCCCTCCGTTCTCAGCCCCCCAGAAAACCAGGGAAGTTGAATTTTCAGCCCTCCTCTGACAGAATCTCCACTAAAAACCATCACTGGGAACGTATTTTAGTGTTCCCCAGAAGGAGCAGCAGAAAAAAACGGGCCTATTGTATAAGTAAAGACATTTTTTAACTCCCCAAGTAAAGACAATTTTTAACTCCCCAAGTAAAGACAATTTTTGACTCCCCAAGTAAAGACAATTTTTAACTCCCCAAGCAAAGACATTTTTGAACTCCCCAAGCAAAGACATTTTTGAACTCCCCAAGTAAAGACAATTTTTGACTCCCCAAGTAAAGACAATTTTTAACTCCCCAAGTAAAGACAACTTTTAACTCCCCAAGTAAAGACAATTTTTAAGTCTCCAGAAACACAAACCTCATCCAGGATTTTCCAAGTTGAACTCCTGTGTTTTCTCCAGGAATAAAAGCTCTGCAGCTCCAACACAATTAACATTCTGCTGATGGCAGGAGCCAGCACAGAGCCCAGCTCAGCCATCAGGAGCTTGTTGGGAAGGGAAAAGTAGTTAAAAAACCCTTTTTATTTTAAGGAATGAGAGCAGATTCCTTGATTCAAAGGGTCTGGAAGGGACAAAACAACTCCCCAAAAAGCAGCTGAAAGCACAGCAATAGAATCATAGAATGGATTGGGTTGGAAAAGACCTCCGAGATCAGCAAGTCGAACTCTTGATCCATCCCCACTGGGATCACCAGCCCAGGGCACTCCGTGCCCTGGGCTGGTGATCACAGTAGGGTTGGATCAAGCTGTGGTGGATTCTCACTCAGTGCCACATCCACAGAATCACAGAATGGATTGGGTTGGAAAAGCCCTCCAAGATCATCAAGTCCAACCCTTGGGCCAACTCCAGTCCCTTTACCAGATCATGGCACTCAGTGCCACGGCCAAGCTCAGCTGAAAAACCTCCAGGGATGGGGAATCCACCCCCTCTCTGGGCAGCCCATTCCAATCCCTCAGCACTCTCTCTGCAAAGAATTTCTACCTGATCTCCAACTTCAATTTCCCCTCTAAGATTTAATACCAGAGTTGCTGTTTAACTCTTTGGTGTGATGCTAAGTATGGGTAATAAAAGCTGGACAAAATTTTGGACTTTTGTCCATTTTAAAAACACCACAACCCCCTTGGCCCACAACCCAAACACCCAGAAACCTCCCCAGAGCCACTTCCTCCCAACCCCCAGATATTTTGGGGGGACCAGACGTGGGACCATGTCCAGCATCATCCAACATCATCCTGCTCGACCCTCCTGGCATGAGCTGCCCCTCCAGTCCCTGCTCTGGGATGGGAACTGGCACTGGATGCCCCTGGATCCCTGGAGGTGTCCAAGGCCAGGCTGGATGAGGTTTGGAGCAACCTGGGCTGGTGAGAGGTGTCCCTGCTCATGCCTAAGGATTTTTGTGTGTTTTTGTAGGTTTTTACAACCCTCTAAGTTTCACAGATTCTTCTGGGTTGTCACATCCCAAAGTCAGTTCCTAAAGCTCTTTCCCACAGATTGTGAGCTTTGTCATGCCCTGCCAGGGCCGTGGTGGTTGTGAGGAGCCACCTGTAGACAGCGAGAAGACAAAACACAAGAGGAGCTGGAGGTCCTGGAAGATCTCCAAGGGGNAATGGGCATCAAAACTGGTTTTGAGTGTCCATTTTCACAGGAATGGGCATCAAAACTGGTTTTGAGTGTCCATTTTCACAGGAATGGGCATCAAAACTGGTTTTGAGTGTCCATTTTCACAGGAATGGGCAACACTGCCATGGCAGGGGTGGCACTGGGGGAGTTGAAGGTCCCTCCCAACCCAACCCAACCTGGTGTGTGAGGCTCTCCCAGCCCTTCAAACACCTCCAGGAGGGAGGTGAGGACCAAGGTTATTGTACCTCACCTGCAGAAAACTTCCAATTCTCATTTCACCAAGTGTTTCTCAAAAAAAAAAAACCAAACCCAACAACAAACCCATTTCCATCCCATTTTTCTGCATCAATCCCCTCTTTCCATGCCAGGCATTTTCTCACTAATAAAAATCTCCCCCCAGGGTTTGTTTCTCTACCAGGAGACTCTGCTGTCAATAAATCCTGAAGCATTTCCCTGGTTTTCCTCTCCCTGCAATTCCCTCTTCTCCTCTGCTGCCCTTTCCTGTCAGTGCCATTGTTTGAAGGTTTTCCTTTCATCAGGAACCACCTTTCAAGCCAGAGGAGCCTCTCACTATAGAGCCAAAAATCCTAAAAAATCCTTCATTTCTGTGAGAATTCAAACCAGAAACGTTGAAAAAAAATCTGTAAAAAATTGGGGTTTTTTCACCACTAAAAATGATGTTTCTTGACTCCTGTTTTTCCATCCATCTCCAGTAGAAAATCATTTTTATTTAATAAAAAACATCCAGTGATTAATGCAATGCCTTGTTCTTACAGCAGGGCCTGTAAGTTTGCTTTCAGATATTATTCTGATTAATCACTGAGTAATTGAAACATTATTTTAATAAGTTGTTTGGGTTGGGTTTTTTTTTAATAAAGAGATGAGTGAAACAAAGCCCAGCAAATCAGAGGGAGTGAACAAAGGGTGGGAAACAGCAAATAAATCAGGGGATGAGCTGTCAGGAAAAACCTGCAGCCAAGATGTGCCTGGGCTGGAAAATAATCTGCTCCTTCTGCTTTTGCTTTTCTTTTTTTTTTTTTACATTTCTGTAGAAATCCAGAAAGCAAATCTACAAAAAGAGACACCCCAGGGAGGGAAGAGAAAAATCTGGGGGGGTCTCACATTATTTGTTGGAAGATTCTGTGCTTGGAATGGCAGTTTTGCCACTCCAGCAATCAGGTTAATTAAATAAATCAGTATTTTATCCCATAAAATAAAAGAAATAAATCCCAAGCCTGTATTACTTCCCCCTCAGATAATTAATAAACATATTTCTCCCAATGAAATCCACAACCAAAGCCTATTAGTGCTTTAATTCACAGCATTGAGGCAGCATAAAAAGCTGAAAAATAAGATGGAAAAGCTGCATTAAAACCAGCTCAAATCCCTGGATTAATCCAAGCTGATTAGGACGCAAAAAAAGCCAACTTTGCTGCACCAGAGGCCCCAAAAACTGAATTTTTCAGCGAGAAGGCAGATGCATTTTGGTTCTAAGCATATTTAAATGTGTCAAGAAATGCCTTGACAAGGGAAAGAAAGGAAATATTTGAAGATGCCTTTTTGGTTTTGGAGGTTTTTGCATTTCAGTGGAAATTCAGCCTGAGATCAGAGGAACTCCCAGCATGGCCCTCCAGCAGCTGATGCCAAAAAAAAGGAAAAAAAAAGGACTAAAAAGTGCATAAACCCCAACAAACCCATCCAGGGTGGGCTGGAAAGCAAATCCTGGTGATATTTGGATGGAGCATTTAGACTTGAAGTCTCTTTTTCCATCAGGAAATCTCCAGTGACAGTTGGAAGGGGAAAGCAAAGCTGGTTGCTATGGCAATCCATGCAAATTCCCTGTGCCAAGGACATGGGCCAGGATAATGGGGAAAAAAACCCTGGAAAAGAAGGGAAAACACCCAAACTCACCAGAATTTAAGTCCCTGCCAGGGTTGAAGGCTCTGCTGTTGACAGTGGTGGAGAGTCTGTCACAGCTGATGGTTCTCGACACGTTGGTGTTGAAGTTGCCATCAAACCTGGAAGGATAAAAATGAGATTTATTAACTGGACTTTCCCTCCTGAACCCACAGAGCATTTCACAGAATCACAGAATGGATTGGGTTGGAAAAGACCTCCCAGATCATCAAGTCCAACCCTTGGGCCAACTCCAGTCCCGTCACCAGATCATGGCACTCAGTGCCACGGCCAAGCTCAGCTGAAAAACCTCCAGGGATGGGGAATCCACCCCCTCTCTGGGCAGCCCATTCCAATCCCTCAGCACTCTCTCTGCAAAGAAGTTTTTTCTGCTCTCCAACTTCAATTTCCCCTGGCAGAGCTTGAGCCCCCCGTGCCCCCTTGTCCTATTGCTGAGTGCCTGGGAGAAGAGACCAACCCCCACCTGGCCACAACTTCCCTTCAGGCACTTCCAGACAGTGCTGAGGTCACCTCTCAGCCTCCTCTTCTCCAGCACAAACACCCCCAGCTCCCTCAGCCTCTCCCCACAGCACTTGTGCTCCACTCCCTTCTCCAGCCTCGTTGCTCTTCTCTGGCCCCGCTCCAGCCCCTCAATGTCCTTCCTCAGCTGAGGGGCCAGAACTCAACACAACACTCAAGGTGTGGCCTCCCCAAGGCAGAGGCCAGGGGAAGGCTCACTGCCCTGGGCCTGCTGGCCACGCTACTTTGGATCCAGGCCAGGATGCCATTGGCCTTCTTGGCCACCTGGGCACACTGGTGGCTCCTGTTGAGCTTCCTGTCCCTCAGTCCCCCCAGGTCCCTTTCTGCCTGGCTGCTCTCCAGCCACTCTGTGCCCAGCCTGGAGCGCTGCAGGGCTTGGGGTGGCCAAAGGGCAGGACCTGCACTTGGCCTTGGTGAACTTCATCCCACTGGAATCATTGGGATGAAGTGGGAATACTCCTTTTTGGGATTTCAATGGAAACAGTCCATTTAAAAACTCTAAATTTATGTATATTTTAAAGGTTCAGGGAAAACTCTGGCTGTGCCATCCCTGGGAGTGTCCAAGGACACGTTGGAGGAAACTGGGACAGTGGGAGGTGCCAGATGGGCTTTAAGGTCCCTCCCAACCCAACCCAATCCAACCCAATCCATTCCATGATTCTACAGTGGGTTTTTCCGTCCAAAGAACTTGAGGATTTCCACTCCAAACAGCAGAAAGAATCTGAGAGCCCGAAGTGTCATTTTGGTGAAATAATTCAGAAATACATTCATAACTCTGATGCAAAAAGTGCACAGTTTTAATAACAAAATATCACTAAAATATCACTACTAATAAAATATCACTAAACCAATTCCTTGAAAAATTTAAACAGAAAGTATTTTAAAGGTTTATAAATAACTGGAAACAATCCTGAAGCTTTTGGAGACTTAAATACAATTTTGTGTCATTCATACAAAATTATCTGACAACACTTCAGAGCTGGAATATTGAGCAAACATTGAGTATGTTGGTGATTTTTGTACTTCAAAACCTACTTATTTCTTATCCAATTTCTATCAAGACATGGCACAAGGTCCAGTTTTGGGCCAGGAGCTCTAACCAGCCCTTCTGGGGGAGAAAAAGGGCAGAGCAGGAGTTTGTTCAACACCACCAAGACCAACCCAGGACGTTCCACCAACTCAAACCAATCTGGTTGCTGCCAAGGGTGGGAAGACACTGATGATTTTCTGGTGCTGTCCCAGACAAAACAATTCCCTTCCAAACCACCCTCTTGAAACAACAATTAGCAGGAACCAAAACCACAGACAGATGGAACTGGTTACCAGGAGGAAATTCAAGTTGGGACCACAGGAAGGAAGTTTTTCCAAGCCAACCAAACCTCCCCTAATCCAAGATATTCCCTCTCAGCAATTTCCTAAATACCTGCTGCAGTTTAGGGATAAAAGAAGGTCCTGCCAGGACTATGAACACCTTTTTCCCTGCAGGAACAGCAAATACATCCTGAATGCCATCCAAATCCCTCTGGAATTGCAGCAGCTCTTCAGATTCCTTTCCAATTCCTCCCCAATTCTTCCCCAATTCCTCTCCAATTCTTCCCCAATTCCTCTCCAATTCTTCCCCAATTCCTCCCCAATTCCTCTCCAATTCCTCCCCAATTCTTCCCCAATTCCTCCCCAATTCCTCCCCAATTCTTCCCCAATTCCTCCCCAATTCTTCCCCAATTCCTCTCAAATTCTTCCCCAATTCCTCTCCAATTCTTCCCCAATTCCTCTCCAATTCTTCCCCAATTCCTCTCCAATTCTTCCCCAACTCCTCTCCAATTCTTCCCCAATTCCTCTCCAATTCTTCCCCAATTCCTCTCCACTTCTTCCCCAATTCCTCTCCACTTCTTCCCCAATTCCTCTCCACTTCTTCCCCAATTCCTCTCCACTTCTTCCCCAATTCCTCCCCACTTCTTCCCCAATTCCTCCCCACTTCCTCCCCAATTCCTCTCCACTTCTTCCCCAATTCCGCCGCAATTCCTCTCCACTTCTTCCTCAATTCCTCCCCAATTATTTCCCCTGTTCTTGAAGAACTCAAAACATTCTTGGTCCCAGGTGTACAAAATATCTCTTATTGGAAGGAGGATTTAACCCAATGGCACAAACTGTTCCAAACTCCACTTTTTCAGGAGGAATTTAGAAGTAAAAAAGCAATTTCCTAAACACCTGCTGCAGTTTAGGGATAAAAGAAGGTCCTGCCAGGACTATGAACACCTTTTTCCCTGCAGGAACAGCAAATACATCCTGAATTCCATCCACTTCCCTCTGGAACTGCAGCAGCTCTTCAGATTCCTCTCCAATTCTTCTTCCATTCCTCTCCACTTCTTCTCCACTTCTTCCCCACTTCTTCCCCAATTCCTCCCCACTTCTTCCCCAATTCCTCCCCACTTCTTCCCCAATTCCTCTCCAATTCCTCCCCAATTCTTCCCCACGTCCTCCCCAATTCTTCCCCAATTCCTC
>VWZD01012920.1:9754-37634 GCA_013396695.1 Sakesphorus luctuosus
CTTCGGGGTAAGGTGTGTATCTCTGAATATTTTGTTCGGGAAATTTTTAAAAAAGCAGCTCTGCTAAGACCCAGATTATAACTGGGCTAGTTATTAAAGAACAACTTGTCTCCCCAGAAATGTTTTTCTGTCAAAACTGTTACGTAGTGGCTTAGTGAATGACACAGTAAATTATTTGTGTTGTCCACCATTGTTTCTTCATCTTTCACTTTAAACATAAACATATTACAGGATTTCAGTATTGGCAGAGCAGCATATGTGACCTCCCACAGACCACTGCAAATTGAACCAGCATTCACTCCATGGTTGAAGTACATTATCATAGAATATTTTCCTTCCCTACTCAGAAATTTATTCTCTCTTTTATTTCTGTTAAATTTCTTTCATAAAAGACATCATGGGTTTTTTATGTCTTAATGCCTGCTTCCTAGGGTCTTTATTTGTTCTTATTTCCCTCCCTGCATACACAAGTGCAGTTGATACATATTTTCCATCCACTCAATATAAACTTGCATTCAAAGCAGGACTCATCTCACCTAACTTCAACTTTAAATGTAGCCTAATTTAGTCCTTCAGTCATCAAGAGGCAGAGATAAGCAACTCCAGAAAGTGATTCTTCCCACTTACTGTAGGCATGTGTCATAAAATGTAATATATCTCCATCTGCAAGCTCTGGCTGAGCCATTTTTGGCTAATTGACTACCTTAATCTAGAAGCCTAATTTTTTATATGGCTGGGATTAGGAAAAAAGAATTCAACCCTTCTACTCTCCTTGTTTTTTTGTCTGTAGTTTGAGCGTTCAAAAAAGTATTTACCATGCTTGTCATTTTAGCTTTATCTGTGACACAACAGCATCTATCACCTAAGATACAACTTCCATTGAGTTCCTTTTGTTTAAGATTTTACTGGTAGGCCTCAGCCTAGGTTTATTTCTGCTACTTGCTATGCATAAATGCAACAAGAATAAGGAAGAACTTAAAGACAGAATCGATTACGTGAAAGAAGATGGAAGAGTTATACCTTCTCAGAGGCCAGTAAAGACACAGAGATTGAACGACTTGTCCAGAATGATGAAGCAAAAGTAGAAAATTGGTCCGGATTTATTGACTTCCAATCCAGTGCCTCGAGCTCATGACAAACTTTTTTTCTCCCAAATACCCCAGTATATATTAAGCTTATAGGAGATCATTGTGGACATGCCTTCCCCCTACCTTTTTTTTTTTACTTATTTTAAGTGAACTAGTGAGTTTTTCCTTGCGTATGCAATGAAATCATTGGTGATTGTATGTACATGCTTTACGTAATTTGACGAAGTGAATCATAGAGTGCCATAATTACACAGAAATATAGTTTTAGAAGGATAGAGACAGGCTGTTCAGTTAACTGTAACTCCACTCAGATTAATAAAAGAACTGAGTTGCCAATTATAGTTAGACTTCTGAAAATGTCAGCTTTAAGGTATTTTATTTACAATATTATTTTTTAAAACACCTTCTAGCAAATAGTTCAGTTATTAATATGAATATTACATTCTTTGCCCCCTTTAATTTCGACATGCAGGAACTGTAAATTAAAGTGATTTTTTTCTTCAGAGAATAAATCACAGAAGCAATCTTAAGCAAACTGGCAGTTTTCTATTAGAGCAAGATTCTATTCCCAGAGAGCTCTCAAAAAGATTTCAATTAGATGTTAAATTAGACACCTGAAATTCACAAATTTCTCTCAGCTCCTTAGGCAAAAATAACAAGGTAATAACTTGATCAGCTCAGAGTATTTGGTGTTCTATTGTAAAATGTCTTACTTTTTAAATAGATCAAAATTTTAGTTTGTAGTATAAAAATTCTAGATTACTTGTCTACATGGGGAGTTCAAGTCAATGGCTTCTTGGGAGAAGAAGCAAAAAATGGAATCCCCAGTGCTTTGAGCATTCATTTGGGAGATGAAGCATACTGATAAATGTGCAGTGTGGATAAACTTTACAAATGTGCAATGAGTGGGTAATAGAAAAATTGTTAGCAGGGCAAAGATGGGTATGTTCTATTTTGGCATCTAATCTCAGCATTTTGGGGTCAAGTTTTGTAAACAAAAGTTTTTCCATTATTTTGCTGTATCTGCATAAAATGTTTCTGGAATTCCATGAAGGTCAACACAAGGTCATAGTGAATTTGTGTATACTTTCCATAACTTTGCTGGCAGAGGAAAATAGATTTGCTTTTGTAGAATCCCTTTGAAGGCTTACTGTAGTTTAAATTCTTAGCTTGAAAACTGTAGAAATGTGTCATGGTTTAACCCCAGGCAGACACCAAGCCCCATGCAGCCAGTCATTCTCCTACCAGTAGGACTGGGGAGAGAATCACAAGGGTAAAATGTAGAGAATTTGTGGGTTGAGATGGAGACAGTTCAATAGAGAAAGCAAAAGCTGTGCACACAAACAAAGCAAAATAAGGAATCAGTTCGCTGCTTCCCATGGGCAGACAGGTGTTTAGCCATCTCCAGGAGAGCAGGGACCAATCAGACTTTAACAGTTACATGGGAAAACAAAAGCCATCACCTCAAGCAGCCTCCCTTCTTCCTTCTTTCCCCCACTTTATATACTGAGCATAGTGTCATATGGTCTGGAATATCCCTTTGGTCAATTTGGGTCACCTGTCCTGGCTTTGTCTCCTTCCAACCTCCCATGCATCCCCAACTTCCTCACCAGTATGGCAGTATGGGAAGCAGAAAAGACCTTGGCTCTGTGTAAACCCTGCTCAGCAATAAAAAAAAAATCTCTGTATTATCAACCCTGTGTTCAGCACAAAGCCAAAACATAGCCCCATACCAGCCATGGTGAAGAAAATTTTCTCTACCCAAGCCAAAACCAGCACAATGTGCTATCGAATATTGTTACAACCAAACTATCTGAAAAAGATTTGTGCCTTGCATTGTATTTCAGAAGAGTGTTTTGGATTTCTTCAAAGGAAAGACAGGTAGTAGAACTCTTCTTGCTGGTATCAGTTTTTACCCAGTTACTGGTGATCTTACCGACAACGAATTCTAGGAGTTTCTGCCTGTGGAAAAGATGAAAATGGACATGAATATGGTGTGGAGGTCAAGGAGTTCACCTTACCCTTAATGGGAATGAAAGCTTATGTGCAAGTTTTCTCTCATTTAAACATTTTCCAAATGTGCTATTTATAAAAGTTAATGATGGTTTACCTGGGATAGTCCTTGGACCTAAACAAGATAATCCTTGTGTGCAGAATGAATACTGTTTTTTAGGCCAGCACTGCTTACAAGGTTTTAACAATTATAAATGCCCATGGTGTACTGGTCTGACTCTAGGATGATTTACATGCTCCAACATCTATTTAAGCCAGTGTAAGCCAGGTCCCTAGAAAATTAAGCAATACAGATGATTAATAAAATGATACAAACCCAGAAAAATTATTTCCTGATCATTCAGGCAACATTACAGTTTATTAATAAATGATGTAGATACTACCCAGATGCTGTCTGCTGTGTATATTAGGTATCTGGCCATCAGAGAGGAATCCAGCTCCCACTGCTCTGACTTATTAGCTGTGTCAATGCCACTTCTTACAAAATGTCACATCAAATTGTGCAGGATACTGTGCCTTCTAAACTGAGCAGTCACCATAAGATGCTGAGTGTTCTTCCTGTCTGTCAGCAAACAAATATGTGTATTCTCAATTTCAGATATGTCAGTATTCACTGGCTTCACCAAGGATTCATCAGGAGCTTGAAAAAATATGCGTGTGTTTAAATCTGTTGCTGATTTGGTGCTGAAGTACTTAAATCTTTGAAACACATTTATAGACATTTTATGTTAACTTCTTGTAGGATAGGGAGCATTCCTATGCAGTTTTAATAGTGAGGATTTTGCTCCTGTGTTGCCGAGAAATTCATTTTATGTAACTGCTTACCATAAACCTTTTGTGTTGTGGCCCCCTGCAGTTTCTTATCAGCATGGAGTCTGCCATGGTTATTTGTTTTCATTATTTTATTTTATAGGCAGAGTGTTTATTCTAAGATATGTCAACCAGAAGCAATAAAATGCTATACAGTATGTCAACAAAGCACATATTGGCAAATGCAGTAACATTCTTATGTTTAGCATGCAAGAGATACAAACCAGCCAGCTGCATGTCTATGACATGGTGAAAAGAAATTACTTGAGTCTGAAAAGTGATGATGTATAATTTTGCTCATTCTGGATCTTTGCTGAAATTGTGTTCTGGAAATCATGTTACATTAGTATCAGATGCATGTATGCTGAAGCTTTATGTAATACTAGCCTAAATTTTAAGAATATGGAATTTGTCTTTGAAATTCAACGTAGCTGCACATAACTTCTCCATATCCCCACAGCCTTGCCTGCTACAAGTAGCAGGAATATAATAGATGTGTGCAAGGGAGGTTTTTAGATTCCTTGCCTTGAGCAAAATTAGTTAATGATATTCACTCAGATACAGTACAGTACAAATGGGGCACATTAAATGGCTTAAATTAGGTCAAATTGAATAATTGAATTTATTCTTTTACTTAAAAAGAGCTTAATCAGCTGAGAGTGTTAGAGTTATAAAAAATAGTTTAATTAAATATTAATTAGAGGTTTGTATTTTAAACTCTCTTATTATCACTTGCAGCAATATTATTTATGTATCTGTTTTTCCTCTTTACAGCTGCTGGGGGATAATGTTCAACCATTCTCACTTGATGAAGAATTTGACTATGACCATGTGTCACTGACCCCTAAGTTCTCTGAAGCTGAGCTGAAGGCCATTATAGAATTGTCTGAAGAGAAGAAAATGGGTTCGGCATGAGCTGAAGACTGAGTCAAAGGCGTTCTGTTGAAATGACATTTGTATAGCATAAATATAACTCTTCATTGTACTCTTACTTAATGTTCTTATCTTCATGGCCAGTAAATGACATCCCTGAGACTTTCTGTTTATTCTACCAAAGTGCCTTGAAGCCTGTATTGGCTTAACATAGGTATGCTGGAGTGATTGCACTGTATGACCAAACAAACTGGTGGATTTCAGAATAGCACCACAGTTGCACTTGCTTATATCTGATACTGACTTGGTTCCTGACTAGTGCAAAGCTGGTCCAAAAGCTGCCTTTTACCTAGTTCTTTCAATAATGCAATTAAGAGATACTTTTTTTTGCAGCTGACAAACCAGCCTATGAACTCCTAAATATACAGAGTTACGTGAGTTAATAAATCTGGGAATATTTTTTTCTCTGCAAAGAAATAATGTTCCTGTTTCCAATAAACCTTTTGTATTGATCAAAATTGACATGGTACAATTCCTAAAATTACAACAGTAACTGGTCAAAAAAACCCCTTCCACACAACGGAAAAATAGCCATATGATCCATTAAAAGAATTGGCATTGAAGGGCTCTAAGATTTTACTATTTTTCATAAGAGATGATGTTAAATACCAGCTTATAGCTTATACTCTGCATCACTGAAAGACAGCAAACTGGAGTTGAGTAAAGATTAGCTATATGGGTGGGAGAAAAGAGTGTGCATCTCTGATGCAAGGCAGTATGTACTCTTTTTATGAAAAGTTTAGAATTCTTATTTTTCATCTAACTGTAGAGGCTTTGCTATTGAGGTTGGTGTAACATCCAACACTGCATTGTATTATTGGTCATTTTCTGATATAACTGCATTTGCTAAAGGTTACTGACCAAAATTTTGTCGTTGGTCTATCTTCATTATTTCTGAAGTGGGTGATTATCATGATAAATATGGGAAGAGTGCCTGAGCAGACACACAAGACACCAAATCATAAGTTGTTCAAAGACTGTGGATGAGATCTCTGTGGCCAGTTGGCTGCTTCATTGACATCAATGTATAAAAGCAAAGAAAGCTGTTTTGGTGTTCTAAGAGGGATTGTGTGGATCAGTAATTTTTTAGGCCATAATCATTCTTCACTGAAATCACAATAGCATTTCTTTTGAGACAGGATACTTCTCTCCATTAGAGGGATATAATTTAAGAATGAGATTAACAAAAAAAACCCACATAAGAAAGAGGTCTCACAGAAGATATTTAAGGAGACTGATATAAAATACAAGCGGGTTGTATAGAAAAACTGGTTTGTACAGGACTTTGCTGGTAGAATGTAATGAGAATATTGGGTTTTTTAAACATCTACACTCAAAAAGATGCCTGTGTTATAGTTAAAATTTTTTTTTAATGTAATTGGCTGTGTAGCAGATTCTACTGGCTTTTTTGAAATTGCTTTGTTTTATGAGATTATGTGATGAAGTATTCTGTTGAACACAAGATATTTCAAATTAAGTACTTTAGATCTAACTGGAATTTTCCAGTGAAACATTCAGTTAAAAATTTCTGAACAGATCTAGTTATTAATTCATCTTCTAAAAGACACACATAAAGTGTATAAATGGAAAGGTTAAAAAGTAAGTTCTGGAAGAGCTCCATGAGCAAATCTGGAAGAAAGAAATTGAGAAATGCTGCATAACGATAGCAAGATCAGCCTTTGAAAGCGTCAACAGAAAAGTAATGGAGACAACCTCTTTAGTGTATGTATAACAAAAATAATGGAAGGAACCTTTAGTTTGAGAGACCTCTGTGTACAGAATTTGCTATTCTGCAGACAAAGAATCAGCCATAAAAGTGAACTTTTGTAGTTTTGTGGAATGATGAATTAGGTACTTCTTGTATGTGGCGGTTTTTTTGAAAGGTGAGAGACACACAAGTTGTAGATCAGTCCTGTGGGAATCCTATCACCAGTACAATCAATGAGAAGACTTGTCTAGGGGTTTGTAATGTTCTTCAGCACTGGAATCTCCTAAGTGCATTTTCTATTCATTTGGTTATAAATTTTTCCCTGTACATTAGGGATACAGCCAGCCATTCAGTTCCTTCTCTTATAGGCAGATGATTCTTACCAAATGTTCTGAGTACCTATTATGCTCCATAAGTGTCATTCAGTATAGTCATTATATGGTTTCGTTTGATATAAAGAAGCACTTTGCTGCAGAATACCCAACAAAATTGGAACTCTTTAGTGACATTCATCTTACATACAGAGAAATGGGGATAATTCACTTACATTTACACCATTTAAGAGTTAAGATTCTTGCTCTTTGTTAACAGACATGAATATCACAGTGAAAATTAGGCAATGTAGGCTACATTTTCTGAAAATGACATTTTATTGGCCTACCCCTGTGGTTGTTTTTGGCTTATACCTTTCATTTGATTATCCTTCACAGAGGAGGCATATTTTCCTCTTCTCCATTACCAGGTTGTCATTTTTAAGAACATACTTTATGTGCATGTTAAATTTTATATTTGCACATGCAGTTAGTTACCTGGAATTGTTTCAGTGTTTGTGAGGTGATTTGAAATCTGAATAATATATATCTTTTCCTCTTGCAGCTTGTATTCCCTTTAATATTTAATATTTTCCGCAGGGACATTTGTCTTTTGTATTTATGGTCTTTTCAAAACATTTTTCCTGTTTTCCAGAAGAATTAAAGGCAAAACTCTCACATTGAACAGGAAACTTGGGATCATACTTGGGATCTGTTTAAGAGCTGCTGCAGTAGGGGAGAGCTTTCTCCCTACCACACTGACAAGGACTTTGAACTGCAAAATCTGTGATGCTGGGTGAGCCCATTGGAAGAGAAGGCTGTGTGATGCATCTTTCTAATCCCTTTGTATTCATGACTTCATTGATGTCTAAAGTGCAGTAGAGATGTGCATCCTTATCAGTCAGTGGACTTATCTGACTGGTTATGGTAGATATTATCTATGAAAAAAAATTTTTTTTTGGTAATAACCTTGTTACTTATGTTGGTGTTATTAGAAGGATAACACCAGCACTGTTTCTCTCCAGTCTTGATGGATCCTGTTTTCAGGAGTGACTCTTTGAGTTCTATGGAAAGTAACATAGTCCTTCCACTGGGACAGGATTCTGAATGGCTGTTTCCTTGGCTGGTTCTGGTGAAAGGTTGGATATTGTTAATGCACAATTACGTCTTGTGGGTGTAAAAGAAACAGTAATTATTTGCTGAGATAATGGGTGTGAAAGAATAAGATAAAAATTGAAGAAATGAAAAGAGATGCAGGCAAATCTGACTCAGACATTGTTATGGTTCTAAATATATTTTATTAATGAACAAAGGTATCTTTGTATACACTTGCATACGCACAGTACCACTGAAGTAAAATAATTTAGTATGGAAAGTACTCACCGGATAATTCAGAACCTTTTGAAGAAGACAGCATGGAAACAAATCCCTGCTCTTATGGAAAAGACCCTTTGATCCTCTGGCCTTCATTTTCTGCTGCTATGAACTGGCAGAACTCCGCTGAGGCCATTTGTATTCATACAGAGCAGACAGGAGCCTGGTATTTACAGTCTTAGCTGAAAGAACATGGAGCCAAATCAATTCATGATTTAACTTCACTGAGTATATAGTTATGTGTATAGCCCATTATCATTATGTGAAAAGGTTTAAATGAGGAGCCAATGCAAATAAAATGTAAATATCATATCTTGTAACTATTCAGATACCAGTTTTACACAGGTAATTTTGGAGTTTCTGTAGTAATGTGTGCTTAGAACAATGCTTTTTGCTTTAAGAAAAATATTGCATACCTTTTTAAGTTCCGTTCAAATCACGAAATTTGATTACTTACATAACTACTAAAAATTCCAACCTTCTTTAAAGTGTGGGGTTTTTTTTTGTTTTGTTTTTTTTTCTTTTTTTTTTGCATCTGCATCTTGCCAAAGATTGGAGGTAGGCTTTGCTTTATCTTTGAATGGTTTTAAAAAGACCGGACATCTTTTGTAAAAACATAAATTTTTTTGTAAAAGTGAACTGTCAGTGATGCAACACTACATGCAGAACAGGACCCAATTCCTAGTTGCTCAGCAACTTCATGTACATCATAGTGTGGGTAAACAGATATTTAGTATAAAAGTGTCCACTTTATGAATAGCAGGCTGATTGTCCTCTAACTTCAATTTTACTTGTGAGTCTTAAGCAGTAGCCTGGTCTGACCAGGGTATGAATTTTCACAGCCCTGCAAAGAGACTGTGAGACAATTCAGTTACACTGACCAAAGAAGCTGAACCAGCAGTCTTGTACTTGGGCTCCAGATGTACTCCATCCTGCTGAATAGTTTAGCTGAGTGTGGCTATTCACCTCTGTTCAGCAGAGATTTTTGTTACAACCATCGTGAATATGATACTCTTGAAGATGTGTAGTGGAAAAGTGGTGACTGACAAGGGTTGGGGCAGAAGTTCGTTAGACTCTGTTCACTTTCTGGCACTGTGCTGATCAGGCATCTCACTACCTTCCCTCACGGGCTGCAGTTCAGCCTCAGCATTTTCAAGCCTCCCAGTAAAGTGAGGAAACCCCTGGCAAGGGTTCCTGCTGGCCTCAGGAGATGAGCTCCTGCACCACAGAGCCAGGCGCCTGTGATAGCAGAGGGATTCCCACCACGGCGTGCTTTCTTGTGGCCAGGTGTCAGTTGGCACAGGTGGGTGTGAGGTGCCACTTGCGTCCTGGGCACCTCTCACGGAAAGGTGGCTGCCTTTGCTGGTCGTGGGCACATGCAGTTCTCCCAGGTGCTAAATGTCTACCAATCCCTTGGGAAAACAAGGCAGGCAGTTTCCTTTTTAATGTTATTAAATTGTAGAACATCTCAAAACATGATGAGTTTGGTAAATTTGTGATTTCTGGCTGTTGGAGGTGACACCTTGTGTTTTTCTGACAAGATACTGTATGACAACATTGCAGGTGGATGAGCAGTGAAATACCACAAGTTAGACTGGAGATGGTTTTAGTGCTTGTCTATGACAAGTTTGCAAGAAGAAAAGCAAGTGTTAATAGGTACTGTCATTTTTATATACAAGCTATTTTATTTGCAATTGCAGTGCCTCACAGTTAAAATGGAAATCAATTTTAATGCCTTATGAAAATGCAGAAATATTTGTCTCATTTACAGCACTTCCAAAAAGGCCAGATAGTAAAATTTCCCTGATTAATGATCTATAATTTTATATACTCTGTGTGCCTTCTTCAGTACATTTCTCTGCATAAATGTTTCAAAATAATAAGCAAAGATAGATCGGAACAAAATTCCTAAATCTAACTTCACAGTGAATTTCAGGTTTTGGAAACTCTCTCTGTATATATTTGAAGCCCTCTTTGATCTAAATAGTCCCAAACTTTGAAGAAGTAGATACTTTAAAAATCTCTAAGCAAACATTTCTCTGTGTGGTACCATAGTAGTACCAATTTGGCCTAAGAAAACCAAAGCAGTCAGGGACCTGCCTATGTAAATGTGACAGTTGGAATAGCTGGACTCTCTACAAAGATAATGAATAAAAGAATAGTAGAATTAAGCAGAAAATTTTATTTTTCTAGAGAGTGAACTATACTAAAATATTCTGTTGACTTTGCGTAATTCTAGAGCGCCTTGGAATGCCCAACTGAAAAATTAAGAGTAATCATTTTGTAGTTCACATGGATTTACAACACAGTTATCTCGAGCCATTAAAATGAGATTAAAATTTGTGTGAGATTCTTCAGTATATTTTGTGGCAGTGCTAACACCATAAACTAAGGCTTTGGCCTCATTCTATCATATGTTAAAACAGAGTTTGTTCTTATGTGGCAGTTGTGGTTGAGGATTGTGGTGGCAGTTTCTGGAGAGCAGGTGTGTACTTGCAGCAAGTAAGCTCTAAGTTTAATAAGTTTTCTTGAATCCATCTGCTTTTTGGTCCATATGTATAAAAACTTGTAAAATGCAATATGATCTGCATAATTCTTAGAAAGAGGCAAATGTCATTTACTATGTTGCTTATGCTCCTCAGAATAACTTAGCAAGAGGATAAATTCTACCAGTTACTTGAAAGTGTTGATTCTGCCATTTAGATTTGCTGCAGATTGCACATTTGTTCTTTGAGAGAGAAATGTTGAAATGCATTTTTCATTGTCTTTTCCTTGTTTTTGTCTTTCCTACGTCACTTTTCCAACTAGCTTCCTAGAACTTGTCAAGACACTACATTAATCTGATGAGCTACTTTCCTGCTGGATAAAATTTTAAAGATATGTAAGGCTGTTTGGGTCAGAAAACATCAAAGCACAGTTAGCATTTCACGGTCAAGCTTAGCATTTGCAAACCTGTGAAAAACAAATAATCAGGAAAATACAAATAATGGTCAGCCTACTTACTGAGTGAAAATTAGTTTCCAAATAGCCTTTGTTTAAATCAGCTGCTTACACTTCAGACCCTCTGCCCACCAAGGATTCTGTTAACTAACATATTTCAAAATCCAGACTGTCAAAAATACTGACAGCTTGCATTAGCTGAACAGCATTTCTCGCAACAAAATTGTGATCCATTTAAGGCTCTTTGTTTTGGGTTGTGACACATTTCCTGAATTCCACAGATTTATTTGCCATTCATGAACATTAGTAATGTCAACTGCACAAAAAAACAATGGCCCAGTGGATAGCTGTCTGTCAAGGACAGGAAGAAGAGAGCTAGTGGGAAAAGAGGTTGGCTGAGCAGCCAAATGTTGCTTGTGCTCCGATTTGTGTTGCTTGATGTCTTGCTTTTGATTCTTTCACAAAGTTTGTTATGAGAATCTGGGTTGTCCAAAGAGCTAGCCGAGTAACACCTCTCCTCACCGTGTCCCCAAACCTACATGTATGAGCATGGTGGCAAACAAGCTAATCAAATTCAATTGGCTGCTATTTCAAGGATACTAGTTAGTGTTCATTACAGTGTGTGTTTTACAAGGTGCTTGTATTTACTAATTGACAGGATTAGGCTCTGATCACAAATGTTCAAATAAGTGTTTATCTGGTGCTGCTTGTAATCCTATACTTCCCCAAATGGAATTTTTGAAATGTGTATTCTTTTAATACTTTTCACTCTCTGCCCCAGAATAAACAGATCAAAGTCATCCATCAAAGATGATACTGAAAAAACATGACTTGGAGTGCTCTGAACAGAAGTGATGAAATTTAGAATGAAATAAAATTAAGTAATGTTAAATTTACAGAAAACATCTTGCTGAAATTCAGATACACTGGACTCTGCAAGTGCCACAAAGGGAAGTTGGTGGAGCTGATTTGTTCATACCAGTTAAAAGAAATCTGAAAAAAACAAACAAACAAACAAAAAACACTGGAAAATATTCTGCAGGAACAGAATATTGCATCAGCCAGGAGCTGGATTTCATTAATGTTTTCCCTCTAAGATTAAGGTACATGAGAATGAATGGTTGAAGTTTGAAGAATTTTACTATTTAAGATTATTATTGTCTTAAGTCCCAATTCTTATACTAGAAAAAAGGATGTTTAACAGTGTTGCAGGTTCAGTCTGATTATTTCAGTTCTGGAGCATCTCTACCAACTCCTGATTTGTACACAGGCTGGCAGTCCATTTATGAAGCATCACTGCCAGGATTTGCAAAAATGAGAAATGAGATATTATTTAAATATTCTGCTTTTTTGAACAGCCTCATTGCATTACAATTGCACAGTTAGACAAGAGAGATGGCTTTTACTTTCTCCTGCTCTTAAGAAGGCAATTCAGTGTAGAATTTTAAAGTGGAATGCTGGATCAGAACCACATCAGGGCATTGAGAAAACCTGTGTCTGTATGTAGATGTTTGCTCATGACTGCATGGCTCAGCCTTGATCTCTTGCCGAAGTAAATGACATCACATTTGATCTTACTTTGGAATAAGTGAAGGTAATTTTTTTCCAGAATCCAAAACCAATCAAATTTGTATTTTCAGGTCATGCTTCATTTACTGTTTTCTCTCCTTGCCTTTATTGAACTGTTACCATAAAGCAATCAACATAATGTAGGATGATATACAGAGAACAAGGCATTGCTTCACTGTATTTTTCAGCAGGAAAAGGGAACCTTCTCTGTACTGAGAGCCAAAGAGGCCATCGAACCCTTTGTCTGGCCATCTGTCAATTTGAATAGATGGATATTGAGTTAAGCTGGTATTTTTATGAAGTATTTGTACTACCCACATCAAGGAGGTGCTCCTGGTTGAAATAATTCAAAGCAAAACTCAATTGCCTCTTTGTAATCCTGTCTCACCCTGCCCTTCCCAAAGGAATGTCTAAGGGACAATGCCAGCACCTAGGCTGATTACCACTTGATGTAACTGAGTGTTCAATTTTGCTTTTCAGTTCACCTTTCCTAATCTTTCTTTTCCAGATGGAATTTTCCTTTGGTGCCAAGCACTGAGGAAATAAAAATGTGTTTCTTCAAACCACCTCCATCTTACTAACATTTAGAAAGATGTTTGCTGATGTATTCAATGAGAGGAAACTGATTGCTACCTCACAGTAAAGCTTCTCTGTTACAAATGTTAATTGTTTTAAGTCCTCTGGAGTTCTCTGTGACCTTTAGGTAATTTTTTTTCATGATTGTTGATACAATCTCTCAGAAGAAGGGGAGAAAAGAAGTACTTTGCTGGCCTAGTTTCAAATAAGCTCTAAAAGTTCAAGTGGACCAATTACACATAAAAGAGCAACAACTTTTGTAAAGCTTCATTTGAATCCCAGAGGGGAAAAATGATAGAAAATCAATTAACTTTCCACATGAAAAAATAGCTCATATTGCAAAGCTTTCCTTGCATAGTTTTCTGATTATATTTGGAAGCAAATTGCCTTGATTATACCTTTGACGGGAAAGAAAATCTTTTAATTAATTTAATACATGCTATAGCAGTGCTAAATTTTATCATGGAACAATTGAGTAGGCCCACACCAATATTTTTGCCCTGTTGAAAATGGATCTTGCTCATTCAGTGAGTCATGCTCTTGCTGGGTTGACGTAATTATCCATTCATTGTAGAGCATATGACATAAAAGTTATTAGAGTCTTTTATATAGAAGAGAAGCTAAATGGGTAAACAAAAAGCCCATTTTAGTGAAGAGTCTGAAATGTCTCTTGTGGTCAAAAATTTGGAAATATCTGAGCTAAATTTCAGAGCCTGTACACCCACTGGGGACTGAACTCAAACCCTAAAACAGCTCCTACTTTGGGAATCTTCAGGTTTCAGATATATTTTCTTTTGGTCTTGGACTGAAATGAGGAGTGGAAGTTATTCTCTGTTAGCCATGTACTAACATGATCCTCAAACTCATGTGCAGTTTTGAACTATTGATAGCAAATTTGTAGTAGCATCTCCAGTAGTTGCTTCACTAGCTGCTTCTTAAACCTATTTTTACCTCCAGCTGGAAACAATTACATTTGTTGTTTGCTGAGAATAGGATTTTTAAATGACAATTTAAATTCAAATGTTCTAACTATGACAAGAAACAACAATTTTTTTTTTTAGCAAATTATGTTATTATAACGCTTTTACATTATATTGTTGAAAGAAAATAATATTAAGAATGTGATTCACATCACTTTCCCTGATGGATCTTGTATGCTGGGAATATATTTGACTGCACCATGTTTTTCATGCTGAAGGGTGCTGAGTCTTTTCTAGTGAGCTATAGAATCAAACATCCAAGAGTTGAGTAATAAAGAAAAGACTCCACCATCAGAGAAACTTTGTGAATTCACTCATAGCTATCAAAACTCAGATAAAATATTATTACCTATTTTTGTACTATCTCAAGGCCACATACAATGAAAAAAACCTGTACAAGTGAGGAACAGTACTCGTTGCATGCTCTCTTGTTCTTTTTGATGTCTTAGAGAAGGGCCAGCTGTTGAGGGATTTATTTACAAAAGGAAGCCAGTAACTATGGTTATGAAAAGACTTGAGATGGAAGAGGAAGCTTTCTAGCAGCAGCGCGAAGGTGAATCTGTACTAGAAATTAATTTCAGAGTTGCAAAGCCATGGCTGTGAGCACTGTACCACAGGACTGGTAATTCCTGAGCTAGTGTGTTCTGCATTATTTAGAGATTTAATTTGATTAGAGGTCCTACGTTTCACAATTAACATTTTGAATTGTGACAGAATTGGGCTGGAAAATATCAGTATGCAAGAAGTGCTATCAGATGCGCTCTCTAGGCTTGTGTACCAATAAAAATATTTAAATTGACCAAAATGGCAAAGCCAGGAACCAGAATAGCTGCATGACACTGCCTGGCATTAGGTAGAGAGGTGCAATTTGTTCCAGTTAATTCAGTGAAGACTGACTTCCTCGAGGATAGGTTTCAATTTGCTTGTGGCTCACTGAGGATGTCAGGAGGGTGAAAGGACCAACTCAGCACCTGCCCCTCCCAGAATCCAGCTGGTTGCTGCCAGTCCTTTGGGCCAGCTGGGCACTGTAACTTCAATGACCTTGACCGTGATGATCAGACTTAATGTGGCTGTGTGTAGTCAGCAAATGTATCCACACTGCTGGTACAAACATACTTGCTTTTTGCATCTGTGGCATGAATGGTCCAGTGTAGCCCTCCACCTTCCCACCAGCAGTGTTTTTAAAAAAATAATTTCTTGTTGCTTTCTTCTTATTTAAAGTTTTCTTTCCTATCGTCACATATACCATACCTTTAGGTACTTTTTTAGTTCTCCCAAGTGAAAAATACAAAAAGTATAGGATGCCTTCACACTGTTGTATTTTGATTGCATTAATGTTTTGTATTTAATGTGTAGCCTTCTTCATCAAGAGTTAAAAATACATTATTGCTGTGTTGAAAGTCAAAGATAGATCATTTGGGAACTCTCTTAGTGCTGAGATCAGCATCACACTTAGCCAAGACCTAACTCCTCTAAAAAAGATGAAAAATTGTGTCAAAGGTGATTGAAAATGCCACTGATCCTTAAAGGCAATAATGTATGGCTAATTATTCCCATTGTGACCAGAATGTGATTTCCATTGGATTACTCTAGGAAAGATGCTGCTGGACAATTTCAGCAAAAATACTAAAGAAATATGGTATTTTTAGGAAAAAAACCCCCACCTCTGATCTATTTAAGTGCTTGAATTTCCCACTTAGCCCTGGGATCATTAATTCTTAACTCAATTCCTGTGCCCCACAACAGACCAGTAGCAGACTCCCAAATGTGCTGCTTGCTGGCTGACTCTCTTAAGAGACTAATGGCTGATGGGCACTGCTCCAGACATTGTTTCCCAGTACCGAAATCCACAATAAAAAAAAAGGAAATGTCGAGGAGAATTTGCTTGCCCTTAATGTTTTTCTGTTTCTCTAAAATAACACGAAAAGGTGGGCAGCTGTATTGACACCATAAAACCAATTCTTGGTACAGAGCACACGGTGGCAATGCTGCACCACTCCTGAGCAGCTTTCCTGCGGCACTTACCCAACCCATATTCGTTTACTGAGCAATAAATAGATGCAGTAGAGTGCTGCTTTACCCAGGGAATATTATACTTGTACATGGTAGCACTGATTATGTTTTCTGTTAAAACAGAGAGTAAGGTACAGAAAAAATAATTTTTCTTCCTTTCTTTTTACCACTTTTGTATTATTTGCATGCATCCTAAGCACAGATACAGTTTCAGTTTTCCAGAAATAGTGTAGCTGGTGTTGAAAAAAGATATGACTACTTAGTTTCATTCCATAAACCCAAATACACCTGCCTTAGAGGAGCACTTAGGATAATAAAAACCTCCACTTATCACATACAGAGAGAAAGTGGGAACTGTGAAGTTTTCTCCTCCTCAAAAGAAAGCTTTACTGTTTAAACAAGCTAGCCGTGAACTGTCTCTTTCAAAAACATCTCTAGCCTAAATATAAGCTTTCCTAAATGTCTATAAAGGAATGGAAGGAAATTTCCCTAGCAGGAAAAGTTTCAGACACATGTAAAGGGGAGTTCCCAGGTTCAGTGGCCGTGAAGGGCTCTTAGCACAAAACCGGTCAGAGTCAGTGTGGTTTGGCTGAACTCTTGAGTGATCACTGCAGCAGAACAGCCAAGGATTCATGCACCTCTGCTTTGTTCTCTGTTCAGCCTGACAGGAGGGCACTTCAGAGGCAGACTGAGTAGCAGAGTACTTACATTACAAAGGCAACACTGCTGAGTGTTTTAGGTCTCTGGGGCTGTTGTCTTTCATATTTGTCCTGCTTTTGGTATAGTGGTGCAGCTCCTTCAGCTCTGTTCCCAAGCCTCAGTCTTCCATGGTTTTTCCTCTGCTTTCACTGGTCTCCGCCCTGATAGACAAATTCCTCTCTGTGCCTCTGTCATGGCTCATCTGATATCCATTTCACCAACAAAAAATGAATTGATTATTTTCATTCTATTTTTTCAACTTTTTAGTTCTAGACATGTATCAACCTCTACCTAGTTATTCTGATTCTCTTTAAAGAGTCTGGATTCACCTCTAGACATTGCCTTCTTATAGAGCAAGAAGGAAAATACAAGTTATTTCATCTAACCAACAATGCCATGCTGCCTTTCTTCGCTTTTCCAAATTCTATGAGACACAAATATAAACTCAAATGAAAAAAAATGCCAAAGTGTGTGAGCAAACACTCCAAGCAAACCACACTGAACACCTTGTTTAGATTCATACTTGGGAGATAAGTATATTCAAACTGGTTGGTATAGGTTGATTTTTATGAGCAACACATTCTCACAAAGGCCAGCAAAAAAAAAAAATATTGGGAATTAAACAAGTATTTGGATCATGTTACTGGCAAGGTTACTGAAAAAAAAAAACAACAAAAACCATCTAGCCCCTCTGAAAATATGTTGAAGTAATTGATACAGCAATAGCAGAGAAATGAAGTGGGGTTTCTTTTGATGTCTAAAACCCTTTTTAGATGTACATTTCCAGGATGAAGATCGAGAGCCCTACAATTCCATGTCTTCTTTGTTGATTCACAGGAGGCATAGCTTAAGTGGAAAAAATTAGAATGAAAACTGGCCAACAACTGCTAACAGGAGTTTGGTATCTTAGTTCTTACATCTGCCTGCATCCAAAACATGAAATGGAGGCCTTCAAAAATGTATTTAGGGGGGAAACTTAAGTGTCATACAATTATTTTTCACATGTGTACCAGGTCATATGTTATGATCATTATTTCTCCTGTGATTATATTTAAAAAGAAGAAATAAATAAGAAGAAAGGGCCATGGTAATGAATTTTCTTGAAATGTGTCATCCTTAAGAGATACAGCTGAAACTGTAAAGATCCCATTTCAATCCTCGCACACAACCCAGACCTGCCATCTGTGCCACTACTTTCCCAAGGCACACTGAGACCATTACTAATCTTTCAGTCATACTACCCACCCTAAGAACAGCCTCTCTGTGTCTCCAGTGAAGCTTCTTCCAACTTGCTATCTTCCCTGCCTCAAAAATGCTATGATAGCTCCCATACCTAGTGCTGTTTTCCTGTCATTTCTCCCTATTCAGCCTCTGCCAAGTCTCCACTTGCCCAACACCCATCAATAGTGTATCAGGATTGTACTTCTTTGTGTGATTTTCTGTGTTCTTTGCTTTACAGCCCACGTTGCTGGAGATTAACAATCCAGATGAATTTCATCAGGAGCTCTTTGCCCAACTGCCTACAATCACAAGGCAAAGAAATGCACCACCCTGTATGCCTCAGTGATTTAGCTTACCTTCATCTTTCTAGTTTTACTTTAAACCTGAGTTTGAAACTGACAGGGACAAAACCAAACAGAACTCATAAGACAATGATAAATCTCTTTTGTGAAAATTATTGTCTGTGAAATGCAAAGAAAGAGCTAAGCTAAACATTTGTAATTTAGAAAGGACATTAAGAAGATCCTTAAAATTCTTGCTGGCTTTTGCTTGTTTTCTCCCCTCACACATAAACAAAATATTAGTTTTATAATCTCAAACAAGTGTTAAAAGACCAAACATCTGCCAGTTGCTCTAAAAAAATACGCTTTTGGCACTTCATATTAATGGCATGATGATAGTCTGCAGCATCTTCTGCCAATCATTTTTAAAAGACAGTACGAGTGTCATTTTTGTAGTCAAGGTTTTAAGTCCCTGGAATGCCCAGCAAGGTGTTACTGGTGTGCAGATTTATTTTCACTGAGCAGCTGGGAGTATTTCAGCAATGGAAAGATGCTGAAGAGAAATACAGTAGTTATAGAGAGTAACAGCAGACACTGGAGAGTGCTGACTGAGGCTACAAATTTACAGATATTGTGATTTTTAATGCTCCTCATCACTAGTTCACAGGATCTTCACTCTCCTACCCTGATAATATTTTACTTGGTCAAGGTTTGATCATAACAAACAACAAAATCCATGGTACATCATATATTTGCTCTTCTGCAGGCACATGGCAAAAGTGTGAACATCACATATAGATGTTGAATGAACAATCCTGCTTTCATGAAGTGCATCACAGAAAGGATGTATTGTGTGGGTTTCAGATGTAATATAAGCTCTTTTAGAGGCAGAGAACGAGATTCCCCATTCACTTCTGCAAGAGTGGATTATAAAAACACAAGTAGTTCAGACAGGACCATGGAAATGTAATTGTCTAGCCTTCCCTGCAACTAAAACCAGTTTGTCCTCATAGGAAGTGACACAGGATAGAAAATGGTTAGTGGAGACAGTGGCTCCACTATCCTTATTATCTCACTTTACTCTTCTCTACTACTTGGTGATCACAGGGCAATCTGTTTTATAGCAAACATCATTTGAGATTGCATTGTCTTTGAGAAACTTCCTTTTCATGCTTTATTACTTCTCAGTGGAAGTTACTTGTTTTGGGTGATCTGGGCATATGCAGCAGTACAAGAGAGCTTCTGCAAGATGCTTAAAGTATATTTCAAAATTTTACATGCTGTTCCATGACAGATGTTTTGTCCAGTCATATTAATCTATTATCTTGGAAATAAGTTCAAAATAAGAAAATGTAGACCTCATTTCCGCCCCTTTACTTCAAAAATCTGCTCTAGTGCCTTATTGATGTCAGAGGAGTGAAGCACCAGTAACAAGCAGTAATATTTATCCCTTCCATAAAGGTATTATCTTTCTGCTCCTGGCCATGTGATATTTTCCAAATTGAAAATTTATTAAAAATCCTTACTACTCAGCTTGTGACTCAATCAGTTTGGTTTCTTGCCATTGTGGGATTAAGTGTATCTGGTTCACATTGTTGAGATCACTGGGGATTTGTTTCTTCCCCAGAAGTCATTATTTTGAGCTTCTCAGTTCCATGAGCAATCATCCTTTGTCCCTCATGTTCAACATCATTGTTGCTACCAAAACAAACAAACAAACAAACAAACTGGATTTTAGTTTGTGGGCTATGAAAAGAGTGTTTTTGATCTCCCAGACTCCTTACCCACTGCATGATGAACTAAATTCTTCTTTAATTAATATCTGTGATACCAAAGAATGCGTCTATAACATAATTTACTGGTGGCAATGCTGGGAAGTGCTTTAGACATAGAAAAGAGCCAGAACACCACTCAGGGGACAATGCTTTCCTTTGACAATAGAAGCAACATGAATTAGATGAAATTCAGCATTATATAGTGAAAGGAAATTCACATGAGGAAGGATTTGCCAATAATCATCCCTCCTAGGATCTCACCAGACTTCTGTTAAGAAGAATGGGAAGGGAACTTTGGCATTATCAACATAAGAAGAATGCAACCCAGCTTCAAGTTCAGTCTTCTATTCTGGCCCTTTAAAATGTGCACTTCCTTAACAAATAACATCTTGGACAATAACAAGGAATTAATATATTTCCCCCCATGATATTATGAAAGCATGTATCTGTTTGTTTAGTTTATTAATGGCTTGTTGGTGTCTTTCTTTGCAAGAGAAGATTTTTGCTGTTCCAAACATCTGAAAGGCAGAGAAAGAAAAGACTATGGTCTAAGTTTTTGTTTTCTTTGAGTGTTATCCCTGAAGGCACATGCATTTGCTTGAAAATAATTGCAAATGTCACAATTCCGATTTAAGCGTATATATCACCTGACTTTCAGGGAAAAGGGTACTGAGGTTGCTAGTAAACTCTAGCCTAGAAATACTCTGGCATCTTCAGTTCCTAAAACATATTTCATAAGCAGCATTTCCTTTCTAGTCTATAGCAACAAGATTTGATATTTATATATTGCCCCACACAGGCATTACATAATGTTGCCAGATTCTTTATGATTAACTGATGTAAATGACTTCTGAGACAAAATGAAATCTATGTGGGTCAATCCACACAATAAAACAAAGTTTCAATTGTATTCCAAAGATGAACTAAGAAAAGGAGGAAATAGATCTTGACTGAGGACAGCTGTTCCTTCAGGAAAAAAAGCACAAGAAAAGCCACTACATCAATACTGTGAGAAGCAAGGCCATGCCAAATTATCCCACACCTTGGCAGCGTATCAGATCAATGTATCACAGAGAATGCAGGAAAATACAGAACAGATATTAAGGAAGTCAGAGCAGGTAAGTAGCATTCTCCAGCTTTGCAAGAAGTCCTGCTCTGAGAAAGGACTGACCTGTATTTACTTTTTGGACTAGATTTTCACTGCTCAAGTATTAAGCTTACTAGTATTGACCTAAACTACATCTGTTAATACACCTGCCTTATATCTGGATTTATTCCTGATATTAAAAAAAGACTTTAAAATATACAGTGGGTAGGAACACCAACAAACTTGCATCTGGAATTGCAGATCTCGTATTACATTCTTTTGCTACCTGATGTGTTGAATGGGTTTTTGTTACTGTTGCTGCTACTTAATTTCACAATTAGAGCTTTGAGGGCTCCTCCTAGCAAACACTTATGACTTGCTTTGCAGTCACCTGGACATCTCTGGGCTCCCAACTGCAGATTTCTACAAGAGCTGTGTACATTCAACTACATTTTGGTGGGAATTCAACAAAGTGGGAAACTGAAACGACAATCTTCAGACACTGGCATAAGCATAGCACACAAGAAATCAGACAGGAGAGTAGTCATTTGAACATTAGGAATATTTCAGATCTTATTGCAGCTATGATGAGAAGAAAAGGCTTTTTTGTTGTCCTGAAGGCTTCATGGCTTTGCTTGCAACTTTTGCCTTTCACCACTGTGTGCCTGGATAAAAAAAAAAAAGACTGTCCAGATGAATGCAATTTTCTATTTATTTGATGAAGAAAGGATTTTATATTATTTATAAAATAGCTTTTGTTGATTTATTTATTTTTTCCACTGGAATATAGTGTGATTCTAGAAAATTTATCTCCTGAAGAGGACAAACTCTGAGATCACACAATTCCAGGGGGATGTTCAGTGCCACTGGGATAATTTGTACCCAGAGAGTGGTGCACTCTGCCTCCTATTTGAAGAGTAAAGGAGGTCTATCTAACCTTCCTCACTGCATATATTAAGAGCTCCTCTGTTTGTTTCATATCACAGCAAGGAATGACAGACACTGCATGAACCCCCAGCTAGTCAGTTTTTCACTACAGAACTGAACTTCAGCAAAGGGAGATAAATGAGAATACTTCAAGACCTAAAGAAACCTGTTGTTGCTGTGTTAATAAAAGAAAACTGAACAAATGAAGGAATAAGACAGAGAAGATTAAGTGACTCCTTATCTCATAGTGCAGTGACATTTTCTCATCCTTCTTAGAATTCATGGCCAGCTCTAGGAGTTGTGTTAGTAAACTTCTATATTAAAATTCAAACTACTTGCTGAACTTCAAAATATTTTCCCTAATGCCCATTAGATTGAAAAGATGTCTTCATTATTTCTCTATTTATCAATGGCTTCCTTCTGTCAATGTTATTTTGTGAGTTACCAGTAGCTGAGGCATTGCTTTACCTTTACTTAGAGCGGTTGGAAATATAGAGTTATACATACTATGAAGTAAGTAATAATTTATGACAAGGTGTGCAGTATGCAAAATGTCATATAGTTTGCAGAAATTAATGTATGAACCAAGTGCAAATACATTAACTTAACCAACTATCTGGAAAGCAAGATTAATGAAAGAGGGAAATTAATGCAAAATAGGAGGAGAAAGGCATTGTAGTGACAGAAAACCCTATATAGTATATGTATTTAATATAGGGACCTTTATGAATTAATAGCTCATCTCTGAGTCAAGTACACAGATACCTGTCTTAGTAAGGACAGTCGTATAAATCTGAATGGGCCAGTTATGCCTGAACGGCAAAAAAAGTTCTGGAGGCTCAGTTTAGCAAATCTTAGTCTGTTCTGGGGTGTCACACATCAAGGTGTGTGTTTCAAAAACATGTTCCTACAACATTTTAAAGCAAATATCCATGTCTCATTCTGCTAAGTCCCATTTCTGCAATATATATTAGTAGAAAAGTTAAGACAACTAAATGTCTTCATGTCTGTGCATTTCAAATGAATTGCTGCATGTTGTGATCTTTGGGAAAGGTATGCTTATACCCTCAGGCACACACATAAAACGATGACTACAAATTTTTTCAATACTTACCTGTGCTACATTCCCAAGTCAGCTTCAAAAGACTAGATTTCTTGGTTACACTCTAAACCTGGCTTGTTTTCTGTGCCAACACCAGAATTTACACTGTAAGGCTCCTGACCTTCAAGTCAGGAGCTTTCCCTGAAGTCTTCTTTGTTGATACTACTTGCCTTACTATTTGCTGTGATTAGCTAATTTCAGCCTTTGCAGACATTAGTAAGCTTAGGCTTAATGAAGGCCATCAGAATCTAAAAAAATCCCACTGTCAGGAGCATGGACCTGCCATCTTACTCTCTCTTCCTATAATGCCTGACTCAGTTTTCCTCCCAGTGCTTCTGGCCTCAAGTGCTACAGCTTGTTAGGCTACAGAAGAAGCTAGTGTGTATTTCAGTAACTTCTCATGGCTGCAGGCCCATGACATCCAGATTTTTATGTGAGGGAAGCAAAGACATAAAAGTGAGCTTGAAGAAATAGGTTTAGAGAGAAGTGTCCATTCTGGTTGATATCCTTCTCCTCTCCTAGAAGCTGTGGCAGTCCTCCCCCACATACGCTGCTGGCTCTGCTGGTATGGTTTCTGAAGCTCATTACAAATTGCCATAGGTGATAAAGATGACTAGCTATGTATTTACTCTTGCAATGTGGGCTACAGTGTGAAATTTAAGAGCCCCTCAATATATAGAAAGTCCAGCTGATGATTGAATGGGCCTTTCTAGCACTATGAATCTCTGTCTATAGATATACAGCCATTAGAATCCTGTTTTCTGTAGGCTGCACAATTAAATTTATGGGACTAGGCGATCTGCAGACGTAGCTGTCATTCTATGAGACAGAACATATGCTGTCACCTACACTGAAATGCACAGTACCTTGTTCTGAAAGTCTTTGTAGCTCATATTAATCTAAAATAAATCATATATATTGAAAACATACCCTAATTTTAGGGGCAAGGAAAGAATATAACACAGTCTTGTTTGACTGCCTTCTCTCCATTTGAATTTGGAGCATAAATCACGAAGCTGTAAGCAGAGGAAGTAAAAAAAGAATTCCTCACATGGTCTTTGCTCATAGTTTTATTTCCACAGTTGCTATTTAGACTGAAATCTTATACTCAGCCATTCAGATACAGGCTCTCTTGGCAGATAATATTCTCAAAAACCTCTTATGGAAAAGACTAACACAATGCATGTGATAAAATTAAGATGCTTTTAACTGGAATATGCAAAATTAATATTATTAAATCTCACTAATCACTTATACAGTGATTATTTGTGTTTCAGTAAGACACAGTTTTAAACTTTTGTTTGCGTAATTAAAAACCCCCAAAACACTAAGAAATAGAAATTATTCCTATTTTAATTACTTATTTTAACTGACAATACCTAGAACTGATGGGAACAGAAACTATTTTCCATATCACTAGCAGAAAAGTAAGTGTTACCTATGGAGTAATATGGCATTATAGACTGGAAATTCTATATTTTTAGGAATCTATGAACTGCAATTATGTATTTCTTAGTCATTAAGAATATGTGTGATCTACTTTTTAACTAGCTTATTAATAATTTCCCTAAATAGCTTGCTGGTCAATATGGTAAAAAAACCCTAAATAATAACACAAAAACTTCCCCAAAACCCCAGACCACATTCTAGTTCCTTTTTTATCCTTTCATAGCATGTGTTTATATCATGCATTGAAAATCACATGAAAAAGCCATATCTTCTGCTCTGTCTTCACTTGGGGGACTGAGATGACATTAGTAAGGAACAGCAGTAGCTACTAAACCAGCTTGCATATGGATAAGCAGGAACAAAAGCCATCTTGCCTAATGTCAAATAGTGGTCTGAAGTTTATACTTGGCCCCTTTTCGAACTCAAGATTCAAGGAAGTCCCTTCAGTCAAAGTCATTTACGAATATTTTTCTCCCCTCACAAGTAAGAGAATTGTATGTATCCTGCACTGACAGCTCTCACTAAGTTAATGTATCTCAAAAATCTCTGTACATATTAGAGAAAAAGGTCGTATCCCCCTTAAATATACTTTGAAGGCTGCCTTTTGTAGGCCACCTCATTGTTATAAAATTCATGAATTGTTTTTTTTCTTAACAATGCCTTCTTTCATGCCTTTTGTTGTGTACACTGGCTGTTTCGATTGTATCTAATCATAATTTTCAACCATTGTTCAAGCCACAAGGGAAAAACTGTGCTGACAATAGTGCTAAGTGTTGTTTGCTTCCAGCAATCTGGAGAGATTTGTTGGTTCATTTCTTTTCCTAGCAGTAACCTCATGATATCCACACTGCCTGATAGTTCTCAAAAGAAAAACCTCTAATAAAATCTAGTTTTTAAGTCAGGTCTGTTTACCTCATTATTTCTTTTTGTATCCTTCTCTTTGGAATAACTCTTAACCTGTCTTTAAACTCTTTGCAGTTATTATTCTATATATTTAGGGTACAGAAGGCTTTTCAAGGAATCTACTTCTGACTCATTCTGGGAAAAATATATAAAGGGATTTAAGCTATATGTATTTACAGATGAAAATCCATAACATGTAATTTATTGATTCCTGTCTGTTGATGTTCTATTGTTTGTTCAATTTTGTCAAACAAACTTGGCACACTGAATCCTTCCATTTTTAATTATATTGAATTCTTACAGTTGCTATGCTTTGTTTTCAGGTTTGTCTCGATGACTCTCCCAAAGCTGGCTTGCTGCTCAGCTGGAAAGCCTGCCTGCTGGTGCACCCAAAGACCTTTTATTCAGCCTCAGGGGATGATGGGCTGTTTCCTTAGCTCTCCCGTGGCACACAGGTGAGTTAAGGGAGAGGAGAGCCATCTGGATCAAGTAGCTACTCTTCATAACAGAGAAGAACACAGCTATTTATGGGATCCATTTCTGCATTAATAAATTAAGACAGAGCTTAACAGGTGCCATTTAAAGACCAGTCAGGCATTTCTACTCAGTAAATTTTGAAACAGCCTCTGTGTTTGGATGTATAGTTACACATTTTGGTTTTGGTATCCATTGTCTTCTTACATGTTTTGTGAAATAAGATATAACTCATAGAGGTGAGCATAACAATGAGGAAAAATGCTCGTTTCTTTTATCTTCTACTAAGTAAACATTTTGTGATTTTTCCTAATTTAATTTACCAATAAATAATAAAGTTTTATGAATTCCACCGTTTTTCTGCTGTGTAAACTTTTGATCTTATTATGTTTAACTATCTCCATTATAAACCAAATCATCATCAACAATAGCATCACCACACCCAAGGCCTGCATAGTATTTATTCAACAACTTGTGGTTCATGTGAATTTAGATATGTTGTTTTCTACCAGTTCTTTCTTTTTCTTGAAGAATGATACTGAAAAATACTGGAATAAAACTGAATTTCATGAACTTTTATTTCTATTGTCTGTTTTTTCTGCTATGAAAAAAGAAAACTGCTTCAGGTAAATATTCTGTTACTTGATCACTTCAAAAATCAGTCTAGGAGGAATAACTATATAACTCTGTCCCTTTTTTTTTTCTGTTCAAATGTATCCAGAGTACCAGTACTGTCTCTATTCCTTCCACTTAGGCTTCAGAACTTTTTTTCATGTCATTTATCTTATAGCCAGAATTGAGACATACTCCTTTATCGTATTGAATAGTTCTCAGATTGATTTTGAAGGGGTTGAAATACCCTATATCGCAGCACCCACATAAAAAGGAAATTTTATGAATGACATTTCTTGTTTTATTGCCCTTGTTTCTTCCTCCTCTCTCTTAATGGTTCTGCTTGTGGGAAACACACCAGACTATGAGGTATGGAAAGAACAAGCTTTGATTTTGGACCTCAAAGAAGGACAGCGCTGAAAAGCACCCTGAACCTGACAAGCTGCGTACATGAGAGACTTGTCGTTGAAGTTTTAGAATTATGCGTTTTACTTGTACCTTTACTTGTACTTGTGTTCTTAGTTACAAAGTTTTTTGTATCACCTCTCCCCATTGTTATCACCTTCCCAGGTGCGGGACCCTGCATTTGCCTTTGTTGGATTTCAGAGAGATCTTCTACACTCATCTGTCATATATAATACTGTTTATCAGACACACTCTTTTGGAGGCAAGGATGGCAGGCCCATGTTGAATAGCCTGTATGTCACCCACAGGCCACTTGGAAGAAATCTTATTTCAAAAGGAAAAGTGTGGAATGGAGCATGCTGCCTGGGCTGCATACACAGACACAAATCAATTAAGCCCCAATTTGTCCTTTTAGAAAACCTGGGGATTTATGCATTAATTACAGATGACTGAAAGATGTAGTATTGGATTTTGCTAATTGGAGATTGCTCATTACTCAGCAAATGTAGTAGCTTTCTATCAAAGATTGAGGTGCTTAGAAAGGTATCCTGTGTAATCCAGATGTATCAATATAATGTGTGGAATATGACAAGACAAGGGAAGATAGAGGAGAGGAGAGGAGAGGAGAGG
>VWZD01012920.1:39409-202612 GCA_013396695.1 Sakesphorus luctuosus
GAGGGAGAGAGGGATCCCTTGTATTATCCAATTCAGTTACTGCCTGAATGTATACATATAATAAAAGCAGGCTTTGCTTCAGGTAATATAGTCTTTACATGCCATGAAGAATAATCCTAAGGTAGTGGCTAAGTCTGGTTTGTGGATAATGTCAGAGTAGGATTGGGAATGGCCCCCCAAAATGAGCCATTTGTTGTGACAGTGATTAATGGCATAGGAAGGCAGAACATCAAGTATACTTCTGTGTTTGCCTCCAGGTGATGAAGCATTCTGAGTTAGGAGTCATGTCAACATGAAACCCTATTCACTTTTTCTGTAGCTTTGCCATTCCCTAAAATGGCAGTTTGAGAGATGATGCTGGATACTCTGAATTGACCTGTAGAGGCTATTTAGACATATGTTTTCTGGATGCCACGGCATAACTTGGTTTCACTCCCTATACTATCACCTGCAATCCCTAAGTGTTCTGAGGAAGTGCTTGAATATTATAAGCAAAGAAGCTGAGGCAATAAACTTAAAGAAGAGGTATAGCTGGGCCTAACACTTGCCATAAACAGCTCATGGCTGTAACTAGAAGCATGTCTAAAACCTTGAAACCAAATTGTTTCTTAACAGATGGAAGCAAAAAAAAATCCCCTTCAATAGAGTTGAGGACAAGATGAGAATATTTTTTAATTAGTACCATAGTTTTTCATCTGATTGCTAATATAGCTTAGTTTAACATAACTTCTTAGGAAAAGCTAGTGAAAAATGTAACCATAGAAAGGGACTAAGGATATCTCCTGGGTGAGTAACATCAGGAAAACAAAGGAAAAGTAGTTACTAATTGTGAATGGGAGGGCAAAGCTCAAATAAGTAATCAGAGTAAAAAGCAGCCCTTGAAAAAAACTAATGAAGTACAGCATATCTTTCTGGAAGCACACTGTTGCTGCAAATACACTATTTCTGGTACTTATGATACATAAAAGTGAACTCTTGTGAGACTCTAAGGAGTGCCTGCCTGGGGAGTTTCACTACAGAAGTAATACAAACCTATTGATGCAGGTGCAGTTAGAAATATAAGAGATGTAAAGCCAGTTTATCTCACATCTGCCGTAGGATTAGCAAAACCCCAACCAGTTATGGCTTGATGCCTTAATCAACAATGGTGCAAACACCAAAGTTGCATGTTTGCAGAGCTGTAGGTAAGGGCCCATCTCTTGAAGTGAATGCATGTGAAAGGTGAAATTCTGTGTGCAACTTGCCCTGAACTGTTCCTTTAGGATAAGGAGAGTGCAGTAAAACTAGGGTAGATATTTTTTGTGCGTGTGATTTTCACACAGGCAGCCTTTCTGGTCTTTAAAATCAGTTTGAGCATTACAGCTCAGACAAATATCAGATGCTTGGTCTTTTATTAGTATCTGTTTACCCTGACATCTGTAGGGTAAAGTGAGTTGTTTAAGTCAGCTAGAGCTTTGTATGGAGATGTCCATAAAAGGTCATTCATACCCTTTGAGTAGCTGCACATCAGTATGGCCTACTGCATCAATGTTTTTAAGTCTTTTCAAGGCTCTCAAGGTCACATGTTGAAACATATGAAGTCAAGAGGTAATTAAGTAGTGAATCTGAAAAGATGACATACAGTGAATATTAGACAGTAAATGTGACTCTTTTCTAGTTTTCTGGATAGTCAAAGATTGCAGAAAAGCTGAAATATCTTAAACTCTTCCACAGACTGAAAGCACAGTTTGTGAAGCACAGACAAAATATTTAAATATGTTTCTGAGAACTCTGATTTTTTAATAGCAAAACTGCAAAATCATTTTAACAGACTGAACCCTCTAAGTCACCTTAAAAGGAAGAAAGCCTATTAAAAAAAACCAACAAAACCCAAATGAAACAATGGATTTCTGCTTAGGAAGGTGCCTGTAAAATTATAAATTCACTATGAGTTTATAACTCTTTATGAGTCTTGCAAAATGAGCTACCGAACACAGGACAATTTTTATTACTCAACCTTGCAAAAAGCAAGGGCATGTGAGCAATGCAGTGACAGTGCATAGAACCAGCAGAATTCATTCATTCATCCAATACATTCATTTCAGAAGCCCATGCATTTTTATTGCCAAGTTAATGCATTAGCTTTCCATAATGCAAATGGAACTGAATGTGTCAAGGAACACAACTGTATTTTAACATGCAGTTAGAAGACCTGTATTAATAATAGGCTTATATCCCAAGACAGATTTACTCTGTTTAATTTTGTCTGTTGCACAGGAGAGGTTAAATCTAGATACATTATTAAGCAGATAAAGCAACTTTTTATACAGTGCTTAAAAAAGCAACATCTGTTCCTGGGAGATTTGTCATATGGCATAGACAAAATGCATGTTTATCAAACTGCTCCTGGAGAAGTCATATTAGCTAGAGATGGGCTTTATTTATTTATTTAATTTTAATAGTAGATCTAAATAGAAAGACAATTTTCAATCATTCTAAATTCAATCACCCTCCCACCCCCCTTCTTGCCCCAAATTTTTATTTTTTTTCTAATTTTTTTGTTTTGTTGTTTTTTTCTATTTTTCATTTATTTTTTCAAGGTAGCAAGGAGAGGGCATAAGGAAACAGGAAAAGAGAGAAGGGAGGCAGCAAACTCGACAGGAGAACCTCAACAAGCGCTCTGTGATTAGAGGTATTTTCAGGGCTCAACACCTCTCTGAAGGTGAGGGGGCTTGGAGCTGTACCCTCAACCCCAGCTGAGCCTGGAGCTGGGACCTTTCACACTGAAGAATGAAAAAGCTAAGTGCCTGACCTTGAGGCAACATCACTTACAAACATCTTACTGATCAGAAACAGTGAAGCTGAATCAAAATTAGGTCCTTTCTGTGTCATTACACTGAATTTGTATGTCCAGATAGCCAAATCAAACTTTGTGGCAGAAAGCAGGGACCTGCCACCAGGCCAGAGTCCTGGAATTCAGAAGCAGAGGCAGGATCTTCCTCACCATATATGCTGTACCTGGGTAATGAACTGTGTACTGTGTAGTTTTGTCTATGGTTGTCTCAAGTGCACAGCACAGTATTAGATAGTTGAAGCAATTTTGGGAAAGAGCAGTATAATGCCTTTTCAACATATTTGTTCCCCAGATAATAGCAGTTAGTTTGTTGAGCTTGATCTTTCCCATGGCAAAATTAATTTTTATCTATTTTTCAGAGCTGACCTTCTCTCTAAGCTCTTGGAGGTCAAATTTGCTGCTTACAAGGACGACTATTTTGTCTAAGTGCTCAGAGTATTTCCCACCTGCACACTGATACTCAGGCACAGAGGAGAGACAGCTTTAGTCTAGCCTGTCCTCCTTTTCTTATCTCTTTCAAGCTTATTAACTATTCCCCAGCAGACAGGAGGAACCATTCTATATTTCTGTGTGTTTCCACAAAGCTGAAAGATGAACATTACCAGTGGCTTCACAAAATTCACGTCAGATTGTTATGTTTTATTTGTCAGAGTTGCTTAGCTTGTGACATCCAGAGGGGTCAGAATATATTGCAGTCTTCCCAGGGAGTGCAAAAGAGGCATTTGCCAAAATAGAGAGCCTGTTGTCTCCTCTGCCCGCACAGCCAACTTCTCTTTGATGCTGAGAGAGATGAAGACACATATCAAAGGGGTGAACTGATGCCCCACAAATTTACAAGGCCTGAGGTCAAAGATAAAAAAGTACCAGAAGGCAGCAAGCTGTAAATAAACAAACCCTATCGGCCTTGACTTTCAGCATACATTCAACTGTATGCTTTAGTCTGTGAGAAGGAAAAAGAAAAAAATAAAGATAAATTTGCATTGAAGCTACCATGCTGTTTATAAAACATGTTCTTGGGTATAAGCATATAAAGTATGCATTCATATACATAAAACCCCCACATACTACTAAACCCAGGCAATCTTGAAACATTCAAAAATAAATTTTATTTTTTAACAACAAAAATATATATTTTTGAGGGTAATAGCATTTCAGTATTTATTCTACTGAGGTTAAGGGCCTGAAAATTGGAGATGAAGTTCTCGGGGATGCATTCCCTAAAAGATAAGGTAACTTAATCCAGCCTTGTGGCTCATAACAGGAAGTGTTGATCTAGTAACTTTACATGCATCTATAGTCACATGGTTAGTTAGACCTTTAAAAGGTTTTTACTGTGACAGTGCCCTGCATTTTTGCATATGTGTGTTGAGTACTGAGAAACAAAGCCTTCCAGAAATGCCTTGCCACTTTAGAAACGTGCATCATTTGGTCTTCTTGCAAGAGGCATAGTATCTTCTTGCCACAGAATACTAGAAAGTTATGACTTCATTATATCTTGTATTTATAAGCCAATTTAATCAGACACAAAACACAGAAGTCCTTTTGCTTGTGTCTCATTTTATGACACTGCTGTTTGCAGACAGTTTACAGTAACGTCATTGGTCCTCATTTCTGCTTCGTGTAGCCTACATTATTCATATGCTGTGTCTTATTCATTAATGTAGGACCCTTTGAAGTGAAGAATGGCTTATCTTCTCTGTGTACTTCTAATAATCCAAAAAGGAAAAAAACTGTATGGAGCTTTTACATGTCCCTTTCTTAAAAAATGAGGGGGACCATAGGTACACAGAAGGTCCTCCAAAACTCCAGTTGCTATAAAACAGAAAATTTCATTTCTACAAACCTCAGGGACAAACTGCAAGGAGTAAATTCCATGACAATATCCATTTAATGGTGTGTATTTCAAAGGCTATAAGACTGAAATGAGAGAGAGAGGCACTCTGTGTGCATGAGAAAGGTGAATGTGGAGAAATGGGAAGGACTTGGCAGCACTAAATTAAATTACAAAAAAGTCCACTATTAACTACTCTGCAGTAGAGCTATTCAGAAGTTGTATTTTACTTTCCTAAAGTAAAATGTTCTTAAAATTGAAAATGAATAGCTTATAGGAATAAAAAAGAATGGATAGCAAATTAGTGCATCTATGTCAGCACTACATAGACAAACTTTATGCAAGATTTGATTATTTTGTGTTTGGATTCATTTTTTACAGGGACAGGCAGAAGTTTGTATAGAGCTGGGCTCATAAAGTGAATCCTGACAGCTTTTTAGGTGATCGGTTTTCCATCCTGCAGAAAGTCCGCTCTGGGGACAACTTCAGGCCTATAAATGTAAATCACAACCAATTTCTGTTGCCTTGAGACTGAGAAGATAAGGATGGGTAAGAGCTGTGGATGGAGAGCCCTGTGGAGTGCTGGGGTGGTCCTTTCAGCAGCTTTGTGATCCAGCATTGGTGGCAGGTTTTGAGGCAGCAAAAACAGCTTCTGGCATTGGCAGTACTGCCCACGTCTCACACCAGGCCCCCATTCCCTGTGAGCAGTTCAAGATATTTTTATTTTAAAGGACTGTTGCAAACTAAAGAAACAGGCCAGGTCCTCCTATTTTGCAGCACTTGCAGGGAAGCACTGCAGAAACCTGTCATCTTTGTTACATTCTGAGACTTAGTTATGTGACTACTAAGATGGAAGGAAACAGATTTCAAGTAGGCAAAAATATGGGAGTATAACACCTATTTCTTTCTTAATTTTAAAAAATAGCTTGCCTAGAAGCCATCTTTAACACTGAAGGAATGGCACTGTAAGGCTAAAAGGATTTTGAAATGGAGATGGGGAAGGAGCAGGTGGGGAGGGGTAAAGAAATACCTTGTTCCAGAGATGATACGCTATTAGCAAGACAGGAATTTTTTTTATTATTCATGTCAGACATTGTCTTTCTGACAAATCCATCACTAAAAATTCTGGTAATTAATCCACACAGACACTTATGCATCTAATCAGATTTGAGATACTTATGTTCTTGGCACAGGTAATGTTTTCTAGTTACTTAAGACTGGTATAAATTGGCATTTAGCTGGAGCTAGCACCTGCACTGAACACTTTTGCTTGTCAGTAAACTACCTCAGACTTTTTTGATAGGAAAAACAGAGAGGAAGATAAAAGAAAGCACTGGGAGTTGTTGAAATGTTCAAAGAATCATAGAATTGTTAAGGTTGGAAAAGGCCCTTGAGACCATCTGTTCTAACTGTTAAGCCAGTGCCGTGTTCACCACTAAACCAAGCCAGTTCCACATGTTTTTTTGAACACTGCCAGGGATAGTGATTCCACCACTTTCCTGGGCAGCCTGTTCCAATGCCTAACTACACTTTTGGTGAAGAAATTTTGTCACATATTCAATCCAGACCTCCTTTAGTTCAACTTGAGGCCATTTCTCTTGTCTTATCACTTGTTACACATGAGAAGAGACCGATGCCTACCTTGCTACAACCTCCTTTCAGGTAGTCGTTCAGCATTAAGGACGCTCTTGAATCTCCTTTTCTTCAGGCTAAACAACCCCTCATCTGCTCCTCAACGACTTGAGCTCCAGGCCCTTCACCAGTCCATTGCTCTTCTCTGGACTTGCTCCAGCATCATAAAGTCTTTCTTTAAGTGAGGGCCCCAAAACTGAACACACGATTCAAGGCGTGACCTCACCAGTGCTGAGTATGGAGGCACAATCACTGCCCTGGTCCTGCTGACCACATTATTTCTGATACAAACCAGGCCACATGGGCATGCTGCCAGATCATATTGAACCACTTGTTGACCAGCACCTCCAGGTCCTTTTCACTGGGCAGGTTTACAGTCATTCTGCCCCCAGCCTGTGAGGGCTGCGGGGGGTTGCTGTGACCCAATTGCATGACCTGGCACTTTGCCTTGTTAAACCTCATACCATTGGCCTCAGCCCATGGATGCAGCCTGTCCAAATTCCTCGGCAGAGTCTTCCTACTCTCCATAAGATCAACAGTCCCACCTAGCTTGGTGTCATCTGCAAACTTACTGAAAGGACACTCAATCCCTTCATCCAGTTTATTGAGGAAGGTATGAAATGGGACTGGCTCCAGTATTGAGCCCTGGGGAACACCACTTGTGACTGGCCACCAGCTGGATGTAACTCCATTCACCACCACTCTCTGGGCCCAGCCATCCAGCCAGTTTTTTACCCAGCAAACAGTGAACCCATCCAAGCCATGAGTGACCAGTTTATCCAGACAATGCTTTGGAAAATGGTGTCAAATGCTTTACTGATGTTCCGGTAGACAACACCCCCAGCCCTTCCATTATCCACTAAACGGGTCACCTGGTAATGGAAGGAGACCAGGTGGGTCAAGCAGGACCTGCTTTTCCCAAACCCATGCTGGCTAGGCCTGATCTCTTCCTAGTTGTCCTGCATGTGCCATGAGAGGGCACCCAGGATAATCTTCTCCATGACTGCTCCTGGCACTGAGGTCAGACTGACATGCCTGTAGTTCCCCATATCCTTTTTCTGACCATTCCTGTAGACAGGCATCACATTTGCTGACTTCCAGTCAACTAGGACCTCCCTGGTCAGGCAGGACTGCTGGTAAATGTTTGAAAGTGGCTTGGTAAGCACTTCCTCAATACCCTTGGGTAGATCCCTTCTGACACCACAGACCTGTGTGTGCCTAAGTGTCACAGGAGGCATCTTTTCCTCCTGGATTATGAGGGTTTCATTTTGCTCCCCATCCCTGTCTTTCAGCTCAGGGGACTGGGTACCTTGAAGACAGCTGGTCTTGCTATTAGACACAGAGGCAAAAAAGGCATTAAGTACCTCAGCCTTCATCACTATGTTTCCCATCTCATCCAGTAAGAAATGAAGATTCTCCTTACCTCTCCTTTTGTTGCTGGATCCCCCTGGCATGAACAGATAGCACTATAGACTGTGTTTTACCCTCTCTCCCAAGAAGCTGCATTTCAAAACAATTGCCAAGCCCCAGCTCTAATCACATATTTCTCATCCCACATCACTGACCAATTGAAAGAAAAGCTGATTTTAATTCTGATTATGATGATTATCATTACCTTGCAGTAAGAGGTGTGCTGGCAGCACTATTTTTATATCAGTGGCGATGGGAACCTGCTCCAGCCACACATTTTGCTACAGGCAGAACACTCTCTCAGGCACAGGAAAGTCTGTGGAAGACCCAGGAATATAAACTGTTCTCTCCAGCAGTCTTTTAAAAGTAGTTCATGTTTTTTCATCATGCAGAGGAAAGATCAAAGGGGAACACTTTGCTTAAAAAAATTATGTGCCTTATATTAGGAATATAGCTGTTACAGTTTTCTTATATATTCAAGGAAAAAGGGAAATTCTGTCCAGCTCTCTCCACTGTAAATGCATTATTTCTTGTTGTTGACAAAGGGAAGCTTAAAGGTATTTCTGCTTCCACTCTAGGGACTTTTGTCAGGTACCTGAGGTTAGAGCAGAAGTTAGAGGGGGCTACCAGGGCTTGAAAAGTGCCACAATTAGTAAACTCTTTGTAAACCTCAAGGTAAGTTTTAGGTTATTGACTCTGTAGTGACAACATCTAGTGACATCTTTGTTTTAATTGTACCAAATATATCTCTGTAGTGATCCTGATAGACACTGGATATTTGTTTAGGGAGTAAATAAGACTCCTGAGTGGAGATTTTTTTTGTCCAGTGATCTCAAATAAATATTGAAATTAAGAATTTTTAAGGAAGTATCTAATTGTGATGCTTTAAATAATGTCTTCACCTGATTTGCTGAAAATAATGTATTCTGGCAGAGTGGAATTGTGACCTTAAAAGCACACTGGAGTCAATAAGATAATTTCAATTTATAACAATCTGAAATTTTGTCGTATTTTGTGAAGCACTAGAAATAAACTGGGAAAAAGCCCTGATATATCCTTAAAATGTTAGCACAGTGAAAAATAAACTATTACCATAATATATTCTCAATACTCTCAAGAATCATGCCAAAAGTAAAGGTTTGGGGTTTTTTTTTGCAAGACCTAGAAGTTAGTGAAAAAAAATTTTATTCCTGTGAATAAATTCCACTTAGATCATACTTATTCTGATGTAACTGAAGATCATTTCATCAGAGATCCAGGATCATTTATTAAACCATTTTTTAAAAGTAAAAATAGAGCTAAAATATTTGTCATAGCTCTTAGTCCACTGTGTATACTAAAAGTTGTGACATTTTGAAAAAAAATTGTATTATTTTCATATGAAAAAGAACTATCTCCAGTGATTAGTGGAAGCAGTAAAAAAATTTGTCATACAAGATTTTGTATAAAACAGATTAACTAGTTTTAGAACCAAAAGCTACCATGTCAGTTTGATGCCTGACTGCATGGTGAGAATTATGTGCTAAACATCATCATCAGGTCCCGAAACAACAACTTAGTCTCAACAAGTCATAAAAGAATGTGCATTGCTGATTGATTGTCAGTTCTTGTCTTCACAGGAAAACATTCATCAAGCAGGAGGCCTAGATGAGTGGGCGCAGATTAGACACTGTGAAAATCACTGCTCTCATGAATTAAAGAAAGTGTTCATCTGTATGTAAGTGGTAGGCTTTTAAAACAGAGATGCCATAGTCTTATAATACCAAGCTTCCTATGGTCACCAAGAAGTGCTTTTCTTTCTTCAGTGCAGACAGATTTTCAAGCAGAAGCTGCAGTATTACCAAGCAATTTACATATAAATTAATCCATATTAGACCATATGAATCATTTACTCCTTCAAGGGAGTGATCACCATCCAGTTGGTCTGATTGCCTAAGCCAACATATCCATCATAATCATCTGTTTTAAGTCATTAGGTTGACACTCCTATTAATGGGCCTTGTGTCGCAGTTCTACTGGAGATGGGCCTAAGTAACAAAGTCCAGCTCCGCAGTTCTGATTTCCAGTTATTTGGCACAATCAAGAGTGATATTTAAATGTGCAGTGCTGCTTTAGACTGTGCAAACACGGTCTGAGGCACAGGAACACCAGGGAAAGTCAGGACCTTGCTGCCTCTAATACAGACTCTGGGTGAAGTTAGCAATGCTAAATGTCTGTCTCACACAGTATCAGCCAATCTTCAATGCTTCCAACTTTTTCTTTAGCAACAACTACCTCTAATTTCTGCTAAAAAAACCTGCTCAGCTAATGCCTCAGCAGCAGCAATTTAATTTTCTTGGCATACATTTCTTCTTCTGGAGATGTAGACCTGCTTAGGTTAAGGAGTGAAGGTATTTTGAGAAATCAGAAATTGATGGGTACTAGAGCTATGAGCCTGACAATTCCTGAACTCACCCAGCTCCCTCTGGGAGTTATATGTTGGTTTCTATCACAAAAGACAGTATTTCAGAATTAAAAACTCAAACTGAACAATCAAACAAACCAGCCCTGATCAATCTTGACTAATTTTCTGCAGCAGATGTGTGAAAGATGCATAGAATTAAGGAAGAAATTTTTCTCTCCTTTTCTTTTTTTCTCTATCTCTGGAGTCAAATTAAAATGGAATACTGTCATTAAAAGGTTATCTATGTAACAACCTAGCCAGTAAAAGGCAGAAGGAGAAGGTTATATTATTCTGTGAATTGTTTTATGAAGTGTCTCTAATACTGACAATCAGTGACCTAAATCCTTCAACAAGGAGATATTAACAAGGACTTGTCTACAGAGGCAAAGTGTTTCTACAGACTTCAGGCAGCCCTGGGACCAGGGATTAGCACAATCACACATACATACGGTTTACAGCTGCAGAATGCCACAGCCAGGAGCCTTCAATAGGAAACCATGTGTAAACATGCGTATGGAAACAGGCTTCAAAGGGTAAACATGGGCTTCACATAGTAAACAGAGCTTTAATAGCTTTACAGACCTTCATACTGGACTTTTCAAAGGTACTTTGCGTTATTAACTCATACTGTGCTATTTATGCCCACAGAATTTTACTGTCAGGCATTTTTTTTTGTTTGGGGTTATTTCAATGTCTCACACTTGGAAGATCCCAACCTGTGGTACTCCTTTTGGATCAAGGATGAGTGTTATTCTCTACCTCGCACTGTTTTCCTAAAGGGCTGCATTTTTGTTGGTGGCGGTGGTTTTTTTCTTTTTCTTTTAATGAATGATAAGCATTATAAGATGGATCATATAGAACTTAAATATCACAAGCTATTAAATGCTAAACTCTTGAGGAATACTTAATAAAGCAGCAGTACACAGCAGGCAGTCAGGTTCTGAGGGGCTATGGCATTCCTGGGATGGTACCAAGCAGGAAAAGCCCCTCTGATTACCTTTATTAACCATCTCAGAGCAGTAGTAATTAACTACTGCTGAAATGGTCTGTCTAAAAAGCACATTGTTATCAATGAAATGAATGCAAGTTTTCACAACACTGCCCTTAATGGGCATTACTGCCACACACAAAGCAGTACTGGCAAATAATTTCGCAGCCCATTTGAGTTCAGGTAATATTAAAGATCCTACATAATATTAATTTCAAGCAGGATTCAGCTATCCAGCTGTGTAAGTGGAATAGAGATTGCTGCTACCTGTGTGGTGCTAGAAATCTGTGATTAGCATCCTTTGATAAATGAAACTGGTGAATGTTGAGTCTGGTCTTCAGAGACTGCGGCTACATCTACCCTGTGAAAATGTATTCTGATTGCATGATTGTACTTTGACATTTACTGCCAAAACTGCAGCCACTGTGGATTTGATGTGGCTACGCATATCATTACAGCAAGAAATTAATTCAAGAATCATCGTGTCAGGGCAGCATAGTGACTGGGGTCTGGTATATTGCTGAAAGTACTGAACCTCCTGTCTGAGCAAGGTAAATTATCAGACCCCTACAATTAATAGTGACTTTAGCCATTGCATCCTCCCTCACACTGGGGCTCCTAACCCCATGTGTTCAATGAGGGACAAGTCACTTTCCACATAACTGTATCCTCAGTAGAAGTAAGGAAAGACACAGGCTAATGTATCACAGCTGCTGATTAAACATGTCAAGATTTTAAATTGCCTTTCTTCTTTCAGCTTGATGTGGGACCCTTTTCACTTCTTGCCCTTAGCTGCTGGGTGTTTGTGCACTGTAAAACAGTTACTACATGGATCATTGCTGGGCAAAGCAATATCTTCATTTACTTAATTCTGTCTTTCCAGAAGTCATTATTATGCCAAGGAGTGAACTATTCCAGACCCCTGAGCAGTTTCAAGGACCCATCATCTCTTTTAAAATCTGTCTGACAGAAAATATGTCTTTCCTCTTCCTTTAGAGGGGAACAATTACCCAGGACATGTACATGGAGCCCAGGGTAAGCAATGGGTTTCCTAGCGATAAAAATGTCATGACATTGAAGCTCATTGTCTCACAGCCTTGTTGGGCTAGAAAGCAGGATTTTTATTCATTTTGGAAGGAGAGAATTGCAACTTGCTAGCATTTGCTTCTGAACTCTGGAACGGGCAAAAGCAACAAATGTAATTTCATGACATTGGTAAAGTGAAAAAAGAAATTTGAGAAAGGATGTTCTGACACATGCAGAGATATGTTGAGTCAAAATTACAGAAACATTCAGCTTGACTTGAGTTAGAAAAATTCTCAGATAATTACTTAATCTAATCTCAAATGTTTCCGAAACAGTGTTTTCTAACAGTTGTAGTGAAATGACAATAGAAATAAAATGAAACATATTTGTGTTATAGCCATTTCAAACCAGTGCTGATCACATATTCATGTCATCCTTTAACAACATATACTTCTTGTATATCAAGTAAGAAAAATACTGTAGCAGCATTCAGGATTATAAGTAATATACTATTATATAATAATAAAATTAATACATTAGTTATCAGATGAATCAGTGTCACTATTGACACTTGCTATTTCATACATGCTATTCCTCCTAAGGATTGAACTTCGACTCATTTATGTGTGTGAAAAAGACAACACCAAAAGACAATAACTTGTGAACAAACATATTTTTAAAACATATTTTCTAAATTACACTGCTACTTTTCAACATATGGCTCTGGGAGCCCTTCCTCCCTCAGCACAGTTATTAGTCAAGGCATTATTATTATTATGTATGTATTAATGATGTGGGATACTCTTTAAAAGGCTTTATTTAAAAGGAGTAAGTTCTGTAAACACTCTCATTCTCAACAGCACAGTGTATATATTTAACAAAAATGAAGCAACAAAAATCTGGGGACAGAGTATGAAACAACAAGTTCAAATTCATACTAATTCTCTTTGAACAGTTTCAACTTTGGTCTCTGTAGTGTTTACTTCTCTTATTATGAAGAAAATGGTTGAGTGAAGAGAAAGTGTGAGTCCCTGAAGGGGGATAGAGTGGATGTTCTAGCAGTCAAAAGGGATTACAAAGAGAATGGCAGTAAAAATAGCAGTGAATAACTTGACTAATGCTGAGTTACTACTGGAAGTACTGCACCACCAACTTGCCTCGTGCACAGACAGATTTTTCTTCAGTTCCCAGATTCCTGCAATTATGTTGTTGCAAGCAAAGAAATATTTCAAATAATGATAGCAATTAACAAAGAAAACATACATTATGAGACTCATGCAGTGTGCTCAAGGCATAAGCACACACAATCCTTCTTTCTCTTGATACCATGGGAATATCTTTACACTGTAAGACAGAGTTTAAAGTCTCTGTATAATCTTCTCCTTTTGGACTTGAAATAAGAGTTTTGGATTGACAGAGTGAAGTTGTCAAAGTATGTAAGCATGAGGCTTAATGCAATTTCCAAAATTGAACTCTCAATATTTAAGGCTTACTGAGCACCAGGAACATAAGCATCCTGGAACTTTGCTCTAGGCCAAAAATCAAGGCCCATGTGTCTAAAGTGAGATAAGGTGACACTGACATGCCTGAAGTCCACAACTGTTGTCCTTAGGTCAGCTTCCTGCATCTTATAGAAATGCAGTTTGCAGGAACAGGAGCTTCTGGCAGGAGGATTTTCTAGGAGGTCTGTCTCCACTTCTCTTTTCCCTTCTCAGCCTGAGGAGAACCATAAGGAGGACCAAGCCTGTAAGCAGTGTGTGTGGAGCATTGTGCCCTTCCTTGTTCCTTCAGATATCCTTACACAAGTGCAGCATTGCATACCAAAATAGAGTGCAAAAGTTACTGCCTAAAGCCAAACAAGTCTGTTGGAAATAAAAGGCATGACTGAAGCAAAATGATTTGGACTTTGAGGACTGGTTGATGAGGGACTGGAGTGAGTGCTGAAACACAGACATTCAGCAAAGTGGCAAAACCTTTGTAGTCTTGAAGTATAATACCACTAAGAGATAGAAAGGCAGTAATAGAACAGAATAATGAAGATTGTTCTAATTTTATTTTATTGCTTATACCAACCAATGTTAGTAACATGCAAGAAGTGAGAACCCTCTTTATGCTATTAAAAAGATGCTGGAAAAAGTTACGGCTTGTTGGTCTTGAAACGTGTTTCATACTGGACAAAAGGAACCAATTTAGCTTTTTCTAAGAGTTCAAGACTTTAGATTCTCTTTAAAATCAGCAATTTAATAATTTAATAGGAAACTCCTCTTTCATGCTAACATGAATTTGTTTACTGACAGAAGGTATTTCAAATTTTAACATTTGTACTTCAAATGCACGCTCTTATCCTCAAAGTACCCAAATCATCCTTTTTTTTTCTTTATATCCTTTTTATGAAATGAGATTTTGATTTAGATAAGACTGTGAATAAATGCCTTTGGACTTGCTGTAAAGGTCACTCATTGACTGCAACTCACACTGAAGTGGGTGGGAGTTTTTTCATAGACTTCAAGAAGGCATTAGATCTACCTTGTTTGGGTGAATTAACAGTAGCAAAAGTGCTTTTATAAAAGCAGAATATCATGATACCAATACTAATAGATCATAGCCAATTTTTCTGTCAGTTTTGTGAATTTTGGAGGCTAAATACAATGCCGGCACTGGCTCCATTGAAACAGGTTTAGAGGAAAGGTTTCAAGAAGAGATCTAATGTTTACGAGGAAATGTAAATAAATACAATGTTTTAAAAGAAGCCCTAAGGGAATATTTGTCTCCTCATTTGTAAGACAATTTACAGGTACTTCAGCTGATTGAGGCTGGAATGGGGGATAGAGGCAGAGAGAAATTGCTAAAATAACTGGAAATGAGGAGATGGCCAAAGCCAGAGCAGCTGAGCCTCCGGATAATACTGATGCAGGTGGGGGATGTGCGTTTACAGGAACTGTCATGGCTCGATGCCAAGCTTTGAGCTGAATTGACTCCTTCCTGGAAAAGCAGCTATGTGCTGAAGGTGCTCCCTCAGCTGGGGTCTGGAGGGCCAAGAGAACATTGCTTGTACAAGTATTTAGAAAATTTTAACTATAGGGAATCTGTGTCATCCTGGTTTAGGTCATTGCCCTTCCAGTTTCTGCAGGAGCCACAGGCATCTCTGTAGTTGTAAAGAGATATATTTTTAATCTAGATCTTCTTGGTGCAATAGCAGTTAATCTGACAGCAGGAGGTAGCGGGTGTTGACTTGCTTAAGCTAGTTTTATGATGCCCTGTGAACTGAAGATAACACCCAGAAAGTTTTTAACCCCATAAAGATTGTCTATTCCTAATTATTTATTATCTTGGCTGTTATACAATTTTCCTGTCTTACATTTAGGACATTGCTTCTATTGCAGCCATCTTGTGATAATATTAATAATCCCCTTCTTTCATTTGTATTATCTTCTTGGAATTATTTATAGACTATGTTCATATTCTCCTGAGTCCTTCTTTCTGCAGAGAGAATTAATTTTGTTTCCTCAATCACTCCCTCTCTTATATGTTAGACCATAATCCTTCCACAGTGTCATTTTCTTGCCCTTCTTTGCATTGTCTCTACTTCTACAATATCATTTTAATCATGGATAAGAGAACTACATATAACTTCTTAAATATAATTGAATACGTATAATCTGCTCTGTTAGTTCCTTGACTGAAAGAAAGTAAAAGGTCAGGATGTTACTTTCAACTTCCTTGTTGTGCTAGAACTCTCATTTGGAGAGAATATTTTGTGTAAGCCCCTGAAATTATTCAATAAATGTATGGGAAAATGCAAAAGACAGATCTGGTTGTCTCTTTACAGTCCTACAGAAGGCTCACAATTCAAAATGAACAAATGTAATTATTATCCATTAAGAATTTTGGAAAGGCAAGATAATAGTTATGGTCTGATCTTCTAATCAATATGAACAGCATTACCTAAAGTATCAATATGCTGAATTGTGTGCATTCTTGGATTTCTGTGGCTGTACTCAGGTCTGAATTGAAGGAGCTAGAATACTGTCCTAGTTCAACAGGTGGGACCAGTTGTCATTGTGTGGGGGTGATCAAAGCTGTGTATTCTACCCCCTCTATTCATTCCCAAGGTCAATGGCCCATTTGCAGCAGCTTCCCAGGGAGTCGTTAGCACCTCCACTCCCAGCCTGAGGAGGCGTAGCTGCTAATGGGCCATCAACAGTTCAAAAATACCCCATGACTCACAGAGTTAATCACCCATTGTGTGAGTCCCCGCCCTGAGGGAGGGACTGTGTGCTCCCTGAGGGCACATAAGGTGTGGGTAAGAAGACCTCAGGAACCTCTTGTCGGACCCAGAGGAGCAGCAGGACCTCGACAGGAGGAGACCACCGCTCTCGACCAGACTATAGCCATCACCTGTACCAACAGGTTTTTCACTTCCTTTTGCTTTGGACTTGGGGGAACCACACGGGTCTCAGTACAAGGGCTAACAAACCCCTTTGGGTTTGTACCCCAGGGCTCTGACTTATAATCTCTCTTGTGTTGAGCTCATTTCTCCTGCTGGTTTACCTCTAAACCAGCACAAATACACTGATAAAGAGTTTTCATGTTTCTTCAGCTTTTTATAAAAAAAAGGGAAAATATGCCATCCAAATAAATATTAAATAAATGTCACCCCAAGAAATAAGTAATACTCTTTTGTTTGCATTGAGAGGACCCCTCACTGCCTCTGTGCCAACTACGTATGGCCACATGGCACCAGCAGCCACACTAACCCACATTTCAGTGTCCTCAGCACAGTAAGCAGCAGCAGATGGATCCTCTGGTATAGCACCACTCATGATGGGGCAAGTGTCTGGAGGGAGGGTGACGCTGGCCTTGGCAGTAGAACTGGGTGTCCCTCATTTGATAAGACTAAGGCAAGATGGGATGACTTTTTGAGAATATGCTCAGTGCAGCAACATTTCACTAGAAATGCTAAACTGCACTGCTGTTATTTTAGTCTCAAAATGGAGGAGAGACTTACAGTCACACAGCATTAATGTTTCCAGTAGGTGAACAACGAGAGGCAGAAGGAATGAATTTTAATCAATTTTTATAATTTCACTTGTAAAATTGGAGCCAGAAGCAGCTATCATCAATACTTTTACTAAGCATTTTTCAAGACATATTGGATCAACCCCTGAGGAGAATTTCAGCTGTTAATTGCCCTTTAATACTTGGTACATGTCCAGCTATTGCCCTATAACTTAACTCCAAAACCAGGTCTTTAGATTTTTTTCAGATAGATGTTCTATGCAGAAGTACTGGTTCAGTTTAGACTAGAAAAATTATTAAGACTGCAATCTGTTCTTGTGATTCATATATCTGTTCATTTGTTCCTGTAATAGTACCACATCTACCAGCCTCATTAACCATAATAGACCTTTAAGCTCCTGGTGGGTTATAGGTTTCTAAAGTGTTACAAAGTAATTCTTGTCACTCTAATTTAAACATGATGTTGTTGTTATTACTGAAGCTATTTTATGAACTTTTTTTTTCCTAAGTAGAGATATGCAGAAATGCTTGGCTGCATATTGCACTTGGCTACAATGGTAAAAAAAAATTGTGTAATTACAGGTGATGAATGGTTGGTACTGAGCACTTGAATACCTACTGCAACCTCCTGCCCTAGCACTAGTGAAAGTGCTGCAGTATAATACTAATGAAGAATATTACATACCTGGCTCTGAAAATGAGCCCAAATTGTGTTCATTATGCATGAAGATACTCATATTCACTGTTGGGAACTTTGCCAATGCACCTTTTTGATATGATCAAATGACAGAGCATTCTAAGTCATTATTGAATCCTACACAGAGAACTTGTACGTTTTTGCCTGCAGAAAATAAGATTGTTCTAGTCATTCATCAACAGTAGTAACAAGAAAATGCATCCTATTCAGTGCAAGGAAATTCCAGTCTATTCCTAGATCAAGATAAAACATTGCTTGTATTCTGCATTATACTTTATCCTGAAGAGGAGCAAGCAAAATATTGCATCTCACTTTTATAATACTAATAGTATTTCTTCATCTCATAGAATCATACTTTGTAATTACCCAGCATTCCTTTAAGGATCTTAAAGGCTTTGTCAGGATCAACTGGTGCAACCAAACAACCTCAGTGTTTAAGTATGCTCACAGTCTTTGTATACACTAAATGCATTCATTTGGCAGCTATCTGCCATTTCAAGCCTCTATAGTAGTAAGATGATTGTTGGAGACCCACTCTCTAATATGCAGGATGAAACCCATCCCAGATCTTTTAGATACTGAATGATGGATCAATGGGGTCTCAGTGCCTTGAGCAGGAGTACCATGACTGCATGAATGATTAACTCCCAGTTGACTCTGAAATTGTGCAGGGTCTGCTGCCCCAGTTGGATGCCTAAAAATCTGTGGGACCTAATGGGATTCATCTCAGGATTCACAAAGAGCTGCTGATGTCATCGCAAAACCTCTCTCCATGATTTTTGATTCGTCTTGGAAATATGGAGAGATTCCACTTAACTGGAAGCTGGTGAACGTTGTTCCAGTTTTCAACAAGGGCAAGAAGGAGGACCCTGGAAACTACAGGCCTGTCAGTCTCACTTCAGTGCCTTCTAAACATATTGGAAAGATTCCTCTGGGAAGTATTGAAAAACACTTGAAAGACAATACAGTCACTGGACACAGCCAGCACGGCTTCATGAGAGAAAAGTCCTGCTTATCCAACCTGATGTATTTCTACGTCAATGTAACCCACCTAGCTGATCAAGGGAAGCCAGTTGATCTTTCTGGATTTCAATAAAGCTTTTGATTCTATCTCTCCCAGGATCCTCCTGGAAACACTGCCCAGCTCACAGTTGGATAAACACATCATTAGGTGGGTGAACAATTGGCTTACGGGTTGAGCACAGAGGGTAATAGTGAACGGGGTAACATCAGACTGATGACCTGTCACTAGTGGGGTTCCACAGGGCTCCATCTTAAGGCCCTCTGCTCTTCAACATCTTCATAAATGACTTGGACATAGGACTGGAAGGGATACTAAGCAAGTTTGCAGATGATACAAAAGTGGGACAAGCTGTTGACTCCCTGCAGAGAGACCTCAACAAATGAGAGGGCTGGGCAATCACCAACCATACAGAGTTTCACAAGGGGAAGTGCTGGATTCTGCACCTGGGATGGAGCAACCTGGGATGTACATACAGACTGGGAAATGAGATGCTAGAAAACAGTTCTGCGGAAAGAGACCTGGGGGTCCTGGTTGGTGGCAGCTTGAACATAAGTCAGCAGTGTCCTGGTAGCCAGGATGGCCAACATGTCCTGGGGGGCATCAGGCAAAGCATCGCTAGCCGGTTGAGGGAGGGGATTGTTCTGCTGTGCTCTGCACTGGGGAGGCCTCACCTTCAATATTCTGTGCAAGTTTTGGCATCACAATATGAGAAAGATATTAAGCTCTTACAGAGTGTCCAAAGGAGGGCAATAAAGATGGTGAAGGGCCTTGAGGGGAAACCGTATGAGGAGCATCTGAGAGCACTTGGTCTGTTCAGCCTGGAGAAGAGGAGACAAGGGGAGACCTCATTGCAGTTACAACTTCCTTGTGAGGGGAAGAGGAGAGAGAGGCACTGATCTCTGTGGTGATCAATGGCAGAACCCAAGGGAATGGCCTGACATTGTGTCAGGGAAGGTTCAGGCTGGATATTAGACAAAGGTTCTTCACTCAGAGGGCCATTGGGTATGGGAACAGGCTGCCCAGAGAAGTGATCACAGCATCAAACCTGAAAGAGCTCAAGAAGCATTTGGAAAATATTCTCAGGCACATGGTGTGACTCTTGGGGTAGCCCTAAGCAGGATTAAGAGTTGAAGCCAATGATCCTTATGAGTCCCTTTCAACCCAGCATACTCTGTGATTCGACATAGAACAAACTCCAGTCAGCGTCAGGCTTGAATTTAAAGAGAATGAAGTATGCCAATTTGCCCGCTATGGGTAACTATTTCCCTTGACCTCATGCTCTGGACCTCTCTAGCTCATGTCTGGGAAATACCACAATTTTTGTCTTACAAGAGGGCCAGAAAAAATGCTTAGATGTCCAATAACAGAGAATTACAACAGAGATAAGTGGCATTTCAAGGCAGACTAGGTGAATGTGTACACAAGACATAGAGCTAAAAGGGTTTTTTAAGTTTTGAAACTCAAAAATTGATCATTTTCAGTTCTCACTACTGTATTCCTATCAGGTTAGTTGTAAAAATGCACTCTGTTTCTGTGAAACCTGAGTAAACAGCATGAGTAACACATTTAAATTATTCTGGAGTAGTTGTAGCAAGTCCTGCCTGTCCCTGCAGATGAATGATCAAAACCACTGGACAAACACCCTTTGTACTTAACAGGAAAATAAATGCTAGGTATTAAATGCTGGAATTGGAGATTCATTTCAGTGAAGTACACTGAAATTGTCATAACTCATGGATTAGCTAAAACTAACTCAGTCTGGCCCTGACCACTATTTTTTTTTTGCCTACAAAGTAGGTTATCCTTCAAGGTTTGGTGTTTTCCCAAAGCCTGTGTTATCAGTAGCTCTGTCATATAATCTGTGAAGTTATTATTTGCCTCAGGGTTTTTTCCTGCAAAGTTGGCTACTTTTGTTTCTGGGGTTAATTTATCCTTTGTTCTTCTCTAACAATGGTACATAGCAGATGATACAGGAATACATGCAATCCAATACTACTAGTCATGACAAAGCTTTTTTGTGACAAACCACACATTTCCTTACCATTTTAATATTTGTTTATTACATCACACATTTTGCTAGTCTCTCACGAATATCATAGAGTGGCAGATGTTGAAATTTTTACCTTAACTTTTTCCTGAAATAAAATAATAAAAAACTCCTAACCAGGAATACATAATTAGTTTTCCTAGTGTTTTAGTTTTTATCTTATGCATCTCCTCTCAGTCTTGTGCTTAAACTTCGGAGATGAAAAAGGAAATATTTCCCAAAACTGTGTTATTGCAAATATGTCAAAATGTTCAAGAGAATAAGTGGAATATTAATAATCTGAAAGGACTCATCTGATAATCCATGAAAGGCAGACGATTTTATTTCTATGAGAAGTATCTATTTTCTCAAATTGGTTCCTCTTGGAAGACTGACAACATTGAGCCAATAATTACTCCAACCATTGAAGCTGACTTTGAAACCATAAATGAAATTCAGGTTAGACCTGGTGTATAATAACCAAGAGCTTTCCTACTGCTCTGCAATACTAAATAAATCTCACATAAGAGAGCATTACACACAAAACAGAAGTCAGTTGAAGCATCTTGGCTAAGATACAAGTAATACACCATAAGACTTCGTAACTGGAATCCCCTCTTCCTATACATTCAATGTTTCTAATAAAACCTCAGTATTCTGGAAAATGATCAGAAAGAATGTAACACACTAAATAAAGCTGGGCAGCTCAGAAGATGAAAGCAGCGAGAGCCTCATCTTACCCTGGGGACAAAATTACAAATCTACCTTCAAGCCAACACTGGTAGAATTTAATATTGAATGAAAATTCTCATTCATTCAGAAATTTTATGCCATTAAAAAAAAAACAAAACCAAAAACTATAGAAGGACAGGGGACTCTTGACCAACAATGTCCTACATCTTCAATGAATGAAGTAATTTTTTAAATCTATAAATAGTAGAAAATTTTGAGTGCTTCTTGTGAAACTGTGGAGGCTCCTTTCTGTGCAGGTTCCTTCTTTTGAAAGTGCAGAGGAAAATTATAGCCTAAAGGGAATGACTAAAAGTACCAGAAGGAAAGTAAAAAGAGTGTTGTCTTCTGTCACTGGAAAAATATTTGTACTGCAAATGTATGTGTTTTTGTGCGTGTATATTTTCCCACAGATAGCATGGGTGGAAAAAAAGTGACAAAAGTGAAAAAAAAAATCATTACAGAGTGAGATAAAAAAGTTTAAACAACTTTGCCCCTCTGTCTCCCAAGCCTGCCTGAATCAACATGGAGAGCAATAGTGCTGCAAATGCAGTTTTGCTGTAGGACAAAGTAGCCTGTCCCAGCTGGCATGGTTATTGAACTTTGTGATTATTGCCAGGTTTATTGCCTTTGAGCAGGGCTGGATTGTGGCTGAACACCTGTGTGTGTCACATCCCCATCACTGCTCACTGAAAGTCTACATGAAAGCCATCCTGGTACCCCTGTGTCTGGCCAAACACAGCTATTCTGAAACAATAAATGGAGTCTTGCAACTAAGATGCCCAAGAGACCAGAAATACTCCTCTACCATTAGCACTGCTCAGGAACCAATGTCTCTAGCAAACCAGGCTTCATATTGAGAACTCATAAACCTGAATACCTTCCGTACATATTGTATTAATGATTACTCTCTTGTTGGGCAATCAAATAAGATGTTTTGAGATTGTTCTGGGGGAGTGGAGAGGGACAGGGAAGAGGCAAGTCTTTTGAATGTGCAAATTAGCTCAATTCTCTGGAAGTCATTAAGCTGCAATGCCAGATGTGAGCTGGGCTGTAAGAATTTTGTAGTGGGTTGATTCCTCCATGGGGGAAAAATGAGTGCTGCATATGTTTGGGAAATAATTTTAAGGATGTTTTATTTACAAACAACAGATATCTAAGGTCATGTTCACCTTGTAAAGAGATTGCAAAAGCAACAAGCAGCCTACAAATAATCAATCCATCATCAAGATTTGAGCTGGCAATGCACCTGTGTACCAGATTGTGCTGATCAGCAGCTGCTGCCTGCCTCTGTCACCTCCTTACAAGCACTTGTGATCACCTTTAGGAAATATTTTTCACTGGTAATTTTTTTGATATATGGATGTTTTGGATTTTGAATGTGTTCATGCAGACCACCAGTATAGGTGGAATTAAGCCCATGATATCATGTTTGCTGCTGCTGCATGTGTGTATTACTATATCATCTCTAGTACAAATTAGCTGTAAACACATCCATTTCTGTGGAAAGCCAAGCCCAATTATAAACCAGTGCTCTGATTCATGTTAGTAGCAAATGTGTAGGAGAAGATAACTGATGTAGCATAAAATATAATTATTCCCCTACATTAAAAAGCCCCACAAACCCTGAACAAACCAACAACTCAAATTTGAATGGTTACAATGTCTTTGTGCTGGTTTATGACTTTGCATATAGGGGCAGTGACTTTTATCCAGTACAAAATATTGATTCAATGCCTGGGGAACCACAGTTTAAGGTTATTGGTCATTGTGACATCAAATCTCTCCTACCTACACATAATTGGTATTGGCTGTTCTCTTTATACCAAGCTTTCATTGGTAGTGTTGTAGATATGGAGTGCTCAGCTCTGGACATGCTCTGGACTCTGGCATCTTGCCGGACAGTCTTGGTTCTGTGGAAACCAAATGGCAGCAGCAGCTGGTGGATTGCTGCCACAAACCCCCCAGCCTCCTCACTCCATGCTGAGATGAATCTGGTGTTGGAGCAGTAGGAGTTATTCAGAAAGGTCTTTTCTCTCAATCCACTGTGAGGAAACACCTGATTGAAACAGACAGAGGTCTCCTTCAGTTTTGGCAATATTGCATTTACTAAAGATCCAGGGTTCTTGCATTTAATTTCTGGGAAGATACTCCTGGAAGGGAAATGATGGTACATAGCCAAGTACTGTGGGCTCTGTCTCTCAGACTTGCATCAGAATGACTGTGACATTTGATGGAAGACAGCACTTGATGATAGATATTTCTAGTTTAAAAAGAAGATTAAATGGTGTCCCTTTGCTCTCCTCCCAGCCACTGGAAAAACACGTATAAAATTTTGGTGATATTTCCTTTTAAGACTGAAAAAAAATCTTACTAAGTGTGAGTTAGGTGGGCAAAAATAGTGAGCATTTTTTGTTGCTAGGAATAATTTAAGAAAATTCATTTTGGTATAAAGGGCTGCCTTCAGGCAGAGCTGCATGTTGTTTTGAAGGCAGAGTCAGTAGAGCCAAAGAGTTCAGTAGTACTAGGCATCTCCAGGTAAGGCTGGGTAGACTAGAGCCAATTTTATTTATATATTGTTTATTTCAAAAGGTAAAGTTTAAGAGTACAATAAAGTTCAAGAGCCTTAAGGATACTATGGCAGTAAAATATCATATTGAGAGAAGTAACAACTCAGTACCGAATTATCATGTGACATGAGCTGTGTAGGATTGCAAAAAGTGGCTGCTTCTTATGGAGACACAGCTGTGTTTATTACTGATGAAGTTTCAGAACACATTTTTTTAATTTCACTTTTTCATTCTTTCTGAAACTGTTTTAGGTAGATTTTCAAACACCATTTCAATATACACCATTCTTTTTTAACAGGAAAAAAAAGCAGTGACAAACTCCATAGCAAGTCTGTAATGCTTGAGCATAATTAATACTCTGCGACAAATTTTATGTGCATTTGGTACTCGAGCCCTTCTATGTTAGTATTCCAAAACAGTGACTTTTAATGTGATATTCAGAGCATGCTATTAAATTATCCCATACTATAGGAACCAATAAATCCTATGCTTCAGGTATGATCCTCTTTAATTTCAAAAGTCAAGGTTTTATACTCTTGTAAAGTCAGAAATTTTTCATAAGTGCAGTCCCACAGAGTTCAGGAAAAATTGAACCTCTCTTTTCAGCCACAGTAACAGTTTAACAGTTTCACTGAATTGACCAGAAATACTATTTTTGACTTGGAAATTCTTCCATGTATTTGATTTCTGATATTCTGACATTAACATAAAATTATTCATTACTTCATTTCCCCATACTTACAGAAGGTAATATGTTCTTTCTTCTTAGGTAAGAACATATTTTGTGCCATAAATATTTAAGTAAGCTATGTTTTGCAATCATGTTAGTATATTCAGATATCTGCATTATGGTGAATATCATAAAAAGTCTAAAAGTTCATATTTGACAGTCCCAAAAAGCATGGATAGATATCTTTCACTGCAACATAGAAAATACTTAATTGTGCAGTACCTAGCCTAGTAAAATGAAATTCTCAAATATTTGTTGAAATTTAATATAAAGGAATAAAGTAAACTACATGACGTTCATTTACAGAAAAAAAACACAATTATATTAACAAATAGATAAGTTTAGTAAAAAAAGTTCTCTTTTATAAAATAAATGAAAGAACTGTCATTGAAAAATGGGTTGCGAGATTGGTGCTGGTCTAATGCTGTTCTTTGTGCAAAGAACATTATGCATTAGTGAGCTGAGAGGAACAAGCTAGAATTATTTTGAGATACTACATATTATTCTTTAGAATAATACAATCAACTGTTCCATCTCAGGCAAATCAGTCCCTTAAGCTATAAATTTATTCTGATTATTTATCTCATAAGAAGCCAAATGGAACAGGAAAAAAAAAAGGAGTTGTACTTTCTTACTGAATTTCTGCTATATGGTAAACATGCTTGCAGAAACAATTAAGCACCCTGAAAAGAACATCTCTCATTTCCTGTGATGCATAGCTGAATTTGGGAACCAGCATCTGTGAATACGGGAAAATTGCTGCAATACCTGGTTAGCCTCTACATATTTATGAATAAATTGTCATTTACAGTGACCTTCATTGCATATGAAATGCAATTGTGCCTTTTAGGCAGTTTTATCTTTTTTTTGTTTTCAATGAACTCTATAACTAGATGAAATACATAGTACAATATATTTTGAGAATGTCTGTCTTTTATTGGCACATGTCTTAGACTGGGCCTAAGCCTACTTGCTTATTTCTGCTTATTTTCTAGTAAACATCTACGGAAATATTCCTATTCTTGATGGAAGCTATAAGTGAGGCCCTCCTTCTTACTTCTCACACTAATTCCTTGTTTCAAGGAATTCTCCAGTTTGAGCACAGCTCCATCATCCCAGCTGCTGTATTCCACTCTCCCATCTGAGGGACAGCTGGGGAGAGGTATGCATTCATCACAGATGAGAACAGCCATCATCCTGGTGCAACTCTGAGAGATGCTGTGGAACACAGTGTACAGTACAGCCTTTGAAATGCAGTGAAGAAAGACTGCAGTTGAAAAGAATGTGTTAAATCTCTGGAACGTCTTTGTCCTGTACATTGCAGGAGATATTAAAAAAAGCTTATCTGAATGAAAAACAATCCTCTGTGGGCCTGGTGAAGTATTGTAAATATGATCTTGAGGAATGCAATGCGGAGACAGACTAATTAATTAGATAATTATTACTCGGATAATGATACCGCTTATCTTCACTTCCATGAAGCACTCCTGGCTAAGGGACAGCTTGGGGTCTAGTCGAACTTGGACTTGCATTCTTTGCCATTTTTATAGTATTACCTAAATGCTTCTCAGAAGAGGACTGAATGCTGTGGTAATGGAGCTTTATGCTAGCAGGGCTAGTTGGTTGGTGCTGCAGAGGTCTTCCTGTCCTAAAGTGACAGCCACTAACACTTTACCCTGCTGCTTTGTGTTGTCCTGTCCCTAGGGAAAATGACTTGGGTCAGTCAGAGCCTGGAACCCCCATCCTTTGTCTATCCAGGAAGGCCTTGTAGGCACTGCTGCCACATAAGAAACTTAGGGGAGAAAGTGTCCAGGACATAACATGGCTTAAAATCTGCATTTGGGCTGCATTTGCAATGTTGAACCACTCCAGGCCTAAGTTCCAATCTTTTCTGACTCCAGCATTTCTAGACTTGCTGTTCACTAAGAATAATCAGCTTGACTTAGACTTGTCTATTTAGACAGCTTGAATAGGCTCATGCAGGGTGAGGTTTCTTTCAAGAATTTTCTTTTTTGGGCCTTTCTTAATGCTGTGAATTGCCTGAGCTCCTTCAGTTACACCTGAGCACCATTTAGCTCTCTGTCTCACCAGGCTAACTTTACAGTTAGCAAGCCAAAAAATTTAAATGCTAAAATTTTAGCAGGCAGTTGAAAAGCAGCATTGTAAAAATACCTGTGCTTTCACAGAACAAAGAAGAAAGAAGATTTCTATGGAGTGCTAAAAATGACTGCTGTAAAGTTTATTTGCTTTCTGCTCTCACCTTCATACCTTGTCCTAGAATCTTGCTGACTGTACTGACTCTGTGAACTCAATCAGAAGTTTTGAAGCACACCAATTTGAAAAATGCCAGTTTCTTTGGAGAAGAACATAAATGGTATTTATCCATTACTGGTTAATAGTTAGTAGCCACTACTTAACAGTGCTGAAATTTCTGTGCTTGAAATCAGGCAAAATGACCTGCAAAGTCAGCTCTGGACACAAAACGCTGGTATCACCTGAGCTCTCATGTTGGTTCTCTTTCTCTGACCAGGGGATAAGACTAAATGAACAGGGCTGGGAAAGGCTAGGCTTTACAAAGAATTGCTAAAAAAGCATCCAGAATTTTTTTTTTTATTATTATTTTTCACTGAAACATTTCTAAGCAGCAACAAAGAAGACAGATGCTGAAGCTGTGGATTGTCATTTTGATTGCCTTAGGCTAATTCTATCACCAAGTCATGTGACTGGGCTTCTCTTCCCCTCATCTACAGTCCAGCCCTAGTGCTTTTCCCTTCACTTTTGAAGGGTGTTTTAAAGCTTAATTAATACAAAGCCCTTTGAGCAGAGATTAAAGGAGAGCAATGGTGGATGCTCCCTCTCCTCTGACTTCAGTGTTGAGGCTGATAAAAAAGCACTGCCCTTAATCAGCTGGTGCTACTCAGGTGCTGTAAGACCCCAGGCTCTGAGCTACAAGCTCGTTGAAAGGGTTTTACTTTAAAAATATCCAAGGCTCCAAAATTTTTTTCAAAGGGTCTTCAGTTATTTTACACCTTGAGAGGGTGCAAGGAAAGAAGATGCTAAACACATTTTCTCAGGAGGTACTTTTACTGGTAAACTTTGGAAAATAACAGAACTTGGCAAAAGTTTAAAGGGCAATATTCACCCAAAATAAAGCATTCCACAATACATTGATTTAGCACATACAGACCCATACAATTTAGCAAAAATCTGAGCCATCTGATTTTAAGTTATCCAACACATTAAGAAAGGAGATTAAGAAGAAGAGAAAGAGAGATAAAAAAAAGAGAGAATTATAGCTATCACCCCTAGATCCAGCTACCAGGAGTCCAGAAGATGCCAGGGTCTGAAGACATGGAGAGCATATGTTGCTGTTTTTATTTGCTCTGGTCTCCAGTGGCCACACTCTCCCTCCCCCTGCTCGCTCTCCCAGGCAGGATATTCAGTTTGCCAGCCAATACAAGGCTGGGTCAGGGACTCCAGGGAGTTGTATGGGGCAATGCTCTCAATGTTTAGTGACTGACAGCTGCTCCAGGGCTGCTCAAGGAGGCTCCAAGGGGCTGGAGTATGGGATAGGGCATCCCTTCACCTTCATGAAATTTGATCTGTCCCTTCCTCCCAGCCCCTCCACGACTTGAGTTGGTCCAAGACAATAATTAATATAATAATCTAGTGTCTCACATGTGCCACATAAAAGTACAGGCTTCTCTCAAAGAAACCTCCTTGTGATGGACAGGAGTTTCAAATGCCTCCAGCACTGGCCCAGCTCCATTTCAGCTAGGTGCAACTGTAAATTTTAAAAATGTAGAAAATGTAGAAAAGCACAAAATTAGGGAACATACTGAATCCACCTGGACAGGAAGAAAAATCCTGTAAGTATGAAGTTTCCTGATGGACTGTCCTAGTTAGAGCAGCGAGGACCAGTTTACATACCTCAGGCTACAAGCTGGGTGTTAAAGAACCCTGCAAGGCATGGGAATATTTCTGCCTTCACGCTTACTTAGGTGTGATAACTCCCCTCTGGGGAGGCATTAGCACCTTCACACCCAGCCTGAGGGGTCATGTCTGCTAATGGGCCATTAGGGACCGGCACATTAGGCAGTTGCAACAACCTAGACCATCAAAGATTCCAAAAATATCCCATGACTCACAGGGCTAAATTACCCATTGTAGAATTCCCTGCGCTGGGGGAGGTACTGGGCATTCCCATCTGAACCTGAGCTTATATAATCTTGGGCTTTGGGGTGTTGCCGTGAGTGCTCCCCACAAAGCAGGACTCCAAGCCAGGTTGATATGGGGTAAGATAAAAAGTAAAGATCCTTTAATAACAGGCTAAGTGCCCACAGGAATACATGATGACATGCATGTGCAAGCTTTGATTTCTATAGCTTTTATAATATAATCTATCCAATCACTACTTTACACATGTCCAGTTCCACCTCTGTCCCCTCCTAGTTCCTACCCCCTGTTGAACTGAGGCTGGGGTCATCGCGACCCTGTGTCTTCATCCACCTCCTCTTCTTCAGCACATAAAGGTCTTTTGGATGCTTTCTAGTGCTCTGGGTCACTCTGCTTCGTGTTTATGTTTCCCTCTGATATCCTCCAATCTTGTACCTTGAGAAAGAGACTAAGCAGCTAGAAGATTTTAGCTGCCTGTTCTGGAGCAGGGGAAGAGATAGAAGGACCTTATACTTAAGTTGCTAAATATTAACCCACTAAAAATCTACAGTGCTACATCTACTCTGTTCCTAAAATCTACAAAATGTGAAAATTGAAAAATCAAAGACCCCTTTGGCATTAGGGGACTTCTGGTACCACTTGCTGGATTCAGAGGAGGACCAGAACTTCAACGAGATCATGACTGCCACTCTCAACAAGACCACAAACATCATTCTCACCAACAGGTTTTCCTTTTCTTTCACTTTGTACTCAGGGGGACCATGTAGTGCTAAGAACAGGGGCGAAAGAACACCATTCTGTGCATGCCCCAGGGTGCTGGGTTATACCTCTGGTTTTTGTGGGTTACACTCAATTTAAAATCTTTTTAGTAAATTGTAATTCTGACTTGTAATCTCTTTTGAGTCAGGTTTATTTCTCCAGCTGGTTTACCTATAAACCAGCACAGGGACACCCTAAGCAAAAATCCCTTCCCTTGTGGTAGGAAGTCACTGCATGTATTTCCATTAAAATCCCAAATAAATAAATAAATGCTTTATTTTCACAAGGTTAAATAAAACCTCTGCAAAAATCTTTAAACACCTTGCCATTTAAAGCACATCTTGAAATTTCATGCTGAAATAATTCAACAAAACAGCAGTCATAGGACCAAGGTTTTTTCATACATCATTGTATTATAAAGTCAGTGGAAAATAGATGTGAAAATTTGGGCTGATAGTCCCTGCTGGTGAATGATGTTGAAAATACCTTAAGAGGTACTAAAAGAAAGCAAGCAGAATAATGGAGAAGATGATGGTGCACCTGCATAAATGTCACAGATGGGAGCTGAAAGAAATTTTTTCATGTAATCAGTAATAATTCCCATAGATCATTAGTACTACCTAAGTAAATACCAGTGAGAAATCTGAACCAGGACCAGGATATATAGAAGAAGTGAGAGCAAGCAGATAAACACTAAAAGGTGCACATTTTTGGCTGGCTGTGCTAATATGTTCTAATTAATAGCAGTAATAGGATTTTCACTGCTAAACTCCTGCACATCACACTGAAAATTTACTCCTGATGCCTACCTGAAAGGAGATGGGTGTGGAGAGGAGGAGGGGAGGGAGAGAAAGTAGAAAAATAATGAAATGACATTTCACTCCACTCTTTTGGTAGAATGACCTCATAATTACTGACCAGGATTGACAACTCCCTTTAATATTAGATTTTCTGGAGAGGAAACTCTTTTTTTTTGTTGTTGTTGTTGTTGTTTTTTTTTCCCTGTAGGTGGGGTAGCAGGGAGTGAGGGAAGGTGAAGTGAAGGATTAGTCTGGATAAACAATGAAACCTCAGTCTGGATGGTTTAAAACTCAGGATAATCCTGACAAGTTGGAAGCTCTGCAGTGGGGTAGTTTGAAATGTAAATGTGACATTCTCCTTGGTAAATTAACAAGACATGACTGCAGGCTCTCCTTGTTACTACAGTCACATTCAGAGAGTCTCTCTTTCTCTCTCTTCTCATCTAATACTATGACAATAGACAGTCACTAGGAGCCTGCTTCAACTAAATATAAAATCAAACCTTTACTGTATTCAGAAATGACATATGCACTGAATTAACTTTTATTCATTTTGCACAGAATTTGGTTGCTATAAACTCCATATAACAGGATGCAGTTGGGATGCCAGTCCCTCTCCCCCATGCCCTTAACACCAATTTCTTGCATGCTTCCAAAGAAAAATGGGCAGAAGTTATCTAATTCATGATCATGAAGCAAAAGTTTAGATTTCATTATGCAATTGCCTAAATGGATATGATTCATCTTGTTTTATTCCTGAACATCTTTGATGGCTTTTTTGAAATTATTATTTTATTACTTTAAAAAACATTGAAAGAAATGCCATCAGCTAACAATAAAATGCCCTGACAATAACAATCATAAGCAATCATGTCAGATGATATGATATGATATAATATGATATGACATCTATATAATACAACTCCTGCTAATTCCATCTGTCCAGACCATAGAGGCACACTCTCCTGTTCAAACAGAAATGGATGGCAACATTAAAACCATTATTGTAACATCTTTATTGCTTCCTGTTTTCTCATGAGAGGTCTGAGAATGGGAATACTATAAAGATGCCCCTTGCCCTGTGTTTTACCTCAGTCTTAGGGCCGTTTAGTGCAAACTTGTCTATTGTCCCTCAAGGAGGGTCATCAGGGAATCGCTGACACACACCTATCACAACCTGTCTCTACTCAATGCCTCTTTGACTCTAACATACTTTTTAGCCTCTTTTCAGCCTCCAACTCACTGTTAAACTCTTTGGAGGTGTGCCAGAGTGGGAACACCCAGCTTTCACAACCAGCAATTCTTAGTGCTAAGAATTTATTCTTCAGTGGGGTTGCAGGGCATCTCTTTCATTACTAAGTGGTGGAAGGATTTTCTTTGTGAACCTTATCAATAGTTCCACAATAGTGATATCTTAGCATTTCAGACACCAAATACATTTTAATAGAATATTTTGAGGATATATTTTTTTACATTGCTTGTAGCCCATGAGCTGTCCAGAGGAAGCTTCTAGACAAGTTTGCTGCATTATCTTAGACAGCCATATAGACACTGCCCCAGTAAACTGCCCTTTAAACCTGTGACATAGCAGTGCACAACATGCTTGAGCTTGGACATCCTCATCAGAAAGAAATGCTGATCTTTGCAAAGCTCTAATTAGCATTATTCTTGTTGTACATATCTGCAGTAATGAGATAGCTGTTTTCTGCCTGTGGCATTGGTATTACTTTTCACACGTATTTCAAAAATATGACAGAGGTCATGGTGTCTGAAAATAAATTCCCAGAAAAAAATCTCTACCTATGCTTTAACACATTCATTAATCTCTGAAAGCTAGATTGCTCCATAGCAGAAGCTGGCCGGTTATTAACAGCAATACTTTCCCAGAGGGTTTCATGCAACTTAAGCCTTGCCCATATACTAAAATAGTTACAATTAAATATTACTTTTCATATGCTCACAGAAACTCTCACGTGTCTGAACAGAGATTTTTTCATGGTGATTTTATAGGCTTCCATTAAAGTCATTACTCCATTTCAAAAGTGAAATATGATTTCTGTGTTGTCAGCAAGGGGTATAAACAGTACAAACTTTCTAAGTCTTTTGCTAAACTGATGGGCAAACTTGAACATGCCCAGCAACAACAGCAGTGCTATAAGACAAGGTCCATAAATAATAAAGGATCACAAACATCCCTAAGAAATTCCAGCAAAACCTGCCTCTTCTCTGGTAATTCATAGAATCATAGAATCAGTTGGGTTGTAAGAGACCTCCAAGATCATCAAGTCCAACTCTTAATCCAACCCCACTTTGATTACTAGATCATGGCACTAAGTGCCACATCCAGTCTCACCTTAAAAACCTCCAGGGTCAGAGAATCCACCACTTCTCTGGGCAGGCCATTTCAATGCCTGATTACTCTCTCTCTAAAGAACTTCTTCCTGATATCCAACCTAAACCTCCCTTGGCAGAGCTTAAGCCCATACCCTCTTGTCCTACTGCTGGTTGCCTGAGAGAAGAGACCAATCCCCACTTGGCTACAACATCCTTTCCGGAAGCTGTAGAGTGATAAGGTCTCCCTTGAGCCTCCTCTTCTCCATGCTAAACAACTCCAGGTCCCTCAGCCTTTCCTCACAGCACTTGTGCTCAAGTCCTTTCACCAGCCTCGTTGCTCTTCTCTGGACAAGCTTCAATATATTTCCTGAACTGAGGGGTGCAGAGTTGAACACAAGACTCAAGGTGTGGCCTCACCAGCACTGAGTACAGGGGAAGGATCACTGCCCTGGTCCTGCTAGCCACACTATTCTTGATACATGCCAGGATCTCATTGGCCTTCTTGGACACATGGGCACATTGCTGGCTCACATTCAGCCTCCTGTCAATTCAAACCCCCGGGTCCCTTTCCGCCTGGCTGCTCTCCAGCCACTCTGTGCCCAGCCTGTAGCGCTGCATGGGGTTATTGTGGCCAAAGTGCAGGACCCGGCACTTGGCCTTGTTAAACCTCATCCCACTGGAATCAGCCCATCTCTCCAGCCTGCCAAGGTCCCTCTGCAGAGCCCTCCTTCCTTCCAGTAGGTTGACACTCCCTCCCAACGTGGTGTCAACTGCAAACTTGCTAATGATGGACTCAAACCCCTCATCTAAATTATCAATTCAGGTAGCACTGCCCATCCCCCAAAGGTTTTTCAAAGATCCCTTAATGCAGTGCTTTTGACATCAGCAGCATTCTTGGTGTTTTCTTGCAAGCAATTGTATCATTACTCTGTAACTTCTGCATTTCTGGATACTTTGCTTCCCATGGTTTTTGTGTGAAACAGGTTATGTTCAGAAAGGGCATTTGAGAAGGTCAAAGTTCAACATAACCCTGGTAATACTGGCATTACTAGTCCTACAAAAGAGACTGGGATGTAGACACCTCTAGATAGAAGCAAGACAATGGTGACCCTGTGCTAACAGAAACCGGACACATCTGCACTGCAGCAACTAATCAAAATACATACCAGTTGGTGCCAACTGGAAGACAAAGAGTTTAGAAATAAAGGCAATCTCATTTCTTGGCCTGGTTGGGTGAGGTAGCAAAATTAAATACAGTTAAAAAATTAACCATAAATCCTGTATTACCAAGAGAGTTAGTCCTAGAGTTTCAGTGTTGCAGATGAGACAGTAAACTAAAGGACAGTGTTTTCTGACTTCATTAGCTGATCAAATGCTATTTATAATTCCCTTGATTTTTTCTCAAAGGTAATACATTAGGTCTGTATTTATGTCCTTGCTCAAAATAAAGTGGCTGCTAGACATCTGCAGCAGTTGTAGTGTTTAAACAAGACATCATGATTCATGACATCAAGTCTCTTTCAAGTTCCACAGCGGCTTATTTGGGAAGACATTCAGAACCAGACCTACAAGAACCTGGGTGTCTCACTCGAGCGTGAAGTTGTTGTAAGTGAGAGCTTGGCTTCTCAGTGTTTCTGAAGTGTATTCAGCAGCTGAGTAACTCTGCTCTTTCTAGGTAAGTCTACTGAGTGCAGCATCGTCCTGAGTGAATGAACTCTCCTGATGAACCTGTCTTTTTGTCTCATTCATGTGATGCTTGGCTGTGGCCAGTAACACTTCTGATTCCTATAGCACACACAGACCCTCTGTGCCATGCTTTACGTGGCTTTTACAGTACTGACAATGCCAGAGAGGCCATATGCTGTGAAGCTGAACTAAAGTGCATTTGTAAAAATAATCCTTTGAGATCTGAAGAGAGAAAGAGCTTATAGAAATGCAAAGTAGAAAACCTGTGACTAGCCACTGTAGTTAAGAGTTCCATGATTGATTTCAAACATAGCGGTTTTAATTCACGATTGAAATTTGCCCTTGTGTTTGACAGGAAATGGGCAACATCAGAGAAGCACTGAAGTGACTATGTGCACTTACTATTAGAACATGCAGGTTGACAAGTTGTTTTAGAATTCAAAAAGAATTTTTAATGTGATGTCCTAGCACAGTAGTCGATTCATATATACCAGCCTGTGATCTGCAAGATAAAAATGCTGATTAACTATGATGCAAGAATGCTTTAAAGTAGAACCCTTTGATTTCCATACTTTCTGACAGACATAAACAAGTTATTGAATAGCATTTGCATGATTTGTCTGTCTTATATTCCTAATCAAATTAAAAGATTTAAAGGAAAATGTATTATTTATAGTGTTTTTATGTAACAGAATTTCATCTTAGCCTATTGAGCATTTATTTATGCTAAGTACAGATATTTTGACAGAAGCTGACACTGTCCAAAACCTGGAAAAAAAAGGGTGGTGGGGGTCGGGGGATGCAAATGGGAATATAGTAAGGAGTACTTAATAGCATCTCCTTGACACTGTTGGAATATGTGAACAGCAGCAAAAAGAGTCTTCTGAATATCTACATTTCAACAGATTTTTCATCCTTTGCAATCTTTTTCCTCTCATGTGCTGCTATGCTGCAGCTGAAATTTTTTGCTTACCTCACAGAACACAGAAATGACAACTGACCAATGGTGTGACAAGTTTTCACCTGCGATTTTGGACACCGTGATCAAATGATGATGTTCAAACCAGAATAGCATATTACCAATACAAATATCAGAATCAAATGAAAATAGGTTCTACAGTAGATGACTTTCAAAGAAAATATGCTAGTCCTCAAACACTGTATAAATGGTGATATTGCAAAAGCAGGGACAAATATATTTTGTCCTTAGAAAGATGGTACTAATTGTAAAATTAGAAATTTATTAGCTTTGGTTAGCAAAAACATTGATTAGCCTCACCTATTCACAGTGCAAATCATCCCTCCTTGCACGCCTGGATGGACTTACATCCAGTTTTCTTAATTTATTTTTTCATAAATTGTTATCTGACATTCATTCCTATGCTATATATCAAACAGTACATAAAATGATTTACAAATCTCATAAAATAAAATGTCTCTTTTCATTGACTTGTGCAGAACTTTAATTCTGATATACTTCATTCAGTTTGGCTTGCTTTGATCTTTTTCCCTCTCCTGTCTCCCTCAATGCTTAAAGACTAAATGACAGATTTAGTGTTCATTGGGTAAAATGATTTGATATGACATCAATGTTCCAATAAACATAACACTGTCATTGTATTTTCCTTTGGACAGCTGAAAAGAAAGATACTTAAACTTATGACAAATTGTCACTTAAGTGACTTTGAGATAAGGAGAACACATGAAGCAGTTAGGACTCTATCAAGAGCAAGGACAAATGAGAACATAAGCGTTTTCAAAATACAAAGGAGATCACCTGCACTGGAGCACTATACACAGGCCTGGCTCTGTAGTGCTCAGACATAGTAAGACCAGACAACCTTCTTAATGGCTGTCACAAGAGATACTTTGTGCTATTTCCTTCATTGCATGATGGCCTCCTAGGAGACATCACAAAGGTCTCACAAGTTGTACATGGAAGGTGTACTGGCAGCTTACACATTTGTTGCGGAGCCTGAATCAAATATATGCCTCTACTTTTTCCTTGAATTCTTATTAGATGTAACACCAGCGAAAGCACCAAGAACCTGCCATTGAAAATATGACCTAGCACTGTGAGAATGACCTAAGCACTTGGAAAAATATGGTTTTGGTAAACTGTTCCAGCTCACGAGGATGATTTGATGCATGTCATATTCCATAAACCAGCACTCCAAACATTAGTGGAATTTTTAATATTTATTTGAACAGGATTAAGTGTGGGGACATCAACATTTGGATATGCCAATATTTGTCCCTAGCAAAACGGATGACAAATACCAATGAGGAAGACAGATCCAACTGGAAAGAAAAACTGTAAACAACCATTGCTAGTCCTGTTGCACCGCAGAGAAAACAAAAAATTTGAGCCCAACCATTTTATGAGTTCTTCTTCTGTCAAAACTACAGCAGTATTGGTGGATAGTGTTTCCCTGGACTTGGAACTGCTACACTTCAGGTGGATTCCCCATTTCTGTCACTCTATGATCCTGTGGAAAAGCTGTGGAGAGGAACTAGTCATAGGCCACAGCTCACTGAGGCAGCAACAGACATAATCAAAACAAAGAACTTTGGATAATCGAAGACCTTTCTGGAGTTTTGACTGGATTTTTCCCCATGATGTGCAGATAGATACTCCAGTGATTTGCCTCTTTGCAATTATTCCATAGCTTTTCTTCTCAGCTTTTCTCCTTATTTCATTTTCCTTCCATGTCCTGTCATGTCATCTTCATGATATTAAAAGGGAACTATTATCTTCCCTTTCATTACATATGAAATAAAACAAAATGAATGTTCCCTTTGTCACCTGATCATTGTGTTTGTATATCACACGCCTCTTCCACACCTCTTTGTGTAGGACAGGTCTATTTTTTAGTAATAAGAGTCAGTATTGAAGAAAACAGTTCCTGAAGGATAAGAGATAGGTGGCAACAGGAGGAGAAACAGCCTCTGAGACTTAACAGTGCCAAGGCACAGATTATCATAGAGCACATGATCTGATGTCCAGTGTTCAGACTTCCTTTTCCTGTGGGTCCAATCTGTCCCAGCCCACATGCAAAAAGAGAGAAACTTCCTACCTTGACACCAAGCCTCAAGCAATATTTCTTTGTACATATTTGTGGACAGTGGAATAATTGTTCTGAAACAATTATTTCTTCCAATTGGAGAAATTTGTCTGCTCTGGGGAGAATAATCTACACTGCAGAAATGGTAAAGTTTTCTTGCTACAGTGCTAATAGTCTATTTTACCATGCAGCAACCTCTATGTAAGTCTTCATAGGTCAAACATGACTCCAAATGGTTTACATGAAGAGAGTTCTGTGAAACTTACTCAGAGTGCTTCTAAGTAAACAGATTAATGAAGAACTTGCATTAAGACAATTTTGTGAAGAAAAACTGAATTGAAATGAAAAAGCAACAGGTTCAGACCCAATAGGATGAGCGCTGATGTAAGACTCAGAAGACTGCAGAATGCAAGTGGCTTTGACCATGCTTGACTTGTGTCTTTGGTTAATTCACTTCCCTCTTCTTGGTTTAATTTCCTAATCAGTTAAGAGAGGACACGGAGACTTATATTCCTTCTAAACTGCTTTCAGTTTCCTGTCTGAAGGTTTTAATTAAAAGCTAGGTGGTTACTCTTCAAGTCTATGTATTTTGAAATTTCCATATCAAAGCCAGATCACAGAATCACAGAATCACAGAATATGCTAAGTTGGAAAGGACCCACAAGGATCATCGAATCCAACTCTTAACTTTGCATGATCATCCCCAAGAGTCACATCATGTGCCTGAGAGTATCATCCAAAGGCTTCTTGAACGCTGTCAGGCTTGGTCCTTGACCACTTCCTTTGGGAAGCCTGTTCCCATGCCCAAAGGCCCACTGAGTGAAGAACCTTTGTCTAATATCAATCTAAAACTCCACTAACACAATGTCAGGACATTTCCCTGGGTCCTGTCACTGGTCACCACAGAAAACAGATTAGTGCCTGCTCCTCCACTTCCCCTCATGAAGAAGCTGTAGACTGCAATGAGGTCTCCCCTCAGTCTCCTCTTCTCTAGGCTGAACAGACCAAGTGCACTCAGATGCTCCTCAAGCTTAATATCTTTCTTATATTGTAATGCCCAAACTTGCACATAATATGAAGGTGAGGCCGCCCCAGTGCAGAGCAGAGCGGAACAATCCCCTCCCTCAACCGGCTAGCAATGCTTTGCCTGATGCCCCCAGGACATGTTGGCCCTCCTGGCTACCAGGACACTGCTGACTTATGTTCAAGCTGCCACTAACCAGGACCCCCAGGTCTCTTTCCACAGAACTGTTTTCCAGCATCTCATTTCCCAGCCTGTATGTACATCCCAGGTTGCCCCATCCCAGGTGCAGAATCCAGCACTTCCCCTTGTGAAACTCCATATGGTTGGTGATTGCCGAGCCCCCTCATTTGTTGAGGTCTCTCTGCAGGGCCCCTCTGCCTTCCAGGAAGTCAACAGCTTGTCCCACTTTTGTATCATCTGCAAACTTGCTTAGTATCCCTTCCAGTCTTATGTCCAAGTCATTTATGAAGATGTTGAAGAGCAGAGGGCCTTAAGATGGAGCCCTGTGGAACCCCACTAGTGACAGGTCATCAGTCTGATGTTACTCCATTCACTATTACCCTCTGTGCCCGACCTGTGAGCCAATTTCTCACCTCCAGTTAATGATGTGTTTCTCCAGCTGTGTGCTGGACATTAGTTCTGTGTTAGTTTGTTGTTTCTCAATATTGGTCAATAATTGATTCATCAGGAAATTAAGAATTTTATAATGCACATAATGGCATTATAGATAAAAATAATTCCTAGGAGAGAGCATTTCTTCTTGGCTCAAACTGGTGATCGGCTTATGCTTTGAAGCATAGGCTGATAGTCCTTGTAATTTTATCCTACTGATTGTAACTGCAGAAGCCTTTTTTACAATATTCATATGTGTCTAATCCTTTTTTAAAATCTTGCTAAGTGAGGTTGCCTCAATAATTCATTTTGCATTTGCTCAGGTTCTGATATAGGTGAAGATTTATAATATTCAGGGCTGGCTCCACAGCTCATCTTCTTGGTTCTTCAAAATTCACAAAGAGCCTTGCCTCAAGGTTATTAGTCATGGCTTCTTTTAAAATGTTATGATTATACAGAATAAAATGAGGGCATTAAACAGCATCCCAAGTTTAGCGATACGTTTACTCTGTATAATGTAGTAGCTTGTTACAAGGTACAACAAACGAACACACATCTTAACAACACATATTAACAAAAATTAATGATGAAAAATTGCTCTAATTTCTCCTTGCTTGGAAAATACCTCTTGCAAATAAATTTGGTTAACAGTAGCTTGCTGATTGGCTTTATTTTGCAAATAAAACAATGAACAATGTTAATGAATTCACTTCAGTGACATGATTGAGGTACAAGAAGCAATAGAAATTTGTGGGCTGTTATGGGGGGTGGGTATAAGCAAACATAAACTATAGTAGCTTTTTGTGCTAGACACTGTGTAGACATTGCACCTTCATTTCTGAGGTTTGTAGTTGCTGTGGCATAGTAGCAATGGCTTAGTGAGACACAAGGTATTAATTTACTCTGCTGATGAATCTGTAAAGTGCTTCTTGCATTGGCTTCAGGAAATTCAAGCCTTGTTCAAGAGCCCAGTCTAGACTACATCAGGAAATTCTGCAACACAAGACAAGACAGAGGATAAATGTGCAAAAATTTTTGATAGATGACTCCTTTAGGATTTGAGAACTTATATGGTAGTTTTTTACTCCAACTTCCTCTGCTTCTCTCTTATGTATACACACAAATTGCAAGTCACTGTGCTGGTAACAGAAAAAATCCTCTTTGCAATCTAGTTTTTGCCTAGTGTTCTTTCTTAGTAGAATACTGATAAAACAGAACTCTAATCAAATCAAATCCAGGAAGGAGTCATCTCTTTGCTGAAGATATAGAAGGATCAGCAACTGAGACTGAAGGCAGTGGGAAGTTAACAGGTAGTCTGGGGCTTCTGAACATCATATGCACTCATACATAAGAGATTACATCTCTGATTTACTGTGTAAATTTCCATCTTCTATTGCTTCCTCCCAACCCTCCTCCTCATTTTTGAGTTTATATGTTTTAGAGAAGCTGTTGTGTAGCAATCCTGGAGAATTAAATTGTCTAGATACATCCCACAAGTACTTCATGGCATGAGTACTTTAATAGTCTGAAATTTTCCCATTTAATTGGCCACAAACTCACCCCATTGACTACACTTCAGAGAAGTCTATGCTTATCTCCTCTGTGCCCTCTCTTCTGCCTGAGTCTGAAATTTCAGGTAATATCCATTTTTTCCTTTCTCTTGTGATTATTTTAATGATTTGGGTATTTTGTTCATGAAATAGGCTGACACCACAAAATGCATTTCATAGCAGCCACAACAAAGAGTTGCAGGATATCATTCTGGGGAACTACTCACTAATAGGCTGCATATTAATAAATTGATTAGAAATACTTTCTTTCATGATTTTTTGAATAAAACACGTTTACACTATTATTCTAAAGAATATACAAATACTGAATTTCCACTGGAGTGCCACTGTGTCAAAAAATTCGTCTCACAGGCAATGGTGTGACCAAAAATCATTCTTAAGCTCAGAATTGATAATCATGAGGCAGATTAGACTTTCAAAGGATCCCAAGAACCAAAGCAATATATACCACTCACTGTGACTAAGTGTAAAGGCCTAAAGAAAACCAAAATAGTGATCAAGAGAAAACAAAACACTAAACTTAAGAGGACAATTATAGAAAACATGCTCTTATAATTGGACATTTCATATTACAAGGATTAATTGGTTAAACATTTTTCCCCTTTTGAAGAACTGTTAGATCAAGCCCTCCGAATCCATGTGTGCTCTCTGGAAGTCTTCCTTAACCTACCACTTGCTAAAGACCATTTCAGCCTGACCTCCAAACTGATTTGCTGCACTAACTCCCCTAAACTGTATTCTAGTGTCACAGTCTGCTTCTCTCTGTTGTAGTGAATCCCTACTCCAAAAACTAGAGCCTTCCCAAGCCTGCTGACAAGATACTGGTGGCTGAAAGAGACAAACTAGGTAGCACTTCAGAAAGAAAGAAAGAAAGAAAGAAAGAAAGAAAGAAAGAAAGAAAGAAAGAATCCTTGTACTGAAAAGATTAAAACCAGAAAAGGTTAAATTGCAGCTATCTCTGTAATCCATCCATCCATCTCTCCTCTTTGACCCTGTTAATGAAACCACTTTTAAAATGGGGTTTGATGAATGGGATTGAATACTGTGATTGCATGTGAGAATAGGAGAATGGAGTCCACGTCTGTTTTGGTGCTGTGTTTCTATGACTACTGCTGTGACTAGGAATCGCACAGAACAAGACCAATATCCCTTGTGTACCTATCATCACAGTATCTAAGTACCACCAAATATAGTTCCCTTCTGTTAAAAAGCATGGACTTTGTACCATATAAAGAGTAAATAACACTGATCTTAATAAATGTTACTGAGAGAAAAGCATCAAGCTTTGATCATTATCATGAGAACATTCTCCTGATTTATTTGTGCCAAAATTTATTGCTGTATTTTTTTTCTTAATGTAATTGTTTGCTATTTAAAACAATCTCAGAAATAAATGCTTTACGCTTACAAGGCAGTGAGAGAGAAGGAGCCACAAAGTCATTTCTTAAAAGAAGATAAAGGACTTATAAAATCCCAATATTAATATCTTCCCAATAGTCATTACTTGATGGCAAAAATGTCTTAATGAATCATCCTTATTTATTGTAGTATGGTAAGCCTTTGGCATATATCTAGGTATGATGATTACTTCTTCATTTTTGTAGGCAGCAAAATATAAATCTCAAAAGCCACCCACTATTATCACTACACACTGAACACACCTCAAAGGAGAAGTAAGGACTTTTGAAGTCAATTGTTCTTAGTTAGTTGTAAGCACTTGTCCTTGTACATAGTCCTCGACAATTATTTGGCTCCTCTGAAGTCAAACTAAGCCACCCACACTTCACTCACTTGAAGAAGTAATATTTATTTTATTCTTTTGTCCACAATGAAAGATTAGCATCTGCTTGTGCAGCTCAGCAACAAGAAAGCAAAGGGAAGGAGTTTTGGCACTGTTTCCCCTAAATGATGGCTTAAGCACTTGAGCCCTCTGGGTGTGTGAACTCCACCTTGCAAAGGCCTAAGAGCAATCTAGAGGTAACACAGAGTTAAACTGAGAGAATGTGTGTAATGTGTTGTTGTAGCCTGACATATCACAAAGGAACCCCCCATTTTACGGACAAACTTACTGGTATTTTACCCTCTGTTGCTGGTGTGCTATGTACACCTTATTAAGGCTTTTGTCCAAGGGATGTGCCTTACATTAGGCCATGGAAAACTGACAGAAATTACTTAATTCAGTGAAAAAAACCAGCACTGGCTGATATTGCACCAAAAGTGAAGATGCTTCTGTAACAGATGCCTGGATCTTACAGATATATTTGTGAAAAATCGAGCATATGATCAACTGGGGTGACATTAAAAGAGTTGAGAATCACTGTATCTTTCATTGATGATTTGCAGGTGCACATTCCAATAAATGAAGCCAACTAGTCAGTGTCTTGACAGGTTTTACTATTTTGAGTGGAATATACAGATAGGAAGATGACAGATGATTTTAGAAAAGTACAGTTAAATCAGTATTGAAAATGGAGGAAGTTGATAAAAAAAAAAACAAAACAAAGAAAGAATTGCATTAAAATTAATCATACCAAAGTCATAAAATCAGTTGTAAACTCTGAGCAATGAAACGTTAAATGAGAAGGCATTTTATGTTTTAAATTAATTTTTTCAGTAGAGTACTTGATCGTTTCAACAGATTTTGGCCTCTCAGAGTATTTACTACCGTTTCAGGTAACCCTAGTTGCCCTACAAGTAGCTGAAAGAATCACCAAATCCAGAAGCGGGCCACTAAGATGATTAGAGGGTTTCCTCTCCCATGGTTTAAAACTGAAAGACAGCATGTTTAGATTATATATTTGGAAGAAATTCTTCATTGTGAGGGTGCTGAGGCACTGGAACATGTTGCCCAGAGAAGCTGGGGATGCCCCATCCCTGGAAGTGTTCAAAACCAGGTTGGATGGAGCTCTGAGCAACCTGGTCTAGTGAAAGGTGTCCCTGCCTATGGCAGGGGATCGGAACTAGATGGTTTTTAAGATCCCTTTCAACCCAAGCCATTCAATGATTATATGAAAATGTTTTTTGCCAGCCCTAGTATTCAAAACTCAAGGTTATTAAAAAAAAATCCCCACAAAGGGAAACAAACAAAGTCATAGTTTGACTAAAAACTGAGATATAGTTCACCCAAGAGAATATTGGCCTTTTCAAAGAGGATCTTACTTTATAGCTGTTGAAGTCACTGGTCTGAATCATGCTCCTTAATAATAATAAGATGAATAATAGATTTCGTATATTAATGAGCCGATCTTTGGTATTCAAAAATTATGATGGTCCAGGAACAGTACTATGGATGCATTCTATATGAGTATGGAGTTCTGATATTGCAGCTTTCCACTGCAAATCACTTACATTTTCATGACAACTGGTTATGCTGGAAAGATGATGAAGTAGTAACTATTAAAGGTGCAGTTTCCATTTTTCTAAGGATGCCTGACCTTTTGTTTAGCAACCCTACATTACTCAGGAAAAATTCAGAACTTTCTCTGAAGAGGGTTTTCTCTACAGCATTTGGTGCTGACTGCTGCTAGAGGAAGGATAACAAATTAAATGGCTCATTGATCTGTTACAGAATGCAAAATTCTACATTTCTCTGTATTTATTGTAGCTGGTACTCCTTAATACCCAAAGGCTTAATATAACACTCTCAACAACTTCATATGAGAATACGTGAGAAGTCTTTGAAATTAGGATAGTCCTGTAAGAATCAAAGAATCACAGTATTATTAAGGTTAGAAGAGTCCAACCATTAGCCTAGTACTGCCAAGTCCACCATCACTAAACAATGTCCCTAAGTGCCTCTAAGCTGGGAGGAGACATAGCTGGGACAGCTATGCCAAAAAGACATTCCATACTTTATTTCATCATGCTCAGTATATAAAGAGGGAGGAAGAAGGAAGAAGGGGAGATGTTTAGAGTGATGGTGTCTGTCCTCCCAAGTCCCCATTACCCATGATGGAGCCCTGCTTTCCTAGTGATTGCTGAACAACTACCTGTCCAGGAGAAGTAGTGAAAGCCTTTCTTACTTTGTTTTGATCAGGTGTGTGGCTTTTGTTTTCCCTATTAAACTGTCTTTATCTTAACCTGTGAGTTTTCTCACTTTTATGATTGTATCCCCAATTCTGCTGGTGGGGGAGTGAGCGAGTGGCTACTTCGTACTTGGTGTCTGGCTGCTGTTAAACCATGAGCATCCTTTTGGTAGCAGAGGATGGTTTCACTCTAGCAACCTCTGGGTTATGACCTCCACATGCTTCCACTGGGTTAAAGCTATACTAGCCTCTGTAACGAAAATTAACTTGGCCCCATCCAAAATCAGCACACCTGGGCAGCCTTTTCTGATGCTTGATAACTCTTTTAGTGAAGAATCTTTTCTTCAGTCCAATTTTAACTGCCACTAGTGCAGTTGGAGGCCACTCTTCATAGAACTGTGCTCCAGAGACTTCACCAGCTCTGTTGACCTTCTCTGGACATGCTTCGGCACTTCAGTGTCTTTCTTGTTGTGAGGGACCCAAAACTGAATGCAGGATTTGAGGTGTGCCCTCACGAATGCCAAGTACAGGGGACTTGTCTTCAAAATACTACAGTCCAGGTAGACAACAGCCACAGCCTTTCCCTCATCTCCTAAGCAAGTTACCTTGTCACAGAAGATGATTAGGTTGGTCAAGCAGGACTCGCCTTTCACAAACTCATGCTGGCTGGGCCTGATCCTGCAGTTGTCCTGTATTTGCCTGTGATGACACTCAAGATGAGCTGCTCCATGACCTTTTGTGGCACTGAGGTCAGACTGACAGGCCTGTAATTCCTCAGATCCTCCTTCTGACCCTTCCTGTAGAAGGGTATTACATATGCTGACTTCTAGTCAACTGGTACTTCCCTGATGAGCCAGGACTGCTGGTAGATCGTTGAAAGTGGCTTGTGAACTCTTCTGCCAGCTCTCTCAGTACCCTTGGGTGGATCCCATCTGACACCACAGACTTGTGTGTGTCTAAGTGTCCCAGGAGATTGCTGAGCATTTCCTCCTTGATTATGGGGGTTTCATTCTGCTCCCTGCCCCTGTCTTCTGGCTCATGGCTCTGTGTACTCCAACAACAATTGGTCTTGTTCTTAAAGACTGACACAAAGAAGGCATTAAGTACTTCAGCCTTTTCCTCAGCCTTTCTCTCTCTATTTCCCTCCATCCAATAAAGGATGTAGATTATCCTTAGCCCTCCTTTTATTTCTAATGTATTTATAGAAACACTTTTATTGTCTTTTACAGTAGTACCCAGATTAAGTTGTAACTGGCTTTGGCCCTTCTAATTTTACTCCTTGTATAACCTCACAACATGCTTGTAGTCCTCCTGAGTCCTGCCTCTTCTTTCAAATGTGATACACTCTCTTTTTCTGAGTTTCTGAGTTTCATCTCGCCCTTCTTCAGCCGAGCTCCTCTTTCAGCACGAGGACGGCCTGCTTCTACATCTTTACGACTGCCTTATTGAAGAATATGTGAGACACATCCCCACAGCCACATAGACTATATAATTTCTGAGAACAATTCTGAAGTTTACACTTCCGAAAGGATTGTTCTTGTCAGGCTTAACAGTCAAAGCTTCAGAATTAGGTCCAGATCCTGTTTCAGCACTGATGATCCTGGCAGAAGTTAGATGCTTTAGATGCATACTTATACTAGTACTGTGGCATGACATTTGTTTGATAAGATTCATTGTGCATCAAATTCAGCTCTGTGGAGAGGGTTATTAGAGGAGCATCATGCAGAACACTGAAGTTCAATTTCTGTCCTCCAGTTATAGAAAGTCTTCTGCCTAAGTCTCATGTTAGCTCTCTGTATGAGGCGAATGCCATTCAGTGCAATTTGTTGTTCTTGTTTGGTCATAGACTGCCTGCATAAGGACTCCTACTTGATTAGCATGTGCTTCCCAGCAGATACAAAACACTTATTAAAACACATACTTTATATTGAAAAATAAAAGGCCATGGTAAAAAATAAATTTTAAAGCAGAACACTTAATTGAATATATGCCAGTAATGACTTTCAAAAACCAAACTAAGACCCAGTACTACAGAGTTAAAAAAAAAAGAAAAAAGACTAATTAAAGACTCTTGGCCATATCCCCTGCTGTTGCCATGCTGGACTGAATAGAGCAGCAGCAGTGAACATAAATAGGGTATCTAGCATTTCATTAATTGCAAAATTATGTTTGATATATCTTTATTGACTAACAAAATCTCTTAAACCTTGTGAATAAGGTCAAAAAATCTTCAGCAACCAACTATTTAGACATTAAGAATATACTAGGAAATATTTCTGCATTTTTGTGAAAGATATTGCATTGCTTTTTAATTTTTATAGTTATTAATTGTTAATACAATCTCAATTTTAGGATCCGTGTATCCACTTGACAATTATTCAAATCAGGTAGAGGACAGACATTTTGACACACAACAGCCTAAATTATGAAAAATCTCAGCTCCTAAGAAAATCAAGGATATGTACTCGAAAATCTCCACAGATTATATGAGAGGTGATATATACCTATACTGTGTAGGTACTTCTTCAACCAGTACCTACAGAGTACAGTTGGCCACTGATTGTATATTTACTTGTGTTGGAAGGACCTATGTGGTCCAAGGTATAGCTATAGTACCTCACTTCCATGAGACTATTCCTTTACACTGCCAGTGACACCATCACCAGCACCCAGGTTTTATAATGTTTTGGTGACTCATTAGCTTAATGCAAACATAATTGTCTCTGAGGTGCAAAGCAAGCACTGTCCTAACTTCTAACCTTGAGAAGAGCTTCTGATGGTATGTGTGAGTTGAGTAACTCATTTGGCCCCTGTACTTCAGTAAAATCTTGCTAAAATCTGTGAGCTTGGAATCTGCAAGAAAAAAAAAGTGAATCACTGACAAAGAATTAGGATTTTCTTTGTAAATAAATTTCACTGTTGGTACAAAAATAATACATTATATTTGAAGCAGAGCTGCAGAAAGACCTGAATAGATGCTAAAAATACATGATACTTCCAGGAAGGTACAGTAAGAAAATGCTGAGGGTTTTCTGTTCATAATTGTTTGTTTCTAATGAGATACTATGAAAGAGGGCTTTGCGATTTAGGAGATTTTGGCATCTCATGCTTTTTTACATGTTACTGAGATTATTCAGATAATTAATTCTGGATACCATCCCTGACAAAGCAAGCTTGTCTGCAAGGAAAGTGAGCATCTTCCCTATCTCAGAGAGACAAAAATCTTTTATTCCCTTCTCATAGAAACATGGAGTGTCTAAGAAGGTGAACTAAAAGCAACATAGGCAGTTGGGCTGCTTGCTATTGATGTGCAAAGTTGATCAGTGTGGTGGAGGCATTTTGAAAAGGACTCTAATATTTATAAGATATAGAAAACAGTTAGAAAATATTAAGAAAAAGGTGTGTCCAGCACTTAATGAAATGCCTTGCAGTGCTTAAAAAGAACTAACGTACCCTAGTGTACAATTTGTCATATCCCTTTTGGCATTTTCATCTCCTCCCGAGGAAGAGGAAGTGCTTAAAAATATTATTGAATACAGAATCAGAGAATATTCTGAGTTGGAAGGGACCCACAAGAATACTCGAGTCCAACTCTTAAGTGAATGGCCCATACGAGGGATTGAACCTGTGACCTTCTGTAAGTCTGCTACACAGATGAGAACAAGGAGGCTATGCTGCACCAAGAAAGTAAGCAAAACAGGAACTGTTAGCTGCAAGAGGTAAGCACAGAAAGAAACTGCATCTCTGAGAACTGACCTAGGAGCCCTGCTGGGGTTTTAAGACTGTGACAAGATGGTTAAATTCTCTGCCTCTAGGTATGTAATTTCATTTTATTCATCAGAGTAATTGCACTAACAAAAGCTGGCACTACAGAAGTTGGGGAAGCTAATCAAGCCAAGGAAATGCAGATGGTGAGAGCCCAGTGTAGGCTAGAACAAAAAAGGTTTATCCACTTTGGATCTGGCAGCACCCTCTTCCCCAGGGCACAGGGATCTGAAGACCAGTGAAACACATGCTGTGCTTTTTCCTTAAGAACAAAGTGACACAATTTGATAAAGCCTTGATAAAGGAAGTGAGTTAAAGGAACTAATTCTTACTAGTTCAACTCAAGAGAGCATCATGTTATGTTTCTGTATCTGTTTCTGTGATTTTTGAAGAACCTCAGTAGAAACTGACTCTTGATGTCAAGCTAAGGAAAGCCCTATAGGTATGACTACATTAGCATTTAAAGTGTTAAGTCTGCTTTTCTCAAAGAATTAGAAATACTAAATCTGGAAGTCTCAGTGAAATGCCAAATACATTATTACAATCAACCATTTCAGTTAGTTTATTTTTACAATAAGAGAAAGAGCCACTGCAGGTATTTACACATGGTCTTTACAAGTGTATCCTGGCATTTTTTTATCAGATTGTTCGCTCTCTAGTAAGAACAATAAGTTTTTTTCTGGGCTGAGAACTGATGTTCCCAACTCTTCCTACTTCCATACAATAAAGGTTTGAAATTGTAAAATAGAGGCACTAATGAAAGCACACGTGAATCAGCTGCATATTTCCTATTTGTGCCAGTAGGAGTTCCTGATGCTGTAGTATCAAGTGATACATTAGCTGGGTACTAGCAGTGAAAATAACAGAGTTTGTCATCTGGCTTTTAGGAGTCTGAGCATCACATTCTCTGTCTAAACACTAATGAAGTCTTATAGAACTAAAGTCCTGCCTGGTCAAATATAGGAGTCCTATCTAACTGAGGTGTTTCCTCTTACAAATACTGCAAGTTTATCAAGATTGCTCTCATTTGTGACTTAAGTAGATTTATTGAAAGATCCTGTGCTCTGATTCATTAAAACACTATATTGGAGCATTTTTCTTTTGATAGGCCTGTGTAATGTGAGTCTGTATTACCCTGGTTAACATTCTTCTCTTTCACCGTATTCCCTAATGGAAAAAGAGGAGAAAGATTTAATACCAATAAAGAAAAAAGGAAAAGTGCATTATTTTTAAGACATAAACTGAAGAGTTTTTTCTGATTCTTGATAATGAGGATCTGAATAGGCAGTTTTATTTATTATAATGAAGTGACAAATGTGGAATATTAGCACACAAGTCCTTAGTGGATGCTATGAAATAAGTAAGAAAGAAAATATCTACCCTAAAACAAAACAAAAATAACTCTGGAGAGGAAAAGAAATTAATTTCAAGAATAACATAATGCTATGCAGACCTGCTCTTACAGAAAACCATCAAGTTAATTTAATTCCACAAACCCCATTGCTCCAAGAAAATGTTGTTTAAATCAATTCATTCTTTCATTATGCTGCTTAAGAGCACCATGAACTGATGAGAAATTACTGAGATGACTTTCATGTATCAGAATCCCTTCAGTTTCACTTCATTTTCTATCCTGACATGGGACTAATGTGCTTTATTTGCATGTTAAAGTAGTATATTTAATTGTAAAAGTGGTGTTGTTAAATTACCTTGCAATGAGTTTGTTTTAAATGGTTCATTAAATTTTTTAAAATAGCTTGCTGCATGATTACATCTCTGCTCTGCTTTAATGTATTACATCTTCAACCCATAGCTCCAGTGCAGGAAACCCTAACTTGCTGTTTGCTTATCAACAACAGATTTTGGGTTAGAAATAGTTGCAGGTTCACAGGATCAGATTGAAATAATTACAACACCTGAGCAGAAGTCCACTGCTCTCCAAAACTGCACAAAAAATGTATTGAACTGTTATGTGTAGAATCATAGCATTGTTAAGATTGGGAAAGACCTCTAAGGTCAAATTCAACTTTTAATACAGTGCCATCATGTTCACCAGTAAATACACAGGAGAAGAAGCTGACCCCAAGCTCACTAAAACCCCCTTTCAGGTACTTGTAGAAAGTGATGAGGTTGCCCCTGAGGCTCTTTTTCTTTAGGGTGAACAACCCCAGCTTCCTCAGACACTCCCTATATGACTTGTGCTCCAGACTCTTCACTAGCATTGCTGTCTGTCTCTGGATTCATTCTAGCACCTCAAAGCCTTTTTGTAGTGAGAGGCCCAAAGTTAAACACAGTATTCAAGGTGAGACCTCTCCAGTGATGAGTACAGCAGGCTTCCTTGTCTTCATTCTCTCACATTCCAGGTATTTAGAGACTTTGATAAGATCCCCCTCAACTTCCTTGTTTTGCAGGCTGAAGTGTCTTAGCCCATTTACCCTTTTCAGATATCAAAGATGCTCCAATCCCTTACTCATCTCTGTGGCCTTGTGCTGAACTCAGTCCAGTAATTCGGTATCTGTCTTGTACTGGGGAGCCCAGAACTGCACCCAGCACTTGAGGTATGACAAAAATGCTGAGGATCAGTGCAAAGCATAGCAGACCATCATTAGGAGTTGTGGCAGCAAACACCTAATAAATGGCTTCTTCAGGCAACTGTATCCATGCTTTCTCAGGTGACATGCACACTTCTCTATGTCTACATGGTTGAAAAAAGCTTTTCTCTACATTTAAAGGAGCAGAACTCAGCTTTTATTTTTGGTTTCATCTGTGTACTTCCTATTATAAAAACCATGACCTGAAGACTGTTTAAAAAAATGTAATTTTTAAACCTTGTCTCTATTCACATCTTTGTTGATGTTGCTCATATCAATACATTCAGAAATGCAATGGAAGAATCATTCTTCATCTCAGTGGGATTTAAGCACTAAAATTGCTTTGACGAGTCAAATATTACTCAGCTTGTAGAATAACAGCCCAATTTTGAATACTTGCTGTGGCTTTTCAGGGAATGTTTTGCAAATATGCACAAATAGTTGTCTATATTTAGGTCAGCTACATGCTTGTGCACTGAAATGTTGTTTTTCTTGCATGCTGATAGGGAGGAATATCATCCCTTAGGGAAGAATTCTGTATCATTAAACTAATCTATGCTATTACATTTCTATTATTGTTTCTGTGTGCATGCATTTTAAAACCAAAAATGGTGCAGATAAATAATACACATTTAGAAAGCCAGTATCATCAGTGCTAATATCCTCTCATATTGGTTCAGAGTAACTACACACTTCTTCCCTGACATCACCTGGCATATGTTCATTACATGGAGGAAGGGAGACGAGGAGAAGGAAAAGTACCCTGGTATACTGAAAGCAAGGATGACTAGTACTAGATGTGGGTTATCTTACAAGTCTTGGAGTTACACTGAAAGTGTTCAGGATGGATTTGAGACTCAGACAGGTGCAGTTACTGTTTCAGGTCCCATGCTTGCAAATGACACATATTCAAGCTGCATTCTTCTGATGTTATTGTTTCACTTGCTCTCTGTATTTCACACAATGTCCACAGGTATGCTTAACCTTAGATAGCAAAAGGTACTTTTTAGTTTTGTGAATGATTAACCCATCTTTAAATTATACATGACTTCTACGTAGTGAGCTGTTTGAATGAGAAAGTGGAATTAAATGATTAGTCCTATATACAGATGTCTGTCTGTAAGAGAATATTTTCTGCTTTCATACAAAAAGAATATCACAGCCCTTCCTGGGTACAGATGGACGTGTCACAGGCTGGACTGCCAGATGCTTCATTATTCAATATTATTTTCCTATGATTTCTTGTGTTACTATAATAGACAGGTTGCATGGTTTTGATGATAGTTTCAGTGAAAGAGCACAGTACTCTTTCAGTGAAACAGTAGTCTTACTTCCTAGACGTAGAATATGTTTTTGCAGTAAAAAGTGCAGTTCTAATATATTGGCTTTGGAGAATCTGTTTCTTCAGTCTACTGACACAGTCTGCCTAGCATGTAGCTGTCCTGTATGTGTAGAGAGTAGAAGTTTTATTGGTGTATCTGCAGAACATTTTCCAGGTAATACCCATGATTTTGCTGAGGGCTGCTTCTGGTTTTAGTACACATTGCAGAATGATTTTTGATGATTTTTGTTTCTGGTTGCTAGGACAGGAAGGATTTTAGTCCAAGGCTTTCCAAATAGGCTCTTTTTGTTCCTAATGCAAGTACTCAATGGCTCCCTGAAGAGTTCAGTAAAACAATTTAACAAATAGAAAAAAGGTTTTTCTCAAACTTTTCACTCTTCTTTTGACAACAGATGTGCTTTGCTAATCTCAAAGCTATAACTGTGTAAATGCTTTCATTTCCTTTCCTAATTTACACAGAAGTGGGCAGAAGTCTCAGCTTTTACAGTGGTATGACTGCAGACTGCTCTAGATAGAGGAAGCAGAGAAGTCCAAACCTGTTAATGTTAATCAAGGTCATATGTTAATCAAGGTCAAAGGTTGACAGTTTTCACTTAATAACATAGTTGTCTCAAATTTAAGACTTTCCAATTCCAACTGAGGCTACCAGAAACAGGCTGTGATTTTTTTTTTTTTCAAAGACTGGCTTCGTTGCTCCATTCTGGGTTAGTTGGTAGATGAAGTCTTATAAGATGGCATACGTAAATTGTGGTTTTGATTTCTAGTATTGAAGTTCCAACATCCTTCTCCACCAACCCCTTTGTACAGCCCAGAGCTACTTGGGAAGTTTCTCTTTTCCCTCCCTCTGTGGAACCTGTGGGAAGGCAGGGGTGAAGCAGCTATGTAGATCTGGCAGGAACAGGACTACAGGCAGCCACAGTTTTCTACTCGTACCAACTCACTTTCACTTTCACTGGGTGTGTCAGAATATCAGAAACAGATTTTTCAGGCATCAAAAAGACAAACAGAAAGAAGCCAAAAAAAAAATCTCCTCAGATAGGAAAAATAGAATTGGAAGGACAGTAAAGGTGTAAGGTGAATTGACTCTAAGAGGAAAAAATTAAAACTAAGATAAAGGAATGAGATTTGCCATATATTAGAGGATAAATGTGGTTAGTTTGAGATACATTTATGAGGAGTTAAAAATAAAATGTAGACCTTTTAAATAATTCTTCAATTAGGCTGAAAGCACAGCAATGCATATACCCTCTTCTTGCTGCCTGCTCAGAAGAAAAGGAAATGCTGAGTTAACAAAAATGCCCTTCTCCGAGAACACAAATCAGATAGTCCACTGAAAAAGACTCTCTCAAATTTTCTGGCAACCTCCTCAGCCATAACTAGCTACTTTCTCCTTTCATTTTAAGAGATTGGTTGTTTCTGCTGCAGACCCTCACCTCTAGATCTCTTGAAAATTCTATCGTCCTACCTCCAGAAGCCAGAATCTACATTGAATTGCCCTTTGAGCCTTTCTACAGACAGTCCTAGCTGCTTTTTTATTCTTTTGGACTACTGACACATGAGTGCTGCCCTTCTCTCTACACACTTTTTTCCCCAGCTTCACACAACCAAACAGACACCCCAGCTGTTTACAGACTAAATCCTGAGATGAGCCAGTTGCAGTGCAGCTGCACAGCAGCGTCTCGTAATCAACCAGATCTCCTTTGCAGCAGATAAAGAATATGTCCCATAATAATAGATAAATAATAATTTCCTCCTTTCCTTAATAGGTCTCATTTTTCAGGTTTCATTTCCTTGCTTCCTAGACCTAATGTTTATGAGTTGCTTGCTATTTACCCGGCTGTCATTGCCTGGGACTCTGGCATTTGCCAGTTCAACCATGGTCTTAGAGTGATGTATTCCAAGAAAAATCTAACCTCTCTCTTTTGCTGAGGTTTTCATTTCATCTGCTCCCCATCCCCTGCAACTTGCTGGCATACTCTAAGTAAAAAAAAATGCACTTCAAAGGAGCAATAACTATTATGTAATTCCAAGGCTCATTTTTCCACATCAGTATCAAAACCTGACAGATGGCTGTCAGCTAGTCCTTCAGTAACTGTTGGCGATGTAGCACATCCATTAATTCACTGATTTGACAACTACACTTCAAATCATAACAGAAATGTCACTGTAACTACACAATATCAAAAGCAAATAGTCCATGGCACCACGTATATGCATTCATCGTTCTCTGAAGGATCAACTCTTGGCAAAAGGTTTACTTGGACAGATTTACAAGGCACCAGAAACATTCTCTCTTGAAACTAATGTTCAGGTTTGTGACAGCATCTATAAATAGCTTAGTCAGGTTCAGTTTCTCTCAGTAAAGTTTCTACATGCATGTGTTGTTCATAAAATATGAAGCATACTCCAGTTTTGCAATGCATCAGACTTCAGATAGTGATAGGTTTTCTGTTTCCAAGGTCTCTTTGGAAGCAAAATTCAACCCTCTACTTAAGGTGGATGGAAGGAGAAATTGCCCTGCCAAAATGTGGAGTGAAAATTAAAATACTGCTGAAACAAAATCATATTTGGAAAATTAGTGAGAGGTGATTCATAGACCCACTCTCAGCTGGCTCCAATGATTGTGTAGTAAGGGCTTTTGGTAGAGAAATTCCTAGAAAAATAGTTAGACACAAAAAATATTATTTTGTGGTTTTCCACATATGTGGACATGAAATACAAGGGAATAATTTTCTCCTATTAAATGAATTGCAACTGAATTAAAATCAAGCAATTCTGCCAGTGTATTATGTGCTACTTATTGCAAAGGGTCTGTAGATCATCCAAGAATTGTGTAAGAAAGATGGATCACCTAGAACCTAATCTCCATCACATGTGCACATTTCATCATGGATGCTCAGCCAGCAGCATATACTTAGAATATTCTGTCAATTCCTGACCTTAACAATTTATGGCATTTTATATCTGGTAGCATTCCCAGCACACAAAATGTACGTCTTAAATCATGCTTGCACAAAAAAAGTAAAAATAATTACTTTCTATAGAATGAAAGAAGTGAAGGGGAGAGTGAAACATGAATGAATGGCATGCCTCATGCATGAGGAAGGCATTGAGAATGATAGCAGCTAAATACATGCTCAGGAGAGAGTTACACTCTGCTGCGGAGTTGGATGTGAACAGAAAGTGCATGGATTTCCTGCCCAGCAACCCACGGAGAGTGGCAGCTTTCTCTCTGGGTCATGTGCTGGAATACAAATCAAATGATGAGAAGCCCTTCCAGGATGAAAGATTTCTATCATCTAGGATTTAGCTGATAGGCTGTAAAGTGCTTTTAAATCCATATACATGCAGGTGGGTATAAGCAAATTGGAACTGGGGAAACACTAAGAGCAGAGATAACAAAAAGCAAATGAATTTAGCAGGAACCATTAATACCAAACTATGAATTAAAGGCAGGTGAAAGAAAGATAAACAACATCAAAAGAAAGTTAAGACAAGTGGATCAGGTGGGGATAAGGAACTTGTACTTTTCACTCAGCATTTGTAATGATGGATTTTAAGATACATGCATTTCATTTAGTATGGACATCCAGTCCCTACCAAATGGAGAGGTGTAAGGCATCATCTGATATAAATGTTATTGTATAGCTCTATTTGGAAGGCAGTGAGCACACAAAATGCTAATTTTTTGACTTGTGCCTTTTTCTTCTTTACTAAAAGCATATGTAACAGATTAACAATTTCATTTGCCCTTTAGGAATACAGGAGAGGTAAGTTTTTTTGGCCCAGGTTATAATTTTGGTTCTCATTCCTCTTTTGGAACTATACAGTCAGATAGATAACTGTGAATGTAATAGATTAATATTGTATAAAGATGTATTTGTAACTAAAGATAAAAGGCTTTTAAATCTATACATTGGGTAGCATCAGGATAAACTTCATTCCCTGCTTTGACCCAAGCAGGTGTAATCCAATTTGGATGAAAAGGAAGAGCTATCCCTGAGTGACTCCTGTTGTTTCACCCCTGCACAAACCTTTACAGGGCAAATGAAAGTCCTTCAATGCTGACGCTAGACTGGAAGCATCAGACCACAAGCTGCATTTGATGAAGACACTTCAAAGAGCTGAGGTTTACTAAAACTGGATGGGAACTTCTGCTATGATTTGATGGTGGATTCTTTTTATTGGGTTAGTCTCACAAGGTTTCATTAGCAGCAAAACAACCCTGAAAGTCACTTACTGTGATGGAGAACATCACAGTAAACCACGGTAAGCATTTATGATACTTTTTAAGCACAACCCTTCTGTGAATGAGCATTTTCAACATTTCCCAGACAACTCCATAGTCTGCTCCTGACCTCTTCTCACACAGGCTCTCTAGATGGTGGTTAGCTGCCACTTCTGAGGTGCTGTGTTGTGTCACTCCACATACAAGAAGTCTTAAGAACCAGAATAATCAAAATAAGGAAGAGAAGGTGAGAAAGGGGGAGTGAAGCATAACAGCTTTATAAGGCATGTTTCCCCATACTGGATGATACTGGTGATGCTCCAATCCTTTGCTGCACAGCTGGCTTACATGATTTGGCCAGTCACTGCATTCTTTTTTCAAAAGCTCTTCTGAAGCCCAAGATGCCTGTTATCTGGAGCTTGGAATTTTTTAACTGCAGGCCTCTGGCACAGGATACTTCCTGAAAGCAAAACTCTGCTGTAAATTGGACAGCACTCAAACCCTCAACTTATGTATCCAGGAATTTTGTTGTCTTTTTTATCTGCTGCACAGCACTGTGCCCTGCTTTTTTGCCCTGAGTGGTAGAAAGGAACCAGAGCCAGCCTAAGCACTGACAACAGCCTGTCAACCACAGCATGGGTTTTTCTGCATGTTAATTTGCTCAGCTCCTCCATAAGTCAAAGCTGGAACTGCTTGTGAGAAATTGGGCTTTCTGTGCAATATTTACAGGTACTGTCAGCTGGAGGGTCAGTGCCAAGTGCTAGGCTGTCTGCTCCTCACAGCTACTTCATGTTCCCTTCTTTCAAGTGGCACTCAGAGGTGCTGCAGAGAGATGGCAGGAGTGCAGGTGTTCAGCTTTGCTTTTCCTGATCATCAGCAACACAACTACTTACTATGTGATTTACCTGATCCATTCTCACAGTTTTTCAGTGCAAGTTTCACAGGAATATGGTAAAGTGGTGATTAGAGAACGTTCATGGAAATGCAGGTTTCTTTTCATCTATTATTTACCCAGGATTGTGAAATAGCCTAGCATTTTAAATATTGCATATGCTATTTTCTCTGAAGATAGCAAAGACTGAGACATATGACACTTATCCTAGAATAAGAAGTCTGAAACTGAGATACTCATATGATGAGTTTTGCTGTTAATCTGGAGATATTGCATAAGTCTCCATGGGTTAGTCAAAACCTTGTCTTTTCTGTCAATTGTGTTAATCTCTGTGAAGTAAAAGCATCCCTATAAGAAACTCTAGGACAGAAGGAAGCAGGGAAATAGGAGACATTTCTCAGTTCAATGGTTATTGGATGAAAGTGGTTTACAGCCACTGCTGACTTGAATTAAAATGGCTTTCAGAAAGACCTAGCATTAAAAGCCTGTGTTATCTTATTACAAATTTTGTAAGTCATGCATCCCTAAGAGAAGCAATGGATTTGTTTCCTTTGATATAAAGAGTCTTAGATAATTAACACAGTTGAGAGAAAAATATGATTTACTGTGGGGTTTTTATATATGTGTAGATGTCTTACTTGAGTGACGCATTTCAACTTTATTTAAATTTCACATGGAAGTAAAATGCAGAGTCCATTGTAGTTTTCTGCTTTTGAAATGCTTCTGCCCTTCTGAGTGTTCAAAAATAGAAGGAAAGAAATCCAGCACAGCTTTGCATAACAGCACAAGCCCTTTATACTGTAAATTGCCATTGTCATTTCTATACACAATATGCTCAAACCCAAGGAATATATATATTGAATTTGAATAATGGACACAAATAAGATAATCCCTCTTCGTTAACAGAAACACATTAGTCACTAGCACACATAACCCTTCTTCAGTACTGAAATGGACTCCTTAAAGTAGGGATAATTGCAAAAGACTAAACAGAAAGGAAGATATATTAAAAGAAAATTACATCTGATTGATGTGCTTGAGAAGTAGGTAATAAAATAAGGTTCTCCTCAGAATAATTTGGAATAATTGATTGGGTTTATGACTTTGACCAAAATATGCAGGAATGCAACATTATCTCTCAATTGCGCTATTATTGTTCATCCTACTAAGAGAACAGTAGCAGGTGTGGGGGGGGGAAATGCCTGTTACACAGAGATTTATTATGAAAATGGGCCTGTTAGAGTTTCGTTATGAAAATGGCTAATTAGAGAATCTGAATAGAATATTTGAAATATCATATCCTCTACAATGCCCATGGACTCTCTGTGCTGTACACACAATACCAGTGACTCTTGCAGACTTCATTGTGTACAGAGTTTTTCTGAGGCCTCTGATTTTATACCCACTGTCTGACATCACCGAAATGCTTGATTCCCTCCCCTGTGTCTCTCCAAGGCTGCTGAGACCAGTTGATATGCTTGATTTGCCTAGGCTCTTGAATTCTTAGCCTCTGTGCCTGGAGGCAGATTATAATCCACAAAAGGTCCTTAACTCCTCTTCTAAGGGAAGGGCAATGAAGTTAGTTGACTGGTAAAACTAGACAGGACTGACCCTTGCATGGCTATTACAGATGAAGATGTAATGCTTTTTTCTAGGTGTGAATGCTCTCTGCTACCCTGCTCTATGCCACTATGACAGGGTAAGTCACTTCAAACTCTCCCCAGAGGGCACTGGATAGGACAGGCAGCAACCCAGGAAAAGACCACATGCTTCTCTCCACATATGAAAAGATGCAGAAGTCTGTAGGTGTAGAACTGATCTAAAGAGACACATAATTAACCTCTTCACAGATAGGCTTGGTAACAGCAAACAGCAGGATATGAAGGTGTTGTTGGACCTTGGACCCTAGAGAACACTTTGTTTCTTGCAGTAAATAGGCAGCACAAAAGAATCAGAAATGACAACATGGATATCTTAGTTCAGTCAACTAATTAAAGATGTGAATTTTGGACCAGAAGCAACTCATTAGCTACAGCCTAAAGCTTTCCTAGTAAATCTTAAGAACAATTGAAGGATTTTATATTATGAAAAGCTTATTATTAAAAATGGATATTTTAAGTGCCAGGAAAAATTAAAGAACAGTACCTTGCAGCAAAATCTTGTAAGTTATGCACACACTTTCAGTTACATGCTGTCTTGACTGCTTCTGCATGTGTTCAGTTGCTTAGCACCATTGTGTACACTCACATTCTCAGCAGGAGAGTTCATATTTCTCAGCAGAAACATGTCCCTGATTAGGAAAAAATGGGTTAGAGAAGTGCAGAGAAATGTTCTCAGGATATGCTAAAGGTGATAAAATGATGCAGAATGACACAATCCCGGTAAGATAACTTGCATAGAAAAAATGCGATGAAATATTTTCTGTGGAAGCTGGAAAGTTGGGTCTATTAACAGGGTGTAAAATTTATTCTGTATAAACATTTAGATAGAAGCAGATCTTGGGAGGTATTGTACTATACTAGGAGACTACCTTAGCTGAATAGCAATAAATAGCTATTTTTTCATGTATCATCTTTCCTCAGGTGCTTGCAGGTGTTCATTTAGTAATGGCTTTCTTTATTTATTTTCATTGACAGGTTAAAAAATTAGTTCTTGTGATGAAACCTTAAACTAGGGATTATAAGATCATGTGGCATAGAGCAATTAGTCCTTCTCCTTTAAAAATCTCAGTCAGTCTGCACTGGCTTGAAGAAAAGGAGAACAGAAAGAAAGATCTGGATACGCATGCACATCGCTTACTCTTTACCCGGGTATAACTGCTAGCAACTTTGCTGTAATTTTCAAAGTGAAGATTAGAAATTATTAATTCAGGGTCAATGAGAAAGGAGTAAGATCTCCAGGCAGTAACAACATTACCTCTTGTGCTGAAGGAAGTGAACACCTCAGATAAGATGTCTTGGCTCATCAGTGCTCTGAGCTTAGTCTTGTTTTCAAATAGATCCTCACAAACATTTGCATTGTATCCCCAGCCTACATCTCTAACCTCCTAGATCCAAAATACAGACATTTAAAATGCTAGGTCAGTGTTACTCTGGAGCTTTCAGAGAAGGGGACATGGAACCTGTCCCAGCACTTGGTCTCAGTCATCCTGGGTCCAAAGGAGACTTGCTGAGGAAGAAAAAGAGAGCATCAGCTCTGTCCCTGGCTTTTTCTTAACAGTGCTGTCTTGGCAGGCAAACCTTAAGGCTTTTTCTGCTGGATGCTTAAGATACTTCCATGCTTTCAGGTTGGGGATTCTGCTCTTAGCAGGTTAAACTTTCCAGATAGCTGAATAAGCATCTTTTGCCTCAGCAGACTTCCTGGAGGAAGCAGGATGGTTGAAAGTCAGATAGTCCTCCCGGTCATTTTTCTGATTGAAAGCCATAGGTATTTCAAACTCTGTCAGCCACGCATTTTAAAGATTTTTAAAGTTCTTTCATAAGTATGATAAGCAAACGTTAAGGAACTCTTCTTCAGTATGTTTTATTGGCCTTATACTTGTACTCTGTAGAGGGAGAAAAATACGCAGGTGTTCAGTTGCGTGTACTGGTACTGTATGTCAAATAAAAGCCTAGTCATGGAGCAGAAGCTTTTCTGCATGTTATTCTTTAGGCTCTAATCCAAATATTTAGGCACTTAATTTTACATGTGTACATGTAATTTCCATTGACAACCACAAAACAAATTGTGTATCTAAATATGCTCATATGCTTGTCTGGCTTGCACTGTAAATCCTTGTGACAGATTATTTTATCAGAGAAAAGAAATGTAATTGTGTATAGAATGAACAGACAGAGTACAAAAAACTTTCCACAAATAGTTCGCTTTATAGAACCATAGAACATGGAATTATAGAATCATTAATTTTGAAAAGACACTTTAGATCATTGAGTCTAAACGTCATTGACCATTGACCATAAACCTACCACTGCCAACTTCATGGCATCATGTCTACACATCTTTTAAGTATTTCCAGCGGTGGTCACTCAACCACTTCCCTGGGCAGTCTGCTTCAATGCTTGATAACCCTTTTGGTGAAGAATTTTTCCTAACATCCAGACTAAACCTTCCCAGCAACAACATGAGGCCATTTCCTCTCATCCCATCACTCACTTGCCACTTGGCAAAAGAGACTGACACTCACCTCACTACAACCTTCTTTTGGGTAGTTGTAGAGAGTGATAAAGTTTCCCGTCAGCTTCCTTTTGTTCTCAGCTAAGCAGTCTCCATTCCCTCAGCTGCTCCTCATAGGGTTTAGGCTGTTTCCTATTGCAGTTTCTATTTGCTTTCTATGAGGGAGGAATGTCTCAAATCCTGCATACAATGTCTCTTTATCTTTTACCTGAAGAAATCATCCTATTCTTACTGAAGATAGTGGCAAAACTTTCACTAACTTAAACTGGTGCTGGAGCAGTTCAAGAATTAAATGAGAATTGTTGAAGCTTGCTTTTAATGTTGCCATTCTTCATTACATCAAATACTGCCAAGTAACCACTTGACTTGGGGTGGGTGAGCAGAAATGTAGTCCTCAGCAAATGGTTAATGGTTGGATTTGTTCATATAAAATGGATGCAATTTTGATGCAGGATGTCAATTTGATTAAAGTCTATACAGTTATTTAGGAATAACTGGATAGCAGTATGTATTTTAGTGAAAGCTGAGGGTATAAGAAGCAGCAGGAGTAGAGCCTGAAAATTACAAAAAGTACTGAAGTGGACTGTTTAACAGCTAATTAGAGCCATCAATTGAGTAATTTTAGTTTGCATAACTGGAGGCATTATGCCATTGAACAGGCATGTGCATGGAATGTTTCATTAGTTTCTGGGAATTTCAATATTGTAAAGTTACTGAGAAATATTTCAAGAGGGAGAACAAAAATCACCAGAGGCCAGGGATCAATTTAACAGGGTATCTAGAAACAGGGATGAAAAATGCACCTGAACAGGTTCACTAAATAATAGCTAAAATAGAAATATGTTAATAATCTAGCAGCTGAGGTCACTTGTTCTGTTCAGCGTGGGAAGGGGAGACTGAGGGGAGACCTCATTGCAGTTACAACTTCCTCGTGAGGAGAAGAGAAGGGGCAGGCATTGATCTCTTCTCTGTGGTGACCAGTGACAGGACTTGTGGGAATGGCCTGAAGTTGTGACAAGGGAGGTTTAGGTTGGGTATTAGAAAAAGGTTCTTCACTCAGAGGGTGTTTGGGCACTGGAACAGGCTCCCCAGGCGAGTGGTTGTGTCACCAAACCTGACAGAGTTCAAGTATTTGGGCAGTGGTCTCAGATACATGGTGTGACTTTTGGGGTTGTCCTATGCAGGGCCAGGACTCGAACTTGATGATCCTTGGGTGGTCACTTCTAGTTCAGGATATTCTGTGATTCTGTGAAATTCTTGTATAATTTACACACTTTTATCAGTTATTGTCCACTCTTTTGACATAGTTTTCCACAGTGTGAAACTGCATAAGGGCACGAAACTACCCCGAGGACCCTGCTAGAAACTTAACCTTAATTGCAGCTATACTTGGAAACACGGCTAAGGAAGTTTTCAGTACACACAGGGTAAGTTGCATGGATTTTTGTACCATCTAAATTTCAACCAGACCTCTTTTGTGAATCTACCTCACTGATACTTGTCCTCCAGTTCCTACTCTTAAAGGCACTTATAGTATGACCTCACTTTTCTGGGAAGATTTTTCTGGGAAGAAAACAAAATATAAAGCACACAACATATCAAAAGAAAGCCACTATTCACTTGCACAACCTGAGCATCTAAATTTAAAATTCTTTGATGAATGCCAATCAGGGTTCTGGAAATCCCTTTCCCAATCCATTGTTCCCCATAGTCTCCACTTCAGTGAGGCTGGAAATAATGGACCTCAGTTTAGATGAGTTGAGAGCCCTGTTGCCTGCATTTTCAATTATTCATCTGTATCTTAGAAGTAAACAGGGGTAAAGTGGGTAAGTCTTCACTTTCAATCTCTGGTGCTGTCAGTCTAACAATTTTCACCAGCAATAAATAAACTTAGGGTAAAAAAACCCAAAAGCAGTGTAATTTTAAATATAAAAACTTATAACAAGATGCTGTTTGATATTAAATTCTAACCATGTTGCAGATTAAAATAATAAAATGACAAAGAAAAATACACTTTCCACTTTTCAGGCACAAAGAAAGCATTGATCAAACATAATACACACAGCAGAATAGAGAGCATGATTCTTTTTAACAATAAAGATTAGCTAAAAATATTTAAAAGGCTTTAAACACAAAAAGCCCCTACAGGGTTTGCTCTCTGAATAATGATTGAAAATGTTATCACAAAAGAATATGATTTATTATTATGGCTTTTATCAAGATGACTTCTCACACAGCTCTCCAAATGAATTCAATCTTGGGAACTAATCCTCCTGCTGACAAGTGAGTTTATGCTATTTGGACCTCCAGATCTTGAGTCTGAATGGTAAAGACTGGATCACGAAAACATGGGTCAATCCAAGCCCTTTTTTTCTGCACACTGGACAACTTTGTCAATGTCACTGCATGGGGTGCAAGCCTAACACTTTTAAATAACTTTCCCAAAGTTTTATTGGAAGCAACTTTCAGATTTCTCCTGATGGGTTTGATGCTGCAGTAGGCCTGAATACAGAGAAATCTGGCTAAATATTGACTCAACAAGAGTTAAGATTTCTGAATAATTGAATTACCTATATTTACTTTATAATTTTCTCTAATTTATTATGCAGCTATCAAATAGATCTATCTATGAAATACAGAATTATATCAGGCTTTGCCACCTAAAGCTGCCAGTGCTAACGAAAACCTGATCAATATTAAAAGAAATAGATCTTCAGTCAGGAACAGCAGGCAAATACTCCTTTGGAATTGCAGCATCACCTGAATATTGAAGGAAGCTTGCTCCACTAGCCAAACCTCATCTTGGGTAAAGTAACCACACTATAAAATAGTATCAGGACTACAGAAAACAAATGGATCAGCAGTGCATAGTTCACACTCACTAGATATGTAGGCTGTGTCTTCATTAGAAAGCCAAACTCCAGTTAGGGGTTTCCTTGTGTAAACAGTATTCAAGTGCATAACAATGCCAAAGTCATGATCATATATTCTTTGCAGTCCAAAGAAGCCTCCATCTGGCCTAATCCTCTCTACCCATGCCACCTAGATGCAAATCTTTCAAGAAAGGTATCTTAAGAGATTTTACAGACATAACTTTTGTTTACCCTTTCTCGTAATTTTCTTTGTCATTTCTTTTAATTTTAATGCTACAATTTCCAGTTAAAGTCTAAAAGGTGAAGGTCATGAAAACACATTACAAAGTGAGCAGAAATATCCTAATGATGTTTCTACTATTTCAGCCCACTGTTGGATCACATGTGTCTGTGGCAAATCATTTAGAGACACATCTTTCCTCCATATACCTAACAAAGTGTTTCACTGTTCCACGTACACATTATCTCATTCCAAGGGTTTTTGCATTAGTAAAACTTCTTTTTTTTTCTTCTTCCTGTATTAAGTTTTAAAAATGTTGCTATCAAATGCTGATGGAGACAGGAGGAGCACACCTAATTTACAGCATTATGGTCTAACCTTTGATCATAGTCCAATACTAATGCCTAAGGACATTCACCTGTATCAGTGTCCTGTTTCTTTCTTCTGGAATGAAGTTTTATGATATTAAGGCAAAATACTGTTATTTTCTCTCCTGATATAAAATTCTCAGCCTTCTCAACTGTTTCCAGCCTTCTGATCTTGCATTTTTCTCAGTGTCCCTTTCTTTCCAAACTGCATGCACTTTGTGGGCCTTCAGGGACTACAGAGTGTAGTAGGGATACTGGTCCCATTTAAGATTTGTTTAAATCTTCTGGCTAGGATTAACAATATGGAGAAATAAGACTTCTGAGTCCAGGCTATAAGCACAAAATAAGCAGTATTTTTCTGCACATCTTAGGTTTGAGGTGTAGCTGAACCATCGCAACTGCACTGTGTGTGCAAACTGCCACACAGCAAGTTCATTGCAGAGAAATTGTCAATTGAATGTTAGGTAGGAGTGCAAAGAGAATTTTTTTGTATTAATAGTATTCTATATCATTCCAGGCTTTGTGTGACTGATGAATTTAGTAAAAGGAAAAGAGTTTCCTCACACAACACTACTGAACTTTCTCCAGCTGAGGAATGTTGTCATATGTGTGGCATAATTGCAACGATTCACAGAAGTCAATTTCAAACTAACTTTGAAGTAATTTGTTCCAACCTGAAAAAGAGACAGTGTATATGAAAAAAACCCAGAAGAAATATACTCTAAGTATAATACCCTTGCAGCACAGTGCACAACAAAAAGTATCTAAGCAGATAGAGTGGTATAAGTGCTGAAAATACATTACAAGTGTGAGACTGGTTTGCTGGATGTCCTCAATTTTTATATTCCTCAACACAGTATTTCCCATCTTGCATCACTTGTCTGCAAATTACTCCTCTTGCCAATACAGCTCAGCTATGAGAATTGCAAGGAGGAATGAGGTGGAGGCTGAACTCTGCCCACACGCAACCATAGCCTCTCTCCTGAGGCTGTCAGTGTCAGTCACTGACGGTTTGGATAGTAGCCTAGGAACCCAATTTTGATGACTGCAGAAGAACTCCATGTCACTCCTATTTCAGACAGGCAGTCATGCAGATGTCAAAATACTACTACTCCTTTATAACTGAAAATGGCTAGCTTTGAAACGGTGAAGATCACTGATTCTCTTTATAAATTGTTACTGTTTGAGCTCTGGGAATGCAAGTGATTCACATTGTTTTTACCAATATTTACATCCTTGCATCAAGCAAAGGCTGGAGTAATATTGATTCAGGTTAAAATCTCATCAGTAGGTAAACAAATGCACTATTTGTGATGAGAGAGAGAAAAAAAATCTGTTTAAAAAAGGATTAGCCATGCCATCATGCTGCTTTTTGTTTCGCATCAGAATTAACATTTCTGATGTGCCAATGCAGCAAGCTCATTCCTTCTGGTGATTTCTAATAAAGTTGTGCCCTTCCCTCATCATTGTCATACACCAGGGACAGTGTGTGGAAACAGAGCTTGAGCTGTTGGTGGAATTATGATAAACGACGTGTGGAGGAAACCAGCTTGCTCTTCTGCAGTAGTATTGATTCTGAAGCATTGACAGTTGTAAAGCTTGGTTTTGCCAGCAGATTACCACACACATGATTTTGAAGACTCACATGAAGCAGAAATCACAGTAGTAAGATGTATTAAATAAATCCTTTGAGGATTTATGGCTTTTTCATGTGTTTATCTGCAATTTTACCAAGGGCACTACTGAGGATCTGGTGAAACTCTTTTGAACTTCCTCCAGAACTCACATTCAGTGTGAGGAAATGAGCCAAACTGCCTGCTTGGGAGGGGCTGTAGGAAGACTGCCTTTGCTTCCCTCCAGCTGCAACAGGACTAATTCAAGCTTGAGTCATTTGTACAGGCTGAGATAAACATATATTAAAAAAAAAAGTATGAACTTCGAGAATACAGATTAAGTCATCTTTTCTTTCAAGCAAAATACACTATTTAATGCATAACAATTCTTATTTTGAATTATTCCAGCAGAATTATGTTACATACAGAAGTGACTCCTGAAGGAAGTAATGAAGGGAATACTGTGCCAACAGTAGTCTGGGCCCGAAGAACTGAGTGCTGTTCTTTTTCACTTGCATAAACTTTCAAAATTGCTTAAATTACATAAGTATACAAAATTCCCAACAAAGTGATGCCAAGTGATGTAGCTCTGGATTTGGAAGCAATACAGCTGCACAAGCATGGTCCTGTGCCCAAAGCAACAGGCACTGTTAGAGAGCTAACACAGTTATGCTACTCTCAGGTCCCAGGCAAGTTTTGCCACTACATCAACATGCCAACTCTCTTGGAACCCACTTCACTGTTTCTCAAATAATTCTGAATTTTAACAAGGAGTCTTCAACTCCATGAAGATATTTGACTGCCTAAGCACTGACTTTCAGGACTTTGTTAGTCTCTTTGCCTTATTGGCATAGAGCCTATGGCTTTATCTTTCTCTTTCACCTAAGCTGTGTCTCTTCAGAGCAAGGTTAATTTCTTACTATGCAGTACATCCTTGCACAGTATCCATGTAATTTTGATAAAGGTCCCTGGCTTCTTGTGAATTTTAAATAAGAGTAACAATTTGATTGAGTTTATAAACCATGAACAGACAGGAATGACAGGAAAGAATGGGCAAACTGAAATAAAAGAAGCCATTCATGTCTGTACAGAAAGTTCTCCTGAGGGCAAAAAATGAAGGAATATTTTATTCAAATTATTAACCCACTCTTTAAGCTTATGTGGATTATCCATCATTGCCAATTCACTAATTGCAAGAAGGGCACTCAGCCTATGTTTTGTTTGTTCCACCTAGCCCAAGTCCAACTTATGTTGAACGATTTGCTAAAACCACTGCTCTAGCACAGAAAATAAATCAGAGATTTGACATTTGCTTTTTACTTTTTTTTTTTTGCTTAGGAACAGTTATTACATTTAAATAGGTATGTTCTGAAATGCTCAGATAACCATACACTAGAATTTATTGCGATTGATTAGAAAATTATTAAATCAATTTTCAGAACTCATGATCTTTAAGCCCAAGCAAGGTTATTTCTGATTTTTATCAATAATCCACAGTAATCAGATTTCTAAAGTTCTAGTTCAGCCTCTATTGGCTTTTGTTGTGATAAAGGGAAAATAGTAAAAAAATGCAACTAAACCAGACAAAATTACAGCTTGACCACAGACGCTCACATAGAGGACAAAGAGGTCACAGCTTTTTCCTGCACAGTTAGTGTGATCACCACTCACATATTCACACATTCCTTGCTCTAGCTAGAAAGGGCGACAAGCAGCTTGAAAATGCTGTTTAAATTTCCCTGCTGGGCACATAGTACGAGGCCATTTTGAGTATCACAGCTGTATCTTCCCCCTACTATAAACTCCATCTCAGCAGAGTGAAGGGCAGGTAGCAGCTCAGCAGGCTTTACATCTTCCAAGGAGTGTTTCCATTTAGAAGAAACTTCCACAAGTTTAATTTAGATAACCTCAAATTATCCATGTCCCTTGAAAGAAGAATGGGGCAATGAACATGAGCTGCTAGGTTCAGCTACCTACACAACAAGAGAAGGAAAAGAATTTGCATGCCACCAAGTAAACCTAATAGGAGTGCTCAAAGGTAAAAATCACCATTGAAAAGCCTTCCTTATATACTGCCTTGGCCTGCTCTGGGTTTTATACAGACTTGGCTTATTTTTGAGTAACTGGAGAAGTATAGAAATGCCTGCACTTAGAAATTATTAATGTTAGCTGAACTTTCTGATGCTGGCATTGCTCTTGGGTTTGCTGTCTTGGCTTTTGCCCTGAAATATCCTATGGGAATGATCTTGTTCAGTTATGATTGTGGAAAATCACAGCCTTTGCAATTCTTTTTAGAAACAGACATTTGCTATTGCTAAAGACACCAGAACACTCCCCCAAGGAAATTATCTTGGAAGTAGCAATATATTAAGAGCTGAAGCCCAAAGCCCTGTGAAAACTGTGTAAGAGGATTTTTTTGTATTCCTCTAAGAGTTCAGCTTCAGCCTTTTGCCAGAGGGACTGTCTAATGTTTGGTTTATGTAGAGGTTTTTATTATTATTTTTTTTTTTAATAAAGGATTACAATCTGGCTAGCAAAGCTTATAGCCTCAATGCATCTTAGAAGATGCAATTTTTAATGTTGTATGTCCTGGGTCTTATATCTTCTTTCATTCTGCCAGTATTAAAAACATTCTGTTAGACTCATTACCAGTCTTATTATCTTCTGTTCAGTAGTAATAACAAATGCAAAAATACAACTAAAGAAACATGTGCCAGAGAAGTGTTTAGCTTGTTAAATACACACCACTTATACAAATGTTTAATTTCATTTTTCTGTTTTACTCATCTAATTACCCAAAGACACTGGAATAGATTTGGAAAGGAATAGATTTGGAAAATTGAAGCTGAGATGAAGATGAAGTCTCCAGTGAATCCGTAGGAGGTGTTCTGGCTATGAGCATATCCTAGGTATACACTATTAATGAAAGATCATATCAACATAAAAGAAGTGGAAACAAGAACTAAAGCAGGAACTACTGTAGCAGCCACACAACAGTCATTAACATACGATTTTGTCAATTCACAGCTTCATGGACAGGGCAACATATTCTTCTCAGGAGCTGACATCAGTGTAGTTCCTCTAGTTAAAAATCGTACCTGATATGGACACACAATTAGGGGTCAGTTTAACATGCAGATTTTTAGAACTCCCTCTGCAATAATGTGGGTCGGCATAGTTAACAGCAGCAGACACAAATAAACAGCAAATGTTTCTTGTAGAATACAATATATTAAATAGTGCTGTGCTCTTGATCTAAAAATAGCTGGTATGAATCAGTAGTTCTCACACTGTTAGCTGCTTACCTTCACTTACTTTGAATAAATTACGTGAAATAAGTTTTAGAAATCATTGTACAAAGTAATACTTCAAAATCTGACAAGCAGCTATCGCACAATCCATGAGAGAACACTGCACTCAGGGAAGGGATGTTACATTGGCTACCTGTGATGTCATCTGTTAGTTATACTTTAGATTCTGGCGAAGTGGTGCTTTTTTCTATTTTTTCTTTTTTTTTTTTTTAAGTAGTAAACAAACATGGTGATAGCTGCAGAATAATAGAATCACTAAGCTTAACCATTCTTTCAGTGATTAATTTTTTTCTAATATCCAACCTGAACGTCCCTTGTTGGAACTTGAGACTGTTTCCCCTTGTCCTATTGCTAGTTGCCTGGGAGAAGAGAGCAGACCCCAGCTTACTACCATCACTGTCATTGAAAGGACACTGACTTACAAGCAGCATGTTTCACTGATTATGGCCTAATTATTCAAGATGTTAAAGAGAAACATCTTAAATTGAGACACATTCAGCTTTTGTATAAATCACTGACTTCTATGGAGACTGAGGATGCTCATTATTTTGCAGAATGAGGCTTCTTAATGTAAAATGCATGAATAGTTGCTATAATTAACAGATCACATTGTTGAGTGGAGCCTAAGGTAACTTCACATTTTACACGTCTCAACAAACCAGTATAGACACAAGCTAACATTTTTGCACAGTATCATCAGAGCTATTTATTAAGTCTCTGGAAAGTCATTGCTATAACTTTCAATGGAAAAGTACCTCAGACTTGCCTTTTCGATTCCATGTCAAATTCAGTATCGATGTTTTAATGTACAACAAATAAGGAATAGTCACAAAATAAGCAGGGTCATCACATAGGAAATTTCTCTGGTGAGCACTGGAAACTGGGTAGAAGGACAGAAGAGTCAGTTGTGCTTTCTTGCCCTTTATAGTCCTGGTGGCTCACTTGAACTACTAAGCATGGCTCACCTCTTACCTGCCTATTTCCAAACATATAACCAAGATGACAAGCAGGATGGTTAAAAAGAGAGGTCTGAGTAATGTAGATTTCTGAACACATCTCAATCTGACATCTTTATTTTTAAGATTTATACTGTTGTCATGCCTAGAAGTGAAATCGACAAGAGTCTATTATATAGCTATATTACAGACATAAAACATGTCTGTCCCCAGAGGTTACCAGTGGGACCCTTGGTTGCTCATCCTATTGAAAACCCTAGATTATACTGTTCCTAATAGATGATTATGTCAACCATGTCACTGCATCTTATTTTGCCCAAATAGCTGTTAATGATTAAAAACACAAGTAAAATTTAACATAGCAGGAAATGTTTATTTATTGACTTTGCATGCATATAACATTAGGCATTAGATTTTCTCATTTTTATTTCATAACTGAAAAAATAGTTGCAAATGATATTAAATTAATTATTCCAAAATTTAAAGCACAGATATGTTTAGTGGTTAGGGTGTTTTGGACAACCACTGGAGAACTAGTACTCCAGGTAAGTCACTCCCCTTTTGCTTTTCCTCCTTCCTGCCCTTCCAATAATGAAGGGGCAATACAGTGAAATATGGGCAGAAACAACAATTTACTAAAAGAAAGAGAAATAACCACAGATGTAGAAGAAAATAGTTTAAACTAACAAAGGCAAAAAAATATTGCCTGCTCCCCCCACCCCTGGGACAAAAACAAGCTGTTGGGGAGGCTTCCCCCTCCTTTCTGGACCACATGGCCAGTAGAACAAAGAAACACAATGTAGCCAACGAAGTTCCATCAAAAAACACTACATGTGGGATAGAATACATAATTTGGTTACTCCCACCTACTGCTAAACCCTGCCTCCTTTCCCTTTAACTAGGACAGTAATACGTACCTATTTCAAGAAACAATGTCTGTTCTACAGCAAGTTGTACAGCAGCAGAAAAATGGTGCAGAGGAACAATTCATTTTTCAATATAAAAATGTATGATGTGAATCCACGCACTGAAATGCAAAAGACTGATCATTTAGCTATTTGGAAAAAAAATCCTAGACAAGTTAATTGCTAGAATCTGAAAGCTGGGAGACTGAGCCAATTAAATATGTAAATGGAGTACCTATGGTGTTCATTTTCAGTGTCCTTCAAGATAATGATTAAATGATAGATTTTTAAACTAATTGTTAAGAAAACTGTTGGCTGTTAGCCTGGAATTCACAGTGGCTTTAAACTTGTGCTGCCACATTAATTCTTGAATGACAAAGTCAATTCAGCTGCAAACCTTTGCCTATCCCCAGCTCAGGGTATTGGACATTAAAGATTCTGCTTTCCACTGTGAAATTTACATGATTAGAATTACTCTAAATGCCAATATATGTCACATGCATTCAGAGTCCTGAACACCGATAACACTGAGGGCTTTGAATAAGACTGTTAAGGAAAATTCCTTGTCTGACCATCCAGGAGCTACTCTGTCAGTCACATTTGCACCACTCCAGACTTTCTCTGCTGGGACCAAAGACCCTTTGCCTCGGGCAGCTCCAGAGACTCAACAGGTGCCACACTTGATTCCCTGCCCATCCCACTCACAAGTGGCAAAACAGCAGTAACCATAACACCTTTCTACCAGAACCAAGAAGCAGTTGAACAAATCCATTCTTGGAGCTTGATCTCTAACTGAAATAGCCTAAGGCAGGAACAATCATGATCTGTACAGAAAAAGCACATATTGATCACTAGTCATGCTTTGCTATTGTCTCTTCTGACTAATTGCTTTCATTTCATTTTGTAACTTAGTTACATAAAAACCACATCTTCCCCTGCAAATTCTTGGTGTTGGTCTTAAAATTTTGAGTTTTAGGAATAATCTATGTGTTTGGGTCTCAGAGATAAGAATCTCCAGGGTTTGAAAATTCTAGACAAATGGAAAAGAACATTTTATGGCCTCACATAACTGAGAGGCTGCTTTTCATAAGAAGAATTATTCTCTGATACTGATGGAGAAAAAAAATTATGTCTGTTGCTTTCATATTATACTTTTGCCTGCAAATTCCTGAAAAATATTTTCAGTGGTTTGGTGATAAGAAGCAACTGAACAAATTTGACTACACAATTTTAGTGCAAAGGTTCTTGCAAAAATGTATGTTTCATTCTTATAGTGCTGCTTTCATGAAAAATATCCAACTTAACTAAGTACCCAATGCTACATATAACCAATCAGTGTTTTTAACTATTTTCACTAAATTCTAGTTTTTCCCATTATAAGTTTCTATGATTTCCATTTAACTATTTCAGCAATAGCTCTGATGGATGGCCCTTTATAAACCTGCCAACACACATGTCTAGGTTTAATGCCTTTAAATTAGCACTATTTCACTGAAACTAATGAAACGAAAGTATATTATATCATCTGCCCATTTGAAGCTGTTTTTCTCCAAAACCAATTTTATGTCTATTCATATCCATCATTTATACAGATTTACAAGGAATAGGAAAAGTCAGTGAGAGTCATGGAGGATCAAGCTACCACGATGGTCAAGCAGCTTTACTACCAGAGGTGTTAAGAATAAGAAGAAAAGCTGAAGGTAACTGAAGTTAAACTCACCAACTATGCCAAAGTGGTAACATTTGAATAAAAATATTGCTTAAACTCATGCATTACAAAGTCTGTAAAAGATGTATCACACAGAATAAGTTGTCTTCACACATCAATAATTTCTATGTGATCTATTGACAATTTGTGAATAATATTTTAACAGTTCATATTCCTAAGTTATGTCATGTCTGTGTTGTAGTTGAAGTCCATTTACTGGATTTTTTTCCCATATACATGGTTTCATACTTCATGCAAACATGGGAAAATGTGCCTAGCCTTTACTTTTTGTTTCCAAGAACACAAATGATACTACAACACAGGAATATTGTTGAAGCCTGGTATCGTGGCTACTTTAGTGGTTCTAACTGCATTCAATAGACAGCATCTGGCCAAAAAAGTTTGAAAGTACAGAGCAATGATGGCAGTGAGATTGTGGTGAGAACAGTGACACCAATAAGAGACCGAGTGAACCCAAAAATCTGCACAGTTCATCCAAAAAATGGTGATTTTCCAGATAAGGCTGGCCTTGGAAATTGATAATGTGAAGCAGCCTTGCAAAGGCACTGTCATAGCTGGCTATGGTTTGTGCTGATGCTTATGTCCAGAATCAAGGCAGTTTTCAAAGGTCTGATCACACAGCCTTATGCTCAGCATTTCCACTTTTCTTTGTTTAAAGATGAGTGTTTCCAGTCCTCTTAATTATGAGGAAACTGCAAAATTAACATAAACCAGAGATGAGACTGGGTTTTCCAGAATTCTGAAGATAGTACTAAGTGCTATTGCTTCAGCAAAGTTCCTGGCACCTAGAGCTGTCACCTCCAAATTCAAAATATTTCAAATGTTTATACATAATTTTGGATGGTAAAAACACCCAGGGACTCACTTCTTTTTTTTTCTCTGAAGCATGCCATAAACATGCAATCCTTCCTGTCATGCAAACACCTTGGAATTCATATTATTTTCTATTGTTAATTTGCTTCATTGGGAAACCAGACATTTGGGGATTTTAGTCTTCCCACTCTGTCTGGAGCTGCATCTAATCCTTCAATGCAGAAATAATTGGATCACAGTGCTCACAGCACACCCAGCAGAAATGCTGATATAAATGAATACCTTTAATTGAAAACAGTGCAACTATACCAGTTGATAATCAGTGAAGAATTTCAAAGCTGGTTGTGGGCTTGGCTGTAAGGGCAACACAGAATCAAGAAGGTGGAGCGCATCAGGCTGCCTGGAGTAAAAACTCTCCTCAAAATTAAATTTCTTTGAAATAATTAAGATGTTTGATATGAATAAACCAGTCTGTTTGGGAAGAGAGATGCGGTCAATGCTTGAACAATGGGTAAGAAGAATTGCTGAAGCAGGTGCTGATGTTCTGAAGAGTTACCTGAGTCCCATGACTGCAAGAAAGCAACTTAATTGTCTTTGAAGTCCCACCCTGGGCACGAGTATCCACAGTGCAGATAACAATGAATGAAGTTAGTATAGTTCCCCTGTGTGGAAAGGCACATTTGTTGTTGGATTACTTTTGAACCCTACACACAATGTGATATGACCTGACTTAGCATTCTACAAAAAGCCCCACCTTATGACAGAGGAATTCTGATACAGGAGTTGCCTCATGTAATCATCTATAAGGAAAACTGCTTGAAACTATACTTAGAGTTCCACAGGAGATTTAGATGTTTTTTTCTCTGAGAGGCAGTCTCAAAGTGATAGTAGTATATACCTTCATAATTACTTTTTTTTCCCCTACCATTAATTTCAGGAAAAAAACCCCTCAGCTGCCTTGACTGTTTTCTCTCTGTCATATCCTGGCTTTTAAGCTTAAACCCAGGAGTCACACTACCAGAAAACTTCCCAGCCTTCTCTCTCCTACATTGCCTTCTGCTCCTAGTAAAGCCTCAGTTTACAATGCATCCTCAGAACTCTTTACACTTTCCAAACCTTGTTGTGACTGCCAAGTAACTTGAAGTTCTATCCATTTGTTACTTTTTGCTGAACACCTCTACAGCAGTATCATCCTTTCCTTCTGAGTGCCACTACTCTGAACTAAATTATTAACTTCTTTCCCACAATTTGGGAATATTTTTGGTGCTAACCAAAGAAAAAACAACAGTTTCAGAGAGGTAAAACACAAACAACCTCAGCTTTTCTTCATTTCCTGTGTCTGAATAAGACAGTGTTTCCACAAAAATTACATCTCTTGAATCAGTGTATTAGCTTAGAGGGATCACTACACCTGAAATATGTGATGAAATGTAATACTAAAAGCCAAATATATAGTTTTAACAAATATTTGGTGGGGTTACTTGCTGTCACCTGAAGCAATTTTTCAGCTTCTTTACCTCATTTTATACCTAAACCAATACCTATTCCACTGATTATTAGAGGTTTTAATTAACTCCATTTGTAAACAATAAGGAAGAAATTTAGTAAAATGCATTCAGAAAATTGAAGAACTATTAAGAAAGCTTATCTGAAAGCTTTGGGCTAGAACATTCAGGTCTGCCTCATTTTCAAGGTGCAGAAAACAAGAAAACAAGTGATCCCTCAGTGAAGGACAAGCTCTCAACAGCCATTATGAATATATTCATAGAGGTATTATTTTAGATGCAACATTATGACAAGATTTTCTAATGCACTACGTCTTACACTGGAGAAAAATCTATGCATCATAATCTGATTAAAACACACATGTAAAGATGCATTTTGAAATATATACATATCTATAGACCTCCTTTCTTGATGCCGCCATTTTTGCTCTCCTGGGTCACAGGGGCACTGGTGCACGAATAGAGCAGAAGGCAGCCTTCTCTCAACTCTCCTCTTCCTCTCCTGGTGTAGACAGGGGAGGCTGCTGCCTTTATCTCAAACAAAACATCAATCTCAAAAATCCCCCTCAGTCTGTCTAGGAGAAAGCTGCTTGCCCTTGTATATCATATGGAGAGATGAAGCTATCAGAAAGCCACCATGGTTTAAAGTGTGTGGGGCCACAGCTTGATTTAATTGTGTTATATTCTTAGGGAAAAGAGATTTGCCTGGAAAGCACCAGGATTAAGCCTCATGTTCAAGGTGATGGAAAAATGCATCTTAATCATTATTTATCTTTCCACAGTAAAAGTATATCCACATGGTCTGTGATTGTCATTTACCCCCTTGCTGTTGGGAATAAGTGTCAGAACTTTACACAGGGTTAGAAAACACTTTTCTGTAGAAAGAAATTCCCATGTGTAAAAATGTAACCAGAATTTTCCCACACAGAACACTAATAACTGAACAAAATCATGCTACACCTCCTCTGGTTGCAATGACTTATTCCGTAGTTGGGATAATGCATTTTAGAAAAACATCTAGAATCATATTGATGCTGAAAGGGTTTTTAGTTTTTTGATTTTTCACATTTTGTAGATTTTAGAAACACAATAGATGTAGCACTGTAGATTGTAGTGAGTTAATATTTAGCAGCTTATAGTATAAGGTCCTTCTATCTCTACCCCTGCTCCAGAACAGGCTGCTAAAATCTGCCAATTATTTAGTCTCATTCTCAAGGTACCAGATTAGAAGCTATCGGAGAGAACATAAACACAGAGCAGATTGACCCGGGGCCCTGGAGAGCGTCCAAAAGACCTTTATGTGCTGAAGAAGAGGACGAAGAGGAAGACGGAGGGTAACGATGACCCCAGACCCAATTCAACAGGGGGTGGGAACTGGGAGGGGACAGAGGTGGAACTGGACATGTGGACTGTAGTGATTGGATAGATTATAATTTAAAAGCTATAGAAATCAAAGCTTGCTTTAGCGTGCGGTGATGTACTCCTGGATGAGCGGGGTTGCTCATTAAAGTAACTACCCCTTATCTTATCTCCTACAAAACTTGGCTTGGAGTCTTTCTTACAGACTTACGGCAACAATATTGAAGCACATGGAGATTGACAAATTGTTGTAAATATTAAAATCCTACCTCTCTTACAAGGGGTCCTAAGACAGGCATCCAAGCAGAAAGCACAAGGTAGGGCTTACCAGCAGGTAACATTACCATGCAAATTGACCAAACTGAGCAAATTCTGCCTTAAATAATCATTTTGGTGAGGAGCCAATGCCACTACTTTTTTAAAGGAAGCAAGTGCTTTAAGATTTTAATTAAACCCAAAGTCCTTAAGGAAGATAATTTTTTAAAGAAATTACTTCTTCAGTGACCTCATGTGATATTTCATGAATGCTTCCACAATCCAGACAAACTGTAAATAAAGCTGCTAAAATCTTTACAAAAGGACGGCAGATAAGTTGTGTTAGGGCTATGTTAATGATCCACTGAACCAACATCTGCTTTTTAACTTTAATATAAAAGACAGACAACTGTTTATAGATCACTCAGGGTGCTGAGATGGGGGGTTGGTTCAACATATGCTGATGCTTTAATTTTGAACAGTTGTGCTTTGTCACTGTGGGAGCTCTCTCCTCTGCCAGTAGCCATCCTGTGGCAGTTTTACAGAACCATGAGAGAAAATCCTTCCTGGGGCTTTTTTGGGTCACATCTGACTGATCACCATTCCTGTTCAGAGTGAAATAATCCCAAATTAGTGACTGGAAGCTTCCTGAAGGTCCAGGAGCCCCACTTGCCCCACCAGCAGCCTGGGGAAGGTGTGCAGTGACTCTGTAGACCATGTATGGGCAACAACTTTTGCATGATGCTAATGCACCTGCACAGAGGAGCAAAGAGGCAAACTAGCACCTGAGCCAGGAGCAGAGCCTGCTAGCACCTACCTGGCCTCTGCATGGCTGCGTACAGCTGGAGTTGGAAAATTCCTCCGTGTCTCTCCTGTGGCCATATTCAGGAGGCACAACTGTAGATCTGTAAGACATCCTCATGACAAATAAAAGGCAACTTTTGATTGAACTTAGGGAATTTTTAAGGATTGTTACTGATGAATAAAGTAAAGATGAAATCTGAAATGAAAGGCCTCAAGTTGGTATAACGATTTGGCCTGTCCCCACCCTGCACCTACCTGGTACAGTCTCACTTTGAATTCCTCTGAGCATTTTCATTTCTTTGTTCTTCTTCCCAACCCTTCCCATTTTTCTTCCTCCATCGCTTGTCCCTGAGGGGTTTCCAGTCACCTCAAGACTGAGGTCCCTGCCTGGCACTATAGCAAAGGGATAACAAAGCTCGTTCACTTCTGATGAATTCGGAAATGACTGTAAAGGATTTGGTCTTGCCCCAAGTGTTGCCAACATGGGCACCTGGTAGGTATCCACAGTCTGGAACACTAGGAGCTCTAAACATGCTACTAACACCAACCAACTGTGAGGGGATGATTATAGGAGGAAGAATGAGTAAAAATGGCTATTTCCTCCACTCCTCATTATCATGCCTTGCCTCCATTTTGTTCCTACTGGCTTTGGTAGGAGCACTGACTTTACCAGTGAGTCCAACCAGAAATTTAGACAAAACTAATCCTTCTTCCTTCTGGTAAGGATTGCTAAAATAAATGTAACTTTGGGTAAAAAGTCTCTTTCAATTGGAAAAGTACTTGTAGGGTTTGATCAAGGCTATCTTGCATAGCACACTCATTTTCAAAATGCTGTGTGCTTGTAATTATTTTTATCTTCTACATCCAAATCAACACATCTATAGAAATTTTGTAGTGCATTTGTTGGTAAACTAAATAAGCTTTCACTTCTGTATTTAGAATTCCAAGCCTTGTTGAACTATTTAATGTGCCAGATTGTCAGAGTGATTGTCAGCATCATGTCTGCATCTTTAAGCTTTTGTTACATCAAAAAAATAAATAGAAAAAAGAAAATAAAAAGAAAGTGCAGACCTTGATGATTGACATTTCTTTGTATGGATTGCAGAGTTAGATGCCCTTTAATTATCTGCTGTACCGATGAAGTAGCTCAGTCACAGGTCAAATGACATCAATAAGATCACCTGACATCAATATTTGGATACTCAGTTAAGGATGGAATATAAAGGGCCTTGATTTTCTATGCCCTGTATTTCTAAAGGGGTACATATGCCCTCAAAGGGAATCCAGGTTTGTCATTCAAAAATAGAGGTACCTAAATGCTTTTTAAATGGAAAGTTTTTGAAATTTACAGCTCCTTGGTAATTTATTCAAATCTGCCTTGTCTGGCTAAGGAAGTCAGTTGCAATAGTGAACCATCTGCTAAGCCCAAGTAATTGTTCTCTAGTGGCAGATTTCAAACACAAGCAAATAAATATTATTTGCAATTTGTCTCTACTCTCTCTGCTTTGTGAAGTACATATGCACCAAGATTAACTTTGTTAAACAATCAGGCAGGAAACTGACTTCCTGCAAATGCTAAAATCAAACTCAAAACCTCTGTGTTAAGGGAAGGGGCTTGTCTTTCCTGCCACTTCTCCACTGAAGAGTTGATGCTCTGGAGTGAATGGCAGACTGCAGCTTTATACCAAGCAGCATTTTGTTGTGGTGTAACCCCAGCCAGAAACTAAGCATCACACAGCTGCTCCATCACTCCTCACCCCAGTGGGATTAGGGGAAGATAATTGGATGTATTAAAATGAGAAAAGTCATGGGTTGAGATAAGAAAATCTAATAATTGAAACTAAGCAAAAAAGTAGTAATAATATGTTGTAAAGAAAAGCAAAGTTACAAAGAGAGAGAGAAATAAAATCCCTAAAGACAAGTGATGCAAATGAAAACAGTTGTTCACTACCAACTAACTGACACCTAGCCAGTCCCTGACCAGTGGCTCCCTCACCAATCTGCCCTCCAGTTTTATATATTGAGCATGCTGCCATATGAAATGGAAGATCTCTGTGGTCAGTTGGGGTCAGCTGTCACAGCTGTGTCACCTTCCAGCTTCTTGCACTCTCCCAGACCACTTGCTGGTGGGATGGGGTGAGGAGCAAGAAGCCCTTGGCTCTCTGCATGACCACTGCTCAGTAGAAAGGAAAACAATCCTGTATTATCAACATTGTTTCCAGCACAAATCCAAACACAGCCCCATAGCAGCTATTGTGAAGACAATTAACTCTGTCCCAGGCCAAAATAGCAGGCACCTGCACAAGTTTGTGGCCAGACAGGGACCACTGCACTGCAGCTCTGGCAGTTTGTGTCCTTAAGGGGCAGCAGCTATAAAAAAGTGGGGTTTTTTGTTTGCTTGTTTGCATTTTGGTTTCTTTTCTTGTTTGGTTCGTTTGGTTTGGTATTTTCTGATGGTAGGGGGAAGACACTGAAGAAGCAGTCTTAAAACTGGAGAAAATCAGAGATAGCTAAATCTTTGAAACTCCTGCTTTAATCTTCCATTTTCTGCTTAGCAGAATCATTCATAGTCAGATTACTCATTATTAAGACCTTATTTCAGATCAAATCCTGTATGTCAGTAGATTAGGACATTGAGGAAGATTAGCTTCTCACTGTAGGTGGCAGGAATAAGTTCTTTATCTTATCATTAGCATGGACTTTCATGGGTTTTGATCATAATTATTAAGTCTACTTGCAGATTGCTAAGCAGGGATTAAAATGCAGATAGATGTCATTTAAGTATCATAATCAAGCTGAAAGTGAAGGTTTTGTGGTAGGAAAATGCTTTTTTTACAACAGTCAATTTAATTTTTGGATTTTTCAAACTAAATTTGTTATTTAAAATGAGTTTGTTTACTTAATATGTGCTTGTAATAGAGTTTTATTAAATATTTTTCTCCTCAAAGAAATATATTCTTCTTATTCAGTTGAAATTCTACTCTGATTAGTATAAATTACAAGTAAAATTCTTAAGCAATGCATCTAAACATCGTTGCATTTTTGAATGTGGAAGCCAAGCATATAGATGAAAAATTACAGAACTAATTAAAAGTCTCCCTCTTTCTCTATTTCTCTTTCCTTCTTCTTTTTTTTTCCTTTGTCACTTTTTGATTTTTGTGGTGTTTTTGCTGTTTATTCTCTCTGTAAATGTGAAATACAGGCTTGCCTCTAATTACATAACAATTTAAAAATATGTCCCAGAGTCAAGGTGAACATTCTTACAACATCAGAAATTTTAAGCTTTCCACATTTGTGAATACTGTGAACTAAGCAAATAAGGAGTAAGCAATATTTCATTGGCAAAAGCCTTTTCGTTAAGTTTTAGATCAAAACCTCATCAAGGCAAGGGTCTGCTCCATTTGCTGCAGCAAACAAGTGTTTGGGTGCACAAAAAATGATAATACTCTATATAACTGAGATGCTCTTAGAACTTTGATTTTGCAAAAGTAAAGTGCAGGAGGGTGAGGAGCAAATACAACCCTCTGAAGAATATCTAGCTGCAGCTCATGCAAACAGCTGCAGTGAAGATGGCTAGTTGGCAGTTGTTTCTGTTCTAATTTTGGTGCTACTCACGTAGTTGATATGATGAACCACTTATGGCACAGGTAGTGATGACATACCTGTAGAATTCCTCTCTATCACATTTAAATGTTTTTTGCTTGTTTCTTACATTTCAGCCTAGGTTCCCTGCTCTTTGGGGAGGGCTTGGCTATTTGTCACATTTTGTACAGCATTTAGCTTAACAGGTCAGGCTCTTTTGGATGGCTTGCTACTTAACTATGAAGATATGCATTTAGGCTGAACATGAGAGGAGGAAGTGCTGAATGTATGATCTGTTGCCTTTGGTTATGCAGCAGCTTCGAATCATAGAATCATAGAACCATAGAATCGATTGTGTTGGAAAAGACCTCCGAGATCATCAAGTCCAACCCTTGGTCCAACTCCAGTCCATTAACTAGATCATGGCACTCAGTGCCACAGCCAATCTGCGTTTAAAAATCTCCAGGGATGGTGAATCCACCCCCTCTCTGGGCAGCCCATTCCAATGCCTGATGACTCTCTCTGTAAAAATGGCAGTGTTTCATAGACCAAGAAATGGCAGTGTTGTAGTGTTTCTACAAAAGGAGGTCAGTCTCAGTGGAGGCATTTTAATATGCTAATTTGGATGAACACTTAAAAATATGTGCAAGTTCATCTAATATTGTACATAAAGTTAATAGTACACAGAGAGCCTAGTCCTCCCAGACACTGACCTGTAACAGCAAAATAGCATCTAGACATTCTGCCGGTTCCTAAGAATTTTTGCTCACTTGCCTAACTTTTCAGTATTTGCTGAAGATAACAACTCCTTTCTGATTCTTTTTGCGTATTTAAACACACAGCTATGCCCACACTATATCCTTCTCCTTGCTCCATGGTTCCTGAAAGCAATTTCTTGGTATTTTTCTGCTGATGTAAAGAATACAGCCTGAGGCAAACAGCACGTGCAGGGCTCATAGAGCTGTCAGGGGAGGATCTGACATGTTATTCTCCCAGCATCTGAGAACATGTTGCTGGGCTTGTGCACACAGACAGGGCGAAGTTAACAGCCAGCAGTTGAAGCTTAAGAGTAGTGGAGAAGTTAATTTTCATTAAGATGCATCCCTAATGAGTATAAAAATACTCATTTTGAGGCAGCAGATGCACAAAAATTCTAAATAAATTTCCCATGGCTGGTATAGGGGTATAGGGATATAGAGCTGATATGTATACTTCTCTCCACATAAGTAAAACTACTAAATCTGATATTATGCTTTAATACATTCCTATCTGAAATGTGTTGTAACTAAACAAAAAGTGCATCTGGGATTAAATAACATGGAAACCAAAATATTCACATTACTCATTGTCATACCTTAGAATTAATTGAAATATGGTGCAGGTTTTTTGTCTATCTGTTTTCAGCGGCAAAAGAATTTGAGCTTTTTCTTCTGTGACACAGCAGCAGCAAATCAATTTTGAACAGTAGATTTACCTGCTTGTTCAGTAGGGTGTTGTAAACCCTCATGATTTAAGAGCACTAGCTGCTGCTGTGCATATGTGAGGAATCCAGCTGTATCTCCAAGGTCTGTTAATGCTGAAGAATGTTCTTGCTGTTCACTCATCCCAAGGTTTAGATCATATCTGTTTGTTAATGATATGATTTTATGTTACCAAATACACAAAGAATTCTAACTTTCTTGCATTCACTGGGACCAAATTCTGAAGCCATTTAAAACTCATTGAATTCAGAATGATTTTGGAAGTTTTCCATAATTATCAACAGAAGCAATATTTCTAAGGGGACTCAGAAATCAAGTGAAAACTTTGGGAATTTAGACATGCTATTCATGTGCTACTCAATCCCAGCTCTGCAGCATGTTCTTAATAAACCGAATATGCATGGGAGTTCTTAGTCCACCCTTACGTCTCTTCTGTTTTCTCAGTAACAGTCTGTGGAGATGAAAGAACTGGTTTTGATCTTAAAGTCCTGCAGAAGATTGTTTGATGCGCTTGGGGAAGGTAGAATTTGATGCCACACGAGGGCAGTAGTGGAAAGAAGAGTGAGGAAAGCCACAAAGATGTTTTCCTTACAAGTGAGGGAAGTGTAGCTAGGAGGGAACAAGGGAACAGGGAGAAGAGGACGCTGAGAATGCTTTTACATCAAGAAACTTGGACTTGATAGGAAGCAAAAAAGGGCAGAAAAAGTATTTAGAAACTATGTGATATTTGACTAAGGAAGTGCTAGAGATTTTCAATAGAGACAAGGTAGAAAGCAAGACCAGAAGAGAAAGATGGGGCTGTCATCGTGATACTACATAGTCACCTACAGTAACCTTCATTTTGAAAAGTTAGTTTATTTTTAACTGTTTCCTTGATGGAATTCTACAAAAGCCTTACCATTCTATGTAGGTTTTTAAAAACCCTTCCCCTGGGCTGGAGTGTGTCCTCAAGATATTTTAAGAGCTTTTGATCTGTTTAACAAACAATTTCCTCTATCAACTTTAAAGTAGAAGAAAATTAGCATTTGGGTTATTACATTTATGTTCTCTCTGTGTCCTTTCCATATGCAGTGCGCAAGCTATTGCAGAGAAGGAGGCTTGGCTTAGATTACAAACTCAGACTCAAAATACATATATAGATGGACAAAGACATACGCAAATATATTCACAGGATAATGTTATATAGACCCCAGTATACTCCTATAAAGTTCTCAATATATAATGAAATCGTTACAGTATAAACTCATAAAGAGAAGGATAAATTATATTCCTGGGCTCTTTGTTAATGGGAGTATCAGTTTGCGGAGAGAAGGGGCAAAGACTGTCTTTAAACAGATTTTACCAGTTGTCATAGTTTAACCCCAGCCAGCAACCAAGCTTCAAACAGCCACTCGCTCCCTTCCCAACCAATAGGATTGGGGAGAGAATGGAGAGAGTAAAAGTGAGAAAACTTGTGAGCTGAGACAAAGAGAGTTGAATAAGTAAAGCCAAAGCCATGCACACGGGCAAAGCAAAACAATGAATTCTTTCACTACATCCCACAGGCAGCCAGGTGTTCAGCCATCCCCAGGAAAGCAGTGTTCCTCCATGCATAGTGGTGACTTGGGAAGATAAATGTCATCCCTCCAAATGTCCTCCCTTCTTCCTTTTTCTTCCCTTTTAATATACTGAGGATGATGTCATATGTTATGGAATATCTGTTTGGTCAGTTTGGGTCACCTGTCCCAGCTGTGTGGCCTTGTCTCGTCCCAGCCTCCCATGCACACCCATCCTCTTCATCAGCATGTCAGTATGGAAAGCAGAAAAGGCCTTGACTCCATGCAAGCGCTGCTCAGCAATAACAAAACATGTCTTTATTATCAACACTGTTTTCAGCACAAATCCAAAACAACCCTATACCAGCCACTGTGAGGAAAACTAACACAATCCTAGGCAAAATCAGCACACTTCCCCCCCTTATTTTTCATCATTTACATCATGCCAAGGTCTCTCAATATTCAAAACAATCTCATTAACCACCACCCTTGGTATAATACAGGGACATCTTTCCCTAAAGTCTTAAGGGCCTCCTCTGCAAAATGTTCATAAAATGTCCACAAGTGTCCTCAAAATGTCCACTGAGAGCATTTACTTCATGACTTTGTGCTCCCTCAGTTATGGTGCTCACTCAGGATGGCAGAGGTGGTGTGTTGCATGGAGTTACTGGACATCAAAGGTCAAGTCATTGCTGCACTTGCACTGTTTCTTGTAAGATTTCTCCTCCCTTGGTTTGGGTAGTTCCTGTTATAGGAATTCCTGTAATATAAAACTCAAGTCATGGACTACAACAATTTAAAGGTTCTTTTGGGCCAGGTTGTACAGCAATGAACTCCCTCCCCTTGCCCCCAGCCTGGCTATGACAAGGAGATCCTGCTGGAATCCACCATTATTATAGTCCACCTTATGATCCTCCATTAGCTTCAGGGAGACAACCTGCCTCACCAGGTCTTCACTGTGGGCTGCAGGGGAATCTCCTGCTCCAGTGAGGGGTCCTTTTCATCTGAGACAGTCCTTCTTGGACGTCTCCAAAATGCATCCTTCCCATGGTCTGCAGTTCTTTGTGACCTGCTCCCTGTGGGACAACAATTCCTGCCAGCAAATCTCTTCCAGGGCAGGCTTCTCATGGGGTCACATCCTCCTTCAGGCATCCACCTCCTCCAGCTGTAGGTGGATCTCTGCTCCATCCTGGGTACATACACAGATCACAGTCCCTTCAACTCAAGTTTGTGCTGGTGTTTGAATTCAGTTTAACTGACACTGTTAAACTACCTTGCTAACTTGTCCTTGTGAAGAGGACAAGTTTAGGGCTAGTAGCCAAAGAAGATTTGTTTGCACATCCAATATGCTTTTATCATTTGTTCTTAAACGTAATGCAAAAAAGTGTTTGAATATGAGGAAGCTATGTTGACAGCAGATGAATGAATACATAGGCAGGATGAAATAGATCTCAGTTTTCTTTCACTTGGGGGTTATAATCCTGTAATCTTAATAGCCAAGGCCAAGAGATCTGTCTGTGAGAATCAGCATTCCAGCAGATTGTAACCTCAGTGTTACTTGCTGTGATGGAGAAATGGGTGAGAATGTCAAGAAGATGAAAGAAATCTTAACCTGAAGAGACAGGACATAAAACAAACAGAAACCTAAAATGAAAACAAAAGGAAAGAAATTAATTTAAAAGCAAATAACAAATGGTTGAGTCCAGATGTGTATTGTCACTATGAGCAGTCAGAAACCAAGGATTCTGAGGTTTTTGTTCTACTTTATCGTACATCATTATGAAAAAATATGTCTTTGGGAAAGGGATCTCATAGAGATGCATAGTATCTTGAAGGTGCATTAGAAAGAGCTGCTCACTGACTTTAGAATTAGACATGGCATGGTTCTTTCAAGTCACAGAGTAAGAAAGTGTGTATTTGAGGCACGAACTCCTTGAATTTGAGAAAAGATGTTGTGGATTAATTTTCACTTAGGTTCAAAAACTGAATTAATAGTCTCATGCAAGAAAGAACAGCTAAATATAAAAACAGTTAGGTGAAGCAGTCCTAGGTTGAAATTGTTGAAGTCTGTCAAAGTGCTGTGTGGAAGTATTTGCATGTCCTTATTTTAAACTCCTTCTAAGATGCTTGCAGAAATGTTGGGGTTTTTTTTGGGTCTTCCATGTTACTAGCTTGTATCGAACAGTGGATTTGGTAATGTTTTGTTCTAATGACTTTGAACCTTCTTTTCTCTGTGTGAAAAGGTAAATATAAATACACACACAGACACCTTTGAGGGATTTTTAGCTTCTTGAGGAAACCAGTAACTAAGGTATTCCTTAATCTGCTGTAGAATCTGCTGTAGACTTTATAAGATATTTATCATGGAAACCAATTATTTTGCTTTTTTTAAAAAGATTTTTAATAGTGCTGTTTTTCAAGATTGTCAGCAGTGTTTAAAGAGTGTGTTGTGTAAGAATTTACAAGCAATGTGGGAAATTAGAATATGGAAAAATGGAAGGGAAAAGCTCCCAAACCCAAAACAGAACTTCAGAGATATAAGAAATACTTTCCATACACTGAGGTGCAGATAAAAACAAGCAAACAAAAAAGGAGTAACACCTTTGTCCTTATCACTCTCCTCAAAAACTTTGAATCTGCTCATGAAAGGGTAAGAATCAAAATTGTAGCAATTACATTAATTTCATTACTAAAAGATCAAGGTCACAACAACAGCAATTACCTGCAATTTTCCATTCCTCCAATTATATTATTATGAAAATGAACACTTGCTAACTACAGTAAAGCTTTCAGGGGCACTAAAGAGTTGTTTTGGTTTTTTTTTTCATTTCAACATGCTTGCTAATTGTGTCAGGAATTCAGTGTAATACTATGACTATTGCTTTGATCTTCTCAGAGCACCACAGTAGACAGATAGTACCTGCTTCTTCTGGGCTTCATCTTCACATAACTTTTACCCCAGTATAACTATTTAGGTAAGGAACGCTCTATTTCACTGAAATATTTATGTCACTATATATCCTAGTAGAATAGAGCACTTGGGATTGAACTATATTAGCATAGGTTTGTTTATACCAATATAATTGGGTCCAAAATAAGCAGTTGTACAGTTTTGTAACATAGTATAAGGAGATGCAGAAAAATGTCTTGTTTCTGATCCAGCTATGTTGGTGGAAGGAATTACCCCATCTTGCTGCTAGTCACCTAGATCTGCCAGCAAATTATTTTTCATGAGCATTCCCTAAATTGCTTCAGGCAAAATCAGCGAATGTATGTCAGTGAGAGAATTTAAAGTGATCTGGCAGTTTTTGCCTGCAGTGACTCGGGGAGCACCCGCATGGACTGCTCAGCTGCTTGCCTGGTTTGGGAGATAACTTCAGCATGGGGACACTCACACCAGCTGTTGGAAGCAGTTGTTTCTTTCATTGGCAAGGATGAATTTGTAGTGCATGTCCACAGCCTTACAGCTGGGTTGCATTCTAGTGGAGATAAGGCTTTATCCATATTGAATTTATACTAACAGATGCACAATTTCAGGTGAATCTCCCACTGCAGGCAGCCATGGCACAGAACATTTTCCAGCCTCCCTTTGTAACAAAGTACAGTTTTTACTTCTGCTATGATAGTGTAGAAATAAGCTATTACAGAGTTTTACTCTTCTAATAGTATGAAAGCTTCTTGCTTCCAGCCTGTATTTAGTCATAGCCTGTTAACAGTTCCATGCTCCATGGTCTGTTTACATCCTTCAGCTTAAGCAGCTCTCTTCCTACACTGGCATTTATGTCCCAGAGTTATCTGTATAAAGCAATTGTATGTCCTCTTAGTCTTTGCTTTAGCTAAGCCTATTCCTAAATCAGACTCTCACAAGCTCTGCTCTCCAGCCATCTCCTGCTCATAAAATACTGCTCCCTGAATTTCTTCATGCTGAACTTGTCATTCTGGAACATCAGTATCCAAAACTGCCTGTAATTTACATTTTTTCTGTGTTCCTTTACTACATATAACTTCTGTATTTCTATTGGAAATACTTTTCCTAAAGCATTCTTGATAACTCTTGACCATATTACAGCTGAATCACTGTAGTGTCTCATTGTCATGCAATTATCTATGGATAGCTTGTTTCTAGCATATAGCAGAAATTCTTTTTTAGTCCTGCATGTATGATTTTCTATGCAGTCCTTTTACCTTATACTTTGATCCCAGATGACTTTTGTTTCTTTTTTTGTGATATTCCAATGTTTCTCTGTATTGATATTATCTCCTAATCAGTACTAGCAGTGAATTTCACACTATTTGTGTCAAAATAATAGTTCTGGTTTTGTTGTTTGTTTGGGGTTTTTTTTAATGCTTATAGAACTAATACATGTGTATTCTCTTCAGCATGTTATTTCTTCCTTAGTTCTTATAATTCTTGCGGAACGATGTTCTTTAGCCTATAGTTTGGCAGCCTACTAGCATTGTCTAATAAGAGTAGATTTGGTGTAATAGGATAATTCAGTAGCGATCTTTTGCGGCCCATGATACGAGGTAGCACTAACAATAAAAGTGGTGGATATTGTAAGGTAGGACTAAGAAACAGAACTGGAATGCATCAGATAGCACAGTTCATTGAATAACATGTCCTCTGATTATATTGCCATTATACACAAAGCTGGATTTAAGCACATATCATTTGTATGTTATCTTTGATACTTAATTACATATAAATGTCAAGCTGCAGCTCTTCTGTACTTTATTAACCTACTGCATACATTATTCTTTTCCTAAACAGTTTTGTGGTTTGTTTTTTTTTTTATCTGTTCTTTTATTTTATTAGATTTTCTTTTAAAAAGAGAAGGGGAAAACTGGGATAAAGTTGTTAATTGTGATGTTGCTTTTAACTAATGTGACAACCTGCCAGTAGAGAACTCTTCAGTTAGTAAGTTAATGAGCTTATATCCATAAGAAAGAGTTTAGAAAAATACAAATTAACACACATCTGCAGTTTTTAACAAGTCTTTTCACATTTGTAGTTAGTAGAGAAATAGACAATCCATCAGAGATATGAAATGATTTTTATTATGGCCTAGTAACATCAACTGCCAGTAGCTAAACCTTATCTCTACTGGAAAAAAGTAAAAACTTATCTTTGCAACAAACTTCTTACACAGTTTGTTGCAACAAAAAAAGTGAACCTAGGAAGGAAGTGTAGTTTATTTACACTAATTAGCTAAAAATCTTGTAAAAAGTACCTCTGTTATATCTCCAGTAAAGTTTTTAGATCAAGATAATTATCTTGATTCAGGAAACACACCTTTATTGTGTGAAAGGTTAACCCAAGTTAGGATTAAGAGGTTTTTAAAGTGTGGATGCAAGTGAAATTCTCATTATTCTTCAAAATCGCATTCCAGTAGAATTCACAACGGGAAAGTTAATGACTCATGTCTGGAAGGACAGGATGGTTTCAGCCTGTGTACAGTGACTAGCTTCAGGTTATTGACTATCTAGAATTTACTCTCTGGAGAGGTTTCTAAGTGCACTTGGCACACAGGTCAGTATTTGTGTTGTAACTCAGTAACTATCAGTGACAACTTGTTTATCTATGGCACTTTTCTTCTGTAATCTCTTGCTGTCTCTAGGTCTGCAGCTGTTACCTCTTCAAGTCTCTTTGAAATAGGCATACATACTCACTTTTATTTTAACCTTGAAGGAATTGAGGAACAGATAGTCAGAGAAACTTAATTATGGTGTGCTTTCTAAAAAATGTGTGTAGATGCTAGAAACTGCCATTGCAATGATTGATTACCTACAAAATTCTAGACATTCTGAATTTTCTGTGAGGTAACTTAAGTGAAGTAAATAATAGATATTTTTCCATGGTTGGCCTTATTGAGGAAGGCTTAATATTTATCAGGATGGAAATTGTGTGAATCGTGTGCCAGTTTGGAGTTTGGATCTCCTGTGATAATATCAATTAATAAAAAAATTAAATTAACTGGAAAAGATCACGTTTTAAGAATTGCCCTGTAAGTGGATATGAGTGCCATGTGGATTTCTGACTAGGAGGAAATCCTTGCATTGAAAGAAAATTCCAATCAGAATAACATTTTGGTCATGAAAGCAATTATAAATGATAATACAACCCTGAAAAGCCCTGTAATTCCTTCCCCTCACACAAAACTGCAAGGAAATAGACTTGTATCAAACACATGGGAAAATGAAGTCACCCTGCTGTATTGGCCCTGTGCAATCATTTCTGAAATCTGCAGTGCACTATGCAACTATGGATTTGTTTAAAGGGAACACACACTCATTTCCTTCAGTGTTGTAGCCTGGAAGTTTGTTACACACCAAATCAGCTATTATTGGGTCAAACCCACCTTGTGGGGGGTGCGTATGTGTGTGGAGGGGAAGGGACAGGTCGAGCACCACAGAGATGGGATGGCATCATATTCCTCATGGCAACGCCTGGAGCCCAAACGGGGAAGCGGCAGAGCAGCCGTCAGTCCCAAACAGCCCTGGAAAACTGTAACAGCCCACCGCTCCTGGAGCCGCTGGCCCAGCTCGGATTGGCAGGGACAGTGAGAACACTGCCCCTCACCCTGGCCTGTAGCCCCAGAGTGGCCTGCAGGTCAGAGGCCCCATCTGGGGGATTTGGCAATAGAGACCAGAGAAGATACAACCAGAGGTTTTGGGGTGCCACGTGTCACAGCCCTGCCACCTGGACCTGTGAGAGCTGGTCTGCCACAGAGTCTCAGTGGTAGCTCTCTCTTGCTCCCTCTGCTTCTTTTTCTTTACTCCTTTCTTGATGCATTGGGTGGCCTGGAACTGGAGGGATTGGATTTGACTTACATGTGGTGAATTGATTGAATATTGCCTTGAATGTTGTTGGTTAATACGTGCTGAGTTGGTATTGTGGTGGAACATTTTGTTTAGCTTGTGTAGCGCTCTTTTTGAATGTTTGCCAAGTTCCCTTATCTTCTCCCCTAAATTAATAAACTCTTTTGAAACAAGTCTCTGGCTTATTTTCTGGATGTTTTCATAACGTATTAAAGAACCTTACATATATACAAATATTAAAATACTATTCTTAGCAGACTCTGTGAGCCAGCAGCTCCAAGGCTGGAGTGTTACAAAGCTAAAAAACAGGCAGCACATCATGCTTTCAATAAGGTCTAGTATGAAATAAAATGCAATCTTCATTTTTACTGGTAGCATGCAAGGTAAATAAAAATGGTGTGCTATTCTGAAAGGTGCTACTGCCTTATGCCCAGGCTGTTGATTTATAAGGATTCAGAACTTGGTGCAAGATGCGGCTCAGATTTTTCTTGTTCTGGCATCTAAAGTTTCAAGGCTTCTTGGAATTTGACAAGTCCTATAATCCAGTAACTAGCTGCATGTCACTAACAGCAAAGCTAAAGAGGTTTGCTATTGCCCAACAAGGAGATAGTTTAAAGTTCAGACAAAAATCTAGTAATTTTCCAAATTAGCAGATGTTGTTCAGTGTGTCTATAAAAACCACACATGTAAAAAAAAAGCTTAGTCCAAATAATGTGAGAATGGTGAAAAAGTATTAAAAGAATTGTATTAAGAGATATTGGAATATTATTTTCCATTTACACATGATGTAAGTAAATCAGTATAAGTAATGTGGTTCAAATAACTACAGACACATGATCAGCTCTCTGTATGTTCTAGAGGTAGAATGGCATACAGCCATTTCCCATGTCCCCTGTCATTTGATGCCAGCTGGGTGAAAAATTGCACAGTGGAATCCTCTCTTGTGTCTTTAAAGGTCATCTGCCCCAGAGCTACTGCTGTGAAAGTCACATGAATAAAACTGAACAAGTGGAGAGAGTTGAAGGGACATCAGCATGCACAAAGAGTGAACATGGATAAACAACCCTTTTAGGTTGAAAGTTTTTTCTGCAATGTCGAGTTATCATTGTATTCAGCTTGCAACACTAATCAACACTAGATAGACAGGAAATCAAACTGCTTAGTGCTCACGGGGTAAACATGAGGATTTGTATCAAACTGCAGCACTTACTTCCTAGCTAAGCCAGATTGTCCCCCTTGAGCTATTTTCAAAATGCATCAGCAAGAAGGAAGTTATGTAAAAAGGCCTAAAACCATATGTTACTGGGTTGTACCCACTTACATCAAATACTTCAAGACTGACTGTAGATGTCTTTGCACTGTGTACAACACTTGCACAAGATTATTTTTTTGCTGAATAGGTCTGGTTAACCTGTCATTAACTCCTAATGACAGAAGCCAGTTTTGTATTTTACTTATTGAATTACCAGGGAATACAAAATCTGTATATAAAACAAACATTCCCTGATTTGGGAGAACAAAATTTTAGTGTATTTATCCCAAATATATTCAGTGGACTGCATATGGAAACATGAAAAATTGATTTCCAAGATTAAACATTTGCCTAAATTATGAAGTCAATACTCAGCAGAGCAAGCTAGGACAAGATAGTGAAATAGTGAAGGTCAAACTATCTGCTATTTGTTTCCTCCTGATGGTTAATGTGAGCATTAGCAAAGGAGTGTTGGTTACTGCTTTGTCTGTAATTGCTAATGATCAAATGTGGCCAATAACTGGATATACTCCATTCATGTTCCTGGTAAATATTCTAAGGTCTTCATCAAATCCGTGTTTACTTTTTAACCCTCATCTCTTTTCTGCCCCATTATTTCTGCTCTGTGGTATTGAAATTTCAGCAACATTTTAGGCTATTTTTATAAAGTTTTACAGGTGAGTTTTAAAAATATATTATTTCAGTGGATTTTTTTTTATAGCTGTTTACAGAAACACTAACTTCTATGGCTCATCTGTGTGATAGATAAAATGGTCTCAAATTATGTGTGTAGCCTGGGCAACCATAACTCAAAGTCAATCAGTTTCCAAGATAACATCTTTTGTTTCTATGTGTTTGCCTAGTTGCAGGCAGGTAAATAAAGACAGACCAGCTTTTTTTCCTGCTTCTTATTTTTTTCTTCTTTTCTTTTTTTTCCTTCCTTTTTCTTCTTTTTTTTCTTTTTTTTTAAATTCTTTTTTTTCCTCCTCCCTTCATCTTCTTCATTTTATACTGTCATTTTCCAGGTAAGCTGTATTTCTTTCCCAGATGTATATCAAAACCTGTAGTGTATTGTAAGCCTGGAAACATGTAAAAAGAACAGTTTTGATTTTATTTGGAGCCAATTTGTTCAACTAAATTTGAAGTAATTTTGTGATTACATTAGTGTTTTGAAACAGAGTGCTTTTTACAGCTTATACATTATGCAGTGGTACCTAGAAGGTCAATAAATGTCTGATTAACCACTCTGAGTAGAATATGTTTTGCCCTTCATTTCAGACAGATATGTCTTCTCTTCTTAATTAATTAAAAAGTAGTATACTTCTTTAGCCAGTAAGCTAATTATGTAATGATATCATTAAAGCATGGATATTGTATTATTCATCATAAAAATAATTGAATCAAATTAGGTGGGAGAAAAGTGAAATAATAAATTAAATTATAGAGTAAAACCACTGGGCTTTTAGGCTAGATTCTGACATGTTTTGAATATACCCTCCCTCCATATACTGTTCTGCATGGGCTCCAGAGTGGCTTCTAATGAGGAGAAACAAAATAAGCAATATGAAGCTGGTTATTTTGCATAAAGTTAGATACAGGGAAAACTGATATCCTGAAATCCATTTGCATTGTCTGGATTGAACTTGAAACCACCTCTAGAAGATGCTGAAAGAAAAGATTGCTGTTCAGTACAAAGGTTTTCCTGCACTTCTAAAAAAAAGCCTCCTCTGTTGTTAAAAAGGGAAAAAAATAGAAGATATATTCATTTTCATAAAGCTACAAGGAGTAACAAGGGAAGTAAATATAGACATATAAAAATGAATGTGTTTGAAATTAGGTTAGATTTTAGTTTTGGGTTTTCTGATTTATCCAAATAAATACTATTTGTACAAATCTTTTGTACCATATTTTACAGGAAATGAGTTAATTTCCAGATGTGAAAAGAAATAGCTTTTTCACTGGACATGGTGGCTGCTGAGCATCATGCCAGTAAAATACACAGTGCTGCTCCATGACACTAACTGCATTGTAGTTTTGCTGTGGGAAGGGGTATGAACATAATGTGAACCCATTGATTCCTCTCTGACAGGTACTGACCTTTCAGCATTTTAGCTTAGCTTTGAGATGATCTCAAAAGCAGTGCTGATTAGCAAAACCTTTTTAATTGGCTATTCAGCAGAGACACTCAAGTGCTCCTGGTGTATAAGATGTTCTTTAAGAGGGTTCCACAGGTGTGGAATAAACTCCAAAGCTTAGCTGAGTATGATCTGGAGTTTCTGCAGAGCAGTGTATGAGGACAACTATTTCTCCTAAAATGCCTGCATAGGATGACTTGAATCCAGACTGTTTTAAGAAGGAAAATGCAGCAGTGGGAGAAAATTCCCATGGATATAGTGGATAATTGCATCTAGTGGATTTGTCTTCACTATTAAAAGAAAGAGATGATACCTTAAAATTGTCTTCAAGTATATAGTTTAGCCACAGTGATTCCTACTACTCTGTTATTCTTTGGTTGCCAGCACACATTAGTCCTCTTTATGACATGCATCATCTCTAGCATTTATAGTAATGCCATCTTGGTTTTATATTTATACAATTTTTTTCAATGGTATCTATTTTACTGTTGCTGTTGCACATTTTTGTTTTGGAAATACACCCTATGCACAGAGGAACTGCGTGCTAATGAGAACCAAACTACTCAGAATCTTGCTTGGCTGACAATAGGTTGAATAAATCCTGGATGAAATGGACATGAACTCAACATTTCTTTTTGTATAGTAGGTGACTCTTCATACAACAATCTTCTTTAAGGGACACATACAGTCAAAACTTAAGAATGAGAGGTAAATTTTATTGTAAAAAAACCCCAATTTCATTCCTTCAATATTTCTTTTAATAATTTCAAACATTATATATCTTAACAAGAAATGTTCCAAGCCACTGTGATTAACATGCAAAGCTGTTTCTTAAGAGTATTCATTCTTCTTTTAAAAATGACAAGGACTGCTAAGAAGACCTTGTTCTTAATTTTTAAACCCACTAATTTCATTGTGTCTGACACAAAGCAGAACATCTTTGCTATAATTACTGTATAAATTATTTTTTCCCCACAAAGTTGTAATTTTCCTAAAATAAGCCGGACTGTTTCAATTATGTAAATCAAGTATCTAGAGAATATGATGACTGCATTGGCAAAACACAATAGAACTTAGCAGAAAGCCAGCAGAGAGAGGGAGAGAGTGATGGGGAAGGCAAAAGCCCAAATGAGGATGTTTTTTTCAATTAGAACCACAGCAAATTCTCTGCCCTGCTGGTAAACTGGCTCCTGCAGCTTTTCACTCTGCCAGATTTGCTCTTCCCTTGGTGCCAGAGTGTGACCATTAAGACTGGCAGGAAGTCTAGGCTAAAATGTAAGCTAGTGTTCACAGACAAGCAGTGACTGAGAAAAAAATGCTGGTTTGCTTCTGTTATTTTTTGTATTTTTTTTGAAGCAAATGCATAATCAGTAGTGGGCGGAATAGCCAAAGAGATCATGATAAATTTCACATAAGGCATCTCAAGTACTATGAAGTGAAACAACAACTGCAAGAGGGAAAAAAGGACATAGTAATGACTAAACAATGTGTTTTTTTCTCAGGACAACCTGCTTCAAAGGTCTGGCACTGGGTGGCTTGAATTCTGAAAATCCTGGGAAGAGCTGACTCTTTCATACACACTCTTATGAGACTCCTCCTATAAATCCCAACCTTCCCTCAGTCAAGACCTTCTCAGTGACCTACACTACACTCTTCTTAGAATGCATCTGTTTCTATCTCTTCTCTCCAGATGGAATGATGAGATTGACGGCAGCTACACAAAGGTGAAGTAACACCATTTATCTCTATTACAAAGTCACTGCACTTTATTTTTAATCATTATCTTTGGGGGGGTTTATTTTCAAAAGCTTTTTTAACAGCTGACACATTCAGTAGAGACCTTCACTGATCTCTCTTCAGTGATTCACATTTTTTTCCCCTAAATAACTTTAGGCAATGCAGAAGTTCTTATAATACAATAGTCATTCTGATAATTCTTTCTGACATGTTTATTTGAATATTAATCAACTATTTTTGGTCTATTATTTTAACTTGATTAAGTTTTTGTAAGAGTTTACTTTTCTTAATTAGAGTTCTGAAATTCTCCTGCTTTTTGCTAGTTCTTCACTAAATTCAGAGTGTAGAGAATGAGTTCTTGTGTTGCGTGCGTTCAACATTGTTGTAGTTTGAAATCTTAGCCATCCAAGTGTTTAAAATCTGTGGTGGTTTATTCTAATTTGAATAATTTTTTGTTTTACACTGAAACTTTCCTTTTTATCCTTGAAATATTATGTATTATATTTTCATGGCAGAAGGCATCTGGTCTGATTTATCATTCTGTGTCCAAGTAACTCCGTGTCTTACAAAGGACCTTGTCAAAGCCAACAGTGGAGTCCAAAAAAATTCTCTTATTTGATTTGCCTGTTACCACTTTTTGCTCAAATACTTATCAAGGAAATTTATAATTTTGCCTTTAGCTGACAAGTCAAATAACTAAACTAGTGATGTTTAATTGCCTTCTGCTCTGTACCTCCACTCTTTCCTTCAATACTGCCTTTTCAAAAAAGATACACTAAGTTTCATTATATAGTTTCTGAAAGCTTTGACCTTTTCCATTAACAAAGTGGTTTTGCTTTTCTTGGTCTAGCAGTAGCAATCCTCCTGTTGGTCTATCAATCCCACTTACACTATTACTTTTTCTTTCTTCACCTAATCCTAATTAAATCCATGCCTGTTTTTCATGCCTATGCTTCTTAAATTAACTCTTACAAAACAGTTGTGCTCTTTACTAAGACTTTTCCTCTGGACCAAGTTAGCTGAAGAAAGCACTTCGCTCCTCACAGGGAGATGCAACAGACAGTACATAATATGGTAGGACTAATGGCAGTTACATATAAGAACAAACATTTTGTGAACAAAGAATTGTAGGATGGCATTATTCGTATTAGTCCTGCTTATAGGTTGACTGTTTTCTCTTGGTCTCTTCTAGTTGAAACTTAGAGGTATATTGATTAGAAACTTTCCTTGCATATTCCCTTCCTTCGCTGGCTGTGCTGAAATATGAGATTGCTTATTGTACTTGATTGCTTATTCGTACAAACACCTTCACATTATTTTTGGTTCTAGCAGCACAGTGGAGGGCAAGCATCATAATCAGACTGTAATTGCTGACTGGTAATCACATTTCTTTCCTTGGTATTGTAAGGCAGTTTAGGTTGCAGCAGATGTGTTTTATGGAGTGTTAAAATGAAGAGGTAGTAGAGATTTTGCCATGGCATAAGACGACTGAGAGAAAGAAAAATGAGAAGGGTAACAAATTACATTTAACAGATAAAACCTTACATTCCACACACATATCAAGAGCTATGAAGCACTGTCTCAGGTGCTGGAGAGAATAGCATGAACAGGTATATTTACAGGCTTCTTAACTTTATTTTCCTATTATCCAAAGGTTGCCAACTTAGTGGTGTGAAAATGTCGCTTGCTATTCTATTGGTGGATGGTGAAGCTCCAAAAATAGGAGTGCGGGTCTTCAGCTCCAAGAGGCACTATGGCCAAGGGCTTGAAGTGATATCAGCTCCTTTAGGCCGCCTCTCGAAGCCTGGGATGGCTCCCCCCACACCCAGCCTGGCCTGGCCCGGCCCGGCCCAGCACAGCCCCCCCAGGAAGGACCACACTTGAGGCTAGGTGGCAACAGAAGAAGAAACTTTATTGGAACTGCAGGGTTTATATAGGGTTCTGTGGGGAAGGTTCTGGAAAAGGAGGCGGTACCAAGCTTCCCATTGGTCCAGGGGTATGCAAACGAGGGATCAAAAACAGACCAATGGGGAACAGGGGTGGAACTTCATAACAGCCAATAACCAAACAGGGATAACAACCAATCAACATGCAGGGATAAAGACCAATAGAAACACGGGACTTTAACCAATAGGAGAGAGTGGCGGGAAAGGAGCCCTGAGGGATTATGGGAAGAAGAAACTGGGATAGGAGTGACTAAGGGAAAATACAATAGGGAAGACATGTTTGTGACGCACTTTTAATTCAATATTAGGGGCAATCAAAATCTGAGAGTCTACATTCTCATAGGCCCAGTGCTTAACCCTGGGTATTCTCTCACACTATTCCACAACACATGCTGCAAGGGTTTCTTCCAAGATTTAGTGATTATATTACTGTAGTTTAAAACCATGCAAAAGACTTTTTTCAGGGGAAGTTTTACTAACACAAGGAAAAAGGAGGAAAAATAGCACTCAAAACGGCATTAGGCAGCACGTGTTAAGGTGACTTTTTGCAATAATTGTCAGCAAAGCTGAATTATTGTCTTTATACTTCAGCATATCTCTCAGATATCTGAATTTTCAGTATACAGATGAAATATGAGATCCTGGATATTCTAACACACAAGACGAAAAATACCCACCATTTAATTGTTTGCATAAATCCTATCTGCAACCATAGGTACAATTCTGAAAGACACATCGGAGTGGATTTTGGCTGTACTATTGTTGCAGAACATCTACAATTTAAAAGTATTACAATTATAGCACAGACAGCAAGGTTCTATATATTGTAGCAAAATCTAAGTACCAAAGGACACATAATAAAAATGGATGAAAACTAATGAGAAAATTCTGTGTGCTGATTTATTTGCCCTGATGCATCTTGTCTCTGCTGTATATTGTTGCTAATCAGGCTTCAACTAATTAAATGTGAGAAAACAAGACTTTAAAGGACAAATCTTGAATTTAACAAGAGTAAAAGACTATTTTCCAAATTATCCTGGAAGAACTTCAAGCAAATCAATCAGCACAGAGAAACTATTACACAGAACTATAAGTGCTAGTGTTGATTTCAAGAAGGTCTGTGGATAAAATACAAAAAAATAGTATTTCATCTCAGAAAGAACAAGGTAAGTCAAATTTATTGAGCCAGATATAGTGACAAAAGATCGGTGAAACTGTAGATTTATTTACAATTTTTTCTGTTATGACATGGGAAATTATAAAAATCAAGAGTTTATGGGATTAGTGAACTCATAGTATTAGTCCATTTTATGAGGAAAAGGGCAAAATCCTTCAATCATATCTTGTATAACTGGATGGTATTTTATGCACTGTTAGACAATGTGGAAGCTCATAAGAAAGATGTAAAAACAATTTATCATCATTAGTGAAACATAAAAACAATTGTGGACAGCTTTAGCAGTCGGCTTATAAACCCTGAAGAATGAGAGCTCAAAAACTTTTGTTTAGGGATTGACACTGGAAAATCTGCTGGACTCAGAATTGTGTGGATTTTTAAAGTTTATTTTAAGATGGAAGTCTTTCCAGGCCATTTGTATTTTCCAGTTTGGATTTTTCTGCTGCCTCCCTGGGGACCAGTTAAGAGATTACTAGAGGACTATCTGGACTTATTTGGCTCTCCGGTTATTGCCCACTTTTGGTTTTCTGGGTCGACAGTGGCAATTCAGGAAAGAAGTCCTAGGGCAATTAAAAACAATTCATGGCACTGGGATAACTGGCTGAAGGGACAGGATCACAGGTGAACTTTTCCTCAATCCCTTCAGTAGCAGAGAAGAGTGTTGAAGAGAACCCACATGATCATCACGTGGCTTAAAAACTGGTGCAATCAGTGTAATCTTGGCTTCTTTGAACGTGGTAGAGTTTATATAGCACCAGCCCTTCTGGGGACAGATGGAGTTCACCTGTCTAGAAAGGGGGGAAACATGAGTTCTCAGGGCTGATTGGCAGGGCTTTAAACTAGGTTTAAAGGGGGAGGGCCTTTACTAAGACCAGAGTTGTTAGAGCTGGGCCTAGAGGTGGCATGCCTGTGTCAGGGATGAAATCAATAGCCCAGCACAATGAACACAACATGAGTAACAAACAGGAGCAGTTAAAAGCCATTGTGCAGCAGGAAAGCTTTGACACAGTTACCATCCCAGAAATGTGGTAGGATGACTTGTGTGACAAAGCTGGAGAAGATGAGGCTCAGGGAAGACCTTGTCACTCTCTATAACCACCTGAAAAGACATTGTAGAAAGGTATAAGTCAGCCTTTTCTCCCAGACAGCTAGGGATAGAACAAGACAAAATGGCCTCAAGCTGCACCAGGAGATGTTCAGATTAGAGATCAGGAAGAATTTCTTCACTGAAAGGGTGTAGGTTACCCAGGGAAAGTGGTTGAGTCACCACCACTTGAAGTGCTCAAGAAATGACTGAATGGGGCAGTTCCTGATATGGTGTAGTGGGCATGGTGGTAGTAGGTCAAAGTTTGGACTTGATGTTTTTGTAGGCTTTTTCCAACCATAACAACTTTATGATTCTGTGATTCCACGTGAAGAGGAGGTACAGTCTCAGCACACTCATTTTGCCTTTTCTGTCTGTTGGACTTTCAGACACAAAAGAATTGCAAGGGATTGCTACTGACGCTTTCTCTTCCTTCAAATCTGTATAAAAACATTTTCAAGTGTTCCACCTGGAAGGAATACTAGGACTGGCAGCTTTAGCAGAGCTCTGTTCTGACAATCATAATCAAGTTGTCTTCCTTCTTCCATTTGTCGCAGTCTTGATTTGTGGGAATGGATCAAGACCGACGACGGGGGTTCTTGCCTGCCTGCTGAGTGGTGGTGAATCGAGGCTGCAAGGGCTTAAGGTTAGGTTCACCCACCCCGTGACCCACAATGAAGACACGGAGACGAAGTGAACACCTTGAAAGCCAGGAGCCGATCCAATTTATTAACAGGGAGGAGGGCCTTTTAAGCCCTCTGGGAAGGAACAGTCTAGAAACTGGGAGGAGGGAAGGCGGAGCATGCAAATCCGCCACAACTGATAGGGTAGGATAAACAGTGGGTGGCAACTGGGGAGGAGAAAACAGGGGATTAACCGGATTGGACAGCTCCTCAGGGGGAACCAACCAATGGTAGCTGGACTTACACTGACAGGGCAAGCCCATCAGTGCTGCCAGCACCACAGGAACAGGGGATAACAGAACTTTATTTCAACTTTAATAACAAGAACTGGGGTAACTGTGGTCAAGTCCATGTTGCAGTGTCGCAGTCCGGTCATTGTCCCTCTCACTCCTCCGCTTGTCCACAATCGTGCAGGTGCCATCTCCAACACCATTTACACTGTGAAATCAAATGTTGCCATATTGCCCATATTTTTCTATAGCTTCCATTTGCTTAGATGTGTACTGTACATAGCATTACTGTAGGTCTGACATATTGTGATTCCTACAAAAAACTATTCTAAATTTATTAGGGACAAATCATAGAAAGAAAAATAACCTGCTTAAAAACCATTTTATGTTACATCTGTTTTAACTTTTTAATGAAAGATATTTTCATACATGCATCCACACACACACATACAAATTTAAATAGTGCTTGTTTTGACAATATATGTGACTTCCACTTTTAAATAAAATGGGACAGAGAATACGGTCATGGAAGAATTACTCACCATCGTGTTTTTTAAATTCCTTTTTATGCATAAAAAGGACTTGTTACTTCTTAGCCCATCTTCTTTCTCTTGTCTGGAACCTGCAGTGAAATTGTAACAAAAAGGAGAAAAAAAACCCAGCATAGATAATTAGTCCATTTTACTGTCTTTAGGCTTATATCACTGCTGAATATTAAAGAAAATACTTGTTTACTATCATAGCCTCATGAGAGGGACATTTTGTTTCAATAATCATCCTGTGGGACAACCATCATATAATCCTGCTCAAGTGTCCTTCAGTGCAGGATAAACAATGTAATGCAGTAGATTTAATACCAAATAATGACACTGAACTGTTATGATTTACGTCTGTTTAACAATCTTGAGGCTTTTTAAGGTCACACAGCGATGTTTTATATTTTGCAGTAAGAAGTGGGTACTGGGACTACCCAAACCACCATACAGTCATCTGTATATAAAGTATCCATCCTTTTGACACAAATGCTGCTCTCAAAGAGGTGATTTTAAATGCCATAATGGAACCAATTGAATATACTTTTAGATAGGAGATGGCAGTCCGCTGATGCAGAGAGGCTGTCCTGGAGTGGGATTACAAACACATCCTGATGGGACACAGTCTTACTTTTGCAGTCAGTGCAACTTTTCAATAAGATGGTCACAGACAAGGCATATATGTATGTTTTATTAGCAGAACTGGTGGGACATGTTTTAGCATCTGCCTTTTATTTACTGATATCATTGAGAACCTGCTTTTGAAATTTAAAGTGCTAGGTCTGTGTTTAATTTGCCTGTATGTGTTTTATATGTAAATCTGAAGAAGGAATTGCAACAAAAAGAAGAAACAAAACTTATATTCTGTCCCTTCCCCTTGAACAAGTTATTAAAATGCAGGTGCTTCACAAAAGACCTTGCTTCCTTCTCTGCTCACAGATAGAACATCTTCAGAGTCAAATGAGCCTGTTTGGAGTCACTTTATAGTAGCCTACTTAGTTCTATTCCCTCCTCTATTTAATAGTCCATGAAGAACTTGAGAATCTGTGAAAGCTGTGTCATTCTGAAGCCTCTTGCTCCCTGTAGCATGGGTCCCTCTGATCTTTCAGCCCTTGACTCTGTCACATGCACAGCAGATAATAAAAAGCAAAGTTGCCTTTCTAGAAAAGTCATGGCTCACTGATCTCTTTAGGAACATACCTTATTCTTTCTCAGCATATCCTTTGGCTCTGGCCCTTGAAGTTGTTTGAAATTCTCCGGCAGCTCAGAAGGGAGGCTTTATAGTGTGTTATTTGTTCACTCCTCATTGCCAGTCTGACAAGTGAACAGCAGTTCACCAGAGTTCAAACATCTGGCAAACAGCTCGCTGCAGCTCTAAGCTGTCACACATTAATAAAGACCAATTGTTCCATCAAGAACATGTTGAGAAGTTTAAAGGAAGAGAAGAGCCAAGGGGAAATGTGCTAATTAAAAGTATCTATATAGAGATGTAGTGAATAAAGGATGATTAATTTAACTTTCTTAGGTAAATCTATGTTGCATGATCAGACAGGAACTTTGTTTAGCCTAATTGAAGAGGAACACAGACTACCACTCTGACTTCTCTTGAATAACATCTTATTCACTTGATAGTTCAATGGAATCCCATTGGAATCTGGGATGTAATTTTGTGGCTGATGTTAAAGGAAGGTGGAAAGACACATTTTCATACTTAGTCTTCCTCTGATTTTAAAATATAATAATCTGCTTCTGAAAGAAGACAGAAACATATCAATCCTCTTTGTTTATGTCTTCAAAGATTTTGATGCTTATTATGTCAATACACTATACCTTATATATTACATATTAATTTTAAAATATGCCTTAAAGATAGGTATGTGGACAATTCATTCATTTCCTATTTCAAGAGATTCAACACTTGCCCCATTCCTTTCTAAATATAATTTTCTCTGCTATTTTCAAATCCATGCCTTTTGTAGTATATTACAGCATTACTTTTTAAAGAAAATGCCATAGGTTTTTTAGAAACTATTTTATTTTTTAATTCCATGTCTCTGACCACCTCTCTTCCTAACAGCTTATAAAAGATGAAAAATCTGGAAAAAATTCTTACGTCTTAGCTTCAGAAAGGATTAATTCAGAAATGTATTTATATCCAGAATAATGTAAAATGTGCTGCTGTGTTTGGAATGATATCAGGCACAGTGCATACAAGAATTCCCTTGAATTGTTCCCTGCAAGAGTGAGAGATGAAGGTGGCTCCCACCTTGGATGTGATTGGAAAGGAGTCAAGGATGGGGGAAGAGATTGTTTTTCATGCTTTTTCTACAAGAAGCAGGGAACCCTCATTCTGATCACCTACCATGTCCTAAGATATTTCTTTTCAATGCCAGCTGCTGCAGGTATCTGGCAAGGACCACTGAGATCAGGGTCATTTTGCAGTATATTGGCCTGAGTGCCTAGCAAGCTCTAGTGTTAAGCAACTAGAAACTACCCTTATACAATATGTCTGAATAAACAAAGGATTTAATGTGAAAAGGTAGTGTCTTCTGGAGACCAGAAATGGGCAAGAGATCTCTAAACCTTTGGATCATGATCTAAACCCATGGTTTATAGCAACTGTTTGGAATGATGATTTTTTGACAGGTAATGTTCTGATTGCAAATAATTTTGTTGGGAATAAGCTGCTCATCCCACAAAGACCAACACAGGTCAGTGCAACTGCCATATAGAGGCTGAAGACTAGAAAAACATGGAATATAATGGATGACTTAGAGATTTCTTTGGCGGCATAATATGGAAATTTATATTATTACTACAAGTGTAGTACTGGCGCTGAGAATGCAGATGGGCACTTCAGCAAGCTCTTGTCATAGAAGTTTTCTAATAAACATTTTAAAATAAGCATGCAAAATAAGATTTCAAAAATTTCTATCTAGATGAATTTATTTTCTTCTATGTCATTGATCTGAGATGTCATTCTGCCTAATGAGTGATTTTTTAAATCCTTGTCCATATTTCTTGAGGTTCTGTGAGTCATTAACCCTCATAGCTGACCACTTCTAAGATATTTATATCTTTGTTAAATTTTTAAAGTCGCAGAAGTTTGTTTGGAGATGTCACGGTGCTAAGGGCTCTACACAGTAGAGCCCCAAGTATTGGCTCGTGTTTTCATTTGCCTGGGGTCCCGGTTCCAGAGCTATGAAGGGCACAAGGAGCTTTGTTTTGTCTAGAGGTCAGTGTGGAAAGCTGTGTAAGTCGAATAGAGCACTGACACTGCAGGGTTGTAGTGCAGTTGCTAGTCCAGCTTTTGCTCTTGAATTCCAGTTATGAGATGCTCTTAATTGGACTAGTCTTTCTGCTGCCACTGATATGTTTGTTGGACCACATGATTATTTTGCATCTTCACAGCAGAAGGGTGTGTTTACCTCCTGAGAGAAGTTCCCTGACAAGGCAGGCAGATTGGGCTGCTCCCACCCTTTTCAGATGCGGTTCTATAAAGCATGACACAATGTGGTCAGTTCCACCAAAATTCGGAGATATGATGTGGTTAGTCAGAGAGCAGGCCCAGACACTGCTGCAGACAGCTGCAAGACAGAAGCCCTTGCCCTGGAAAGTCTGGGTTCTGCTGAGCAGAAAATGCAGCAAAGGAGGCATGTAAACAAGTGAAGTTTTTGCAATTGGAAAGAGTAGAGGATCAAGGTGATGTTGACCATGAGTGGTGGGAAACTGACCTCTCATCACTAATACCCATGCATTTAGAGGCCTTAAAACCCACATGGCTTTATGTGATGACGCCCAACATTGTGGGCAGCCACTTGTTTTATAGAAATCTACCTGCCAATAAGCTCCTGCAGCCAGTACTAAACAGGAGTGACTTTTTGCACAGTATTTCTCATTGTTGGTCTTGTGGTAATTAATCCATCTGTCCATTGCTGCATCTGCTCCTCTCTGTCTGTTCAACAGATCTTTGCTGAATTGCTGGTTGAAGATGAAGTGCTTAGATGTGGAAGGACACAAACAGCTCTCCTTGGAGAGGCTTTTTGTCAGCCCTTCCATTGCTGACCTTATATAAAACAGTGCATCTGGTGTCTTCACCACGAGCTTTTGAAGGCATTTGAGATGCATGGTAGAAGGACTGTGGACTAGGGCATAGCTGCTCTATGCCCTTTGGAAAACAGGAGTTGCGTGTTTCTGGTGGAGAGGGTCCAAATCCTGAAGCACCTCTGCTGTTCCTGAGTGTACCCCTGAGTCATTGCTAGAATGGTTCTGTGGCAAGATGATGTGAGTAGCTGATCAGTTTGTCCCTATGGCCATAAGTGGAGGACTATTGCAGGACAATGTAGGTACAGCCTTGTGTCTCTGCCTTCTAAATGGGAACAACATAAAATTCATTAGAGGAAAGGCTAAATATATCGAATACTATTGCAAACTTTACTGTGACTGTAGGGGCTATGTTTGTTTACACACTTCACAAAAATTCACTACAGATCAACCCAGATGTTTATTGCAGAGCCAGAGATAAATATTTCCTGAGAAGAACCACATTTTTACAACTCTCTAGGTTAGTGCTTTTATTTCACTGAAAAGCAGAGATATTCTTTTAGAATAGTACCTAAATATGAAATATCACTTTACAATTATAACTAGAATTATTACAAGTTGAAATTTATTGTGAAACACATCAGATGTATATGAGTAATCTGTTTCTCCACATTTAACAGTGTAAATTGGTTAACTTGGGTTTTGTTTCCCCTTTGTCAGTTGTGGTATGGAGGACTTAGAGGTAGTAGCCTTTTCTGTAGATAAATGCATTAAAGAAGTGGATAAATCAATTTTAGTATGGAAATCTGACAAAAAAGAAGAAGGCAAAAAGTACTGAATTCCTCAAAAAGCATATTGTTAAGAGATCTGTGTCAGAATTTTCTTGTGTCCAAGATTTTTCTGTAGTAGTTGCACAGGCATTCTCTGCTAAGTTATAACTCATCATAGTTTTAAGGGGCAATTTTCTTCCTTGGTATCCTTGAGCTTTTGTGGAGTCTTACTACATATCATGTTTACAGTGTCCATCATCATAAGGGATGGCAAAATAGCCTTCCAACACACGATTCACCATGTTATTGCTGTTAAAATAATGTCCTCAACTTCTGATGAGATTATTTTCTTCGGTGCATTTTAAGGAAGGTATATGGTCCAATATTGGGTGCAGTGTAGAATACTGTGGGTGAGAGTTACTTAATAACAGCAATGTTTTGAAATCTTGAAAGCCCAGCTCTTTCTGTAGCAATAACAGTACTGTCGATGATGTAAAGGTTTTCTATTATATTTATAATGTGACTGTATTCAGGTATCCCAAAAGTTCTTTATTATGCTGTGTACATAGCAATGCTTAATCCATAGCTTTTGGAATGTCAGAAAGTATATTTAACAAAGTAGCAATGCAAGTTAGTATTTAAGATGTCAAATAACTATTAAAAAAAACTGGGAAAAGAAAGGATGTGAAAAGATGAAAATGACTATCTAGTATACATAAGTGAGCTGACAGAGAACCCTCTAAAAATCAGTTATATGGAGTCAACCTCATCTTTTTATTATGGAATTACTCATATTGCTATTCTTCAGACTAAATTTTGCCATATGCTTTAAGATTCTATTATCTATCATGAATTATTTTAATGCAGAAATTCACATTATAAATCTAGGAGACAAAAAAGCTAAAAAATATGGCCTGTTCCATATTGTATACTTGGTTCTAACTTGAAATATAAAAGTGAAACATGAGAAGCTGTTAGTAATCAGTAACAAATTTAAAGGATTAGGATAGTTTTAAATAATTCAGGCTTGGCAGAATGTGTTCTTCCATTGTCACAAAGCTAAAAGGAAAACCAATGCTATGGATTCCCAAAGGATCCAAATTATTTCAAAAGCAGGGTTTAAAAACAAATTTATTTTAAGTTTGGGGGAGGAGACCACTTTCTTCAAGAACCCCATTATGTGACTCTATTTCTCTAATATATCACTATATAGGCAAATGTATCTCTATGGATTCAAGATTTCATATACCAGGCCTATTAGTAATTGAAATCTGGTAAATTGATATAGCTCTGGTGATTCCTGTCTGTGACTTTTAGAATGTAATAAAAGCATGGAGAGTTAAATGTTAAAACTTCTATTGCTCTTGGAATTTAAGTTACTTTCGCTCTAATTGTTAGTGATTTCCTCTATTGGTATAGCAATATTTATAACAACTGCACTAAAATACTTGGCTGATCCATCTCACCTCAGGGAACCTGACAACAGGTTTTTGTATGTTTCTAAATCAAAGGTATCTAAAAGAACATGTGGCGAAAAAGAAAGGAGAAAATGAAACAGAGATAAGAGATTCAAAACAATTGCAGACCTTTACACTAATATTATGTCCTAGATCTAGTAAGACTAACCCTGTTGATAAAGAATAAACCAGAAATAGATTGGGAAGACAAACCCAATATGAAATTTGGCATGACTATTTTTTAGGAAGAGCGTGTGCGTATATAACTCCCCCCTTGCCAACCACCTATACCTCACGAACAGGTACCCATTAAGTTCGACATGTTTGCTATAAAAATCAATAGGCACAAACTAATTGTTTATAATTTTCACATCAAATAATTGTTTTACACTTTTAGTATTGTTTTAAAGGACCTTGGCCTTCAATTCCTCTTTCTCCTTGGGCTCACAAAATTTGTTTGGTTTTGTCCACATGACTCCTCCAGTTCCTTTAGTTGTGGCTGAGTGGGAGGGAACTGCTGCCAGTGGGAGAAGACCTTCTTGTAGGTGCCCACAGCAATGCTTCTCCCATACTTTTTCCATCTGCTAAATCTCAGTCTCACATACACGTAGGTTTCTGTCCCTCTGGGTGTGTCAGATCATAAATCAAGTGCATATGTCATCCTCTTTTAACTGAGGGTAGAAAATGTCCTGACACAGACAGGAGGAGAATATGAACTGTCTATTGACTATTACTTTGTGGAAGTGTTTTTTGGCTGCACTCACAAGGCACATCAATCAGATGTTTTAGTGAAAATTTGTGGGATTCTTCACTTAAATGAAACCTTTGTGAATCTCTTCTTCTTGAGAAGATGAGATGGCACTCAGTTCTCACAAGGAGTAAGTGCCAGAGCGGTTAGTGCTTTCATCATTACCAGGGAAAGAAGTGAAGGTTCTAACCTGTGCCTTTGTTCTTAATCCAGCTGGATGGGTCAGTGATCACTGGTGTGCTCTATCATGTCTTGATAAAAGGGATTTTAAATACCTAATGGTCAATTTGTGCAAGAAAAATAGCACAAAATTAAAATGTTTTTCTCTATAGAGTAAAATACCCACATATTTTAAACTAATTGTCCAACACCACAAATACAGACCATTAGGGGGACCCCCTGTGATACAAAAGCAGCTATAAATGGATATGCTGCGGCTTTTATGTATTACTTTCAATAACCAGAGCAGTATATCTTACATTTTTAATCAGTTTTCCATTTTACAGCCTCACTTTTGGAAGACAAAGTGGAGTTCTGCAGAGCCATCACTCCTGTGCTGCTGAATGACCTCTTGGATTTTTTTTACTGTAACAAAAGTCATATGTACTAAATGTGTCATACTTACTGCTGATTGATATGCAGCTGTTAAGCATGTTTTTATATAGATGAAAATCTTGATATCAGATTAAAATGTAAGTAGGCAGAGAAATAATTCCCCTTGCCTAAGCAGCATGTGTTGCTCAGAGGAGCGCAGAGCCAAGAGCTCTCTAGTTATGCTCTGGCTCCTCAGCTCATAATTGTGTGGTGTCAGCCCCGCAAAAACTCTCAGTGATGCAGCAGGGCCAGTACTGAGGAAGGCTGAAGGATAAATTCCATATATGCTGGTAAAAGGAAACTTAGACATAAGAAACTTTAACTGCCTAGAAAGCTGATGGGGCAGCCTAAGCAGAGTCTAGTCCAGAACAGGGGAGAAGGTCCCTCTTTGAAAGACACACACATTTCTTCTTCCCGGTGGCTGCTTTCTTTCCTCCTAGCTGGTGCTAACATCATAGCACGTACTTGTGATCCTGGTCCTTGCAACCACTAGGTTTGTAAGCCACCTTTCTGCAGGGTTTATGAGGTATAAAAAATTGTCATCTGTGGTTATATGGTTAAATTATGATCTGGATACTTGTGTTTTGCTGGTGGGTTAAATTTCCTCTGTAGTTTCTTCTGGATAGTCTGAGCTAAAGCTGTTTACCCATCTCATTAGGTCAGTTCTTCAAAACTGACAATTCACTGAAATCACTAATTTCAACATGGCATCCCACTGACTTGATGGATATGGCTTATCACTTTCCACCTATTCTTTCTGTTTTGATCTGTCATTTAAACTATTAATGAGTTGCTAAAAAGTCATAGTGCTTCCCTAATTTTATCAATACTTCAAGTTTTATTGTGCCTTCCTGCTTCCATTCACTAATAGAGAAAGACATCAAATGTTGCACATATCCTTTTAGTAGCATTTTAATCTGAGAAGTTAGAAAAGCAGAAATAACTCTGGTTGCTAAAAGGCATAAGATGTTCAGTAGTCACTGGAGATAATGAAAGGGAAGAGCTAACTCAAAGTTTGTCTTTTTGCAAGGGTGTGATGTTCCTCTTCCACCATCAGCAAGAGCATAACTAACTTTGATAAGGAAAGAAAAACAATACCCATAATTAAGCATTTCTTAAAGACTTCTTGTAGTATATTTTCAAGACATGATCTGCTACAGAGCTCTCTGAAAACATCTACATTCACTTTCAATGTTGAGATTTTTAGGAAGTAAGTATTTTAAATAAATTTCTAATTAAATATCAGTGTATTAATTCACAACATGCTCAACAGTTCTTTACCAAACTGGAGAAGACATTAACAGATAACTTACATGGCACCACAGCACTAATGAAGACTTGAAATATATTTTCTGGCTACAACAGCGTTGTTTGGAACACTTTAGTAGGGAAGGCACTGTCTAAGCTAAAGGATGATACTGATTGTTAAAGTGGTTATGACGAAAATCTGGTGTGAGAAAACTTCTGACCATCAGAATGATGAGGTTTCCAAACAGAGTAGCAAACAAACATCTAAACTGTTTCTAAGGTGGAGCTCAGGGCTCTCTGAGAGCTTTATCCAGCCAGGGCCTTAACACCATCAGTACGCACCAGGCCCACAGTGACTGTCCACTACCAACTTTAAGGGACTGGCGCAGGTATTCTTACCAGGAATGTTCTTCCCAGGAACTGGAGAAACCAGCTGCAAGAGCTTCTTGGGTGACAATAGGAGGAGAATGCTCTTTCACAAAACAGGGCTGATTTGTATAATCCACCAGGAACTGAATGAACCTGTGTGGTAGATTGCTAAAACTGTCACCAAGTACCTTATTAAAGTAATCCATAGAACCTGAAGGACAATCTCTATGCTTTCTGTATTTTACCTCACTGACTCCCTCCAAATAAACAGACGCATGCAGTATCCACAGCATGGAGCTATGTGCCCCCAATGGCAAAATATGCCCCATATGGATACTTTCAGTGACTTCTGACGCTGTGGAAGCACTGGATGTGGAGGCAGATCTTGGAAACACCCTTCTACAATAGGAGTCTATATGAGAATGTCTGCAGGACTGCAGTTTCGGAAATGTAAGGAGGACTGGAGTAGGTTGGAAAAAGGCCACATGTTTTCTCTGGATGGCAAGGGGAATCACTTTGGTCACTCCTCTCCTTTTTCAGACTGTTACGACCTTTGTATGACAAAGATACCTGCAATAGGGGGAATGGTAGTTAGGCACCAGAGGTATCCCTTCTACTCCTACTTTCTTAGAGCAGTTTTCTCACAAAGCTTAGAGATCTTTACGTATATTCACAACGATCTTGGGTTTCTGGGAATATTTTCAAAGGCTTCAGTAGAAGTCAGGCTAGTAAGATTTGCCATGGAAAGTCAACCAGCACTCCAGAACAGAACATCTTCCTCCTTAAGTAACTCCTAGATGTGAGGACTTTGAGAGGATGATTTCATGTGACAGTGGTTGCATTTTACACCTGTTTTACATATGCAGAGATGACTGTGCAGTGCATTAGGTAATAAAAAACCTGCCTTTTGTGTGTACCTATGTAGACAACTAGATTTTAGAGCTTATTTATGCAAATTCTTTTGTTCTGTCTTGTCTCCAAAGAGAAGCATGCTTGGATAGCTTATTATGATTATAAACACAGACTTCGCCGAAAGAAAATGGACCAAATAAGGTCCTCAAAAGACATTCATGGTTACTTTTTTTTTGTTACAAATCCATTTTTCACCTCTTTTGAAATCATCTAACCCCTGCCAGGAGCAGTGAAAGGAGTGACATGAAAGTGTGAGATGCTGATGCACTGCCAATGGATATTTTTTCTTTGTGTTGCTGTGCTGGCATGGGCTCAGCAGGTACAAAAATTATGATGTTCCAACCCATTTCACCCTCCAAGTTGGAGCGAGATATGTTCATTTTCACTCTTTGCACTCATTGCCCATTCTTAGAGAGTCAGAGCTCATATTGCTGTGCAAACTTGAACTTCTTCTATGAGGTTAGCTGGAACACTGTTTGATATCTTTCTTCATTGCAGATTTTTTAGTCTTTCCTTGAAAAATCAGACACTCTTTCCTGGCTGCATAGATTATTACTTCATGCTAGGTAAATTCTCAAATACCCCAAAGAATCTCACATAGGTTTTTACAATATATTTTTTCAACGCCTTTTTTTTTTTTAAATACCATGCTTGGCATGTCCTTTTAATTCTGCATATTGGCTAGTGATTGATTAATCTTTTTCACAGTGTAGTGGTCAGTCTGTATTTGATCTTATCTCTGCTTGTATTTATTCATTCTACTGCCAGAGAACTAAGAGAATGAGATAAAAATATTTGCCCCATTTAGATCCTGAAAACAGACTCTGCTGTCAAGCGGAAAACGTAGAGACCAAATCCAACAACAACAATTATGAATTATGGACCAAATGAGCAGTTTGCTTTACTGCACTGAATCATGATGGTTTGTTGGAATATCTAGTCAGGTGTTTTTGGAAGACTGCAATGTTGCTACCCTCTTGCTTCCACCCTTTGGAAAAGAAATTAGAAGCAAAACATAACCTCAACTGTCACGAGCAGAGCAGAATACCCAAGAACTAAATTTTTTCAGGGACTCCTACAATGATAGCTGATCTAAAGAAAATCTCAAATTTAAACCAATTCATATTTGATAAGTGAACCTAACTTTGAGTGAATCTTTTGACTAACTCTTCTTCATCTATAGTTTGAAAGTCTGTATTTTTTAGAAAAAATGGATGTGATGGATACCAACATACTATATGTCCATTATAGAAAAGGGATGCCTTGAAAACATGAAGAAATTTGTTCTTCTTTGGCTTCCTTTCCTACACTCACTTTACATATGTAAAGAAAAAAGTGCAGAAAGATGAAAGGCCTCTCTCAACATCACAAAGGAGTTTGGTGGTAGAAAATGCTCTGATTTCCTATATCCCAGTTCAGTGTTGTGAATGAATGATCAATCTTTCTGTTTTCATCTAGTGAGATATTTTGAAATTATTTAAAAACCTGTGATAAAATTTTAAATTGCATTTCTATCACCATCTTCAAAGGTTTTATTTTTATTAGGTATCATTATGATGTGTTGGTTTCAAAGCCCAAAAGAGCTTATCACTTTATTTCAGAATGGCCAGTAGTGCCTTTACAAAGCAAACACTGCTTGCAGTTAGCAGGAATTGGAGAATCTCCACTGTCTTCCTGCTGTAGATATATGAGTTGTCTGTCTCTGACTGTTTTGACTGGCATTTTTAAAGTAGAAGCTGCATTTTGGAAAACTTTAATATTGACCTTTTGGTTCTTACAGGTTTTCAAACCAAGTAATCGCCAAAAGTTAATAGTATTGTACCTTTATTCGCTAGCATACTTGTATAAGATTTGAGTAACCTTTTCATTGACTTTTAAAGCTTATAAATATACATAATTGCTAATTACTTTTTTCCCCAGTTTATTTATTGTTCAGTTTGGTGTAGAGATTCAGAAACTTTGGGTGGCATACTGAATGAAACTAAAAAAAATAATTTCCCTATTTTTATAAATGAGACACGTCCTTTTGTCAGTCTTTTATGTGACTAGTTAATAAATGGTCTTTGCCATTTGTTTTAATTGAGACAAGAGGCAGGGGTAATGGAGAAATTCTTGAAAAGAACATTTTAAACATGTCATGGCAGTGAGTAGACAAATGCCATAACTGTGAACATCTCCCCTCCCTTCAGCTTTTTTCCCTGTTGTTTTATTGGTAAGCATGACATAAATAATGGCCAATCTTCGCGAACGAAGATTTGGGAAGGGCTCACCCCACGCGGGTGTGCCCTCCAAGCCTGTGCAGTGGATTTTTTAGGTGAGGCACAGCGTGCGCAGAACTGGTCCCACCGTTTAAGTTCTAAGGTTCATTTACTATGGCCGAGCGAGCTTGGACAGTGACAGTGAAGTCTCCTTAGAACTATCTACAGCACCCGGTACTAACCAGGGCTGACCCTACTTAGCATCCAAGATCTGACGGGATCAGATGGCAAGGAGGCATTTGACTGCCAGGGGCGGCCCGTACTGAGACTCGAACTCGCAACCTTGGGAGTCAGAGACCAGAGTGCTCTCCACTACACCACGGGACTGCCCTAAGCATGACATAATATGATGTAGAATATACCTTTGGTCAGTTTGGGTCAGCTCACACCTGTGGTCTTTCCGAGCCTCTTGCTCACCTCAAGCCTGTGTGCTCTGGGCAGAGGGTGGGAAGAGCAAAGGCCTTAGTTCTGTGCAAACACTGTTCAGCAACAGCCAAAATGTGGACGTGTTATCCACACACTTTAAACCGCAGATACAAACCACAACACCATGCAGGCTGCTGTGAAGAAAGTCAGTTCCACTCCAGCCAGAACCAGGACATGTGTTTTTTCCCACACAGAAGTATGCTAATTGTTTTTATGATTCTTTTCCATAAAACCTTATTCTTCAGAATCTCAGTATTATATTGGCCACTTGACTTTATTAGGCATCAATATATTATATGGATCATTACGTGGATAAGGCTTCAATAATTTGAATTCTGGGGTTATTCAGTATCACTGGCAAATACTAATAATCTAGTACAATTATTTCCAGTGTGCTAAGGTTAAAACCACTCCTCCTTGAACATCATTATTACTTGATAAATAGCATATTTTCTTTTTGAACGATATTAAATAAATGGCCCTCAAATTTGCAACTGAAGGACTGCTCACATTACTCATAAGGCCTTATGAAATACTAATTGATGGCTTTGTTTAGTGTCTCGTTTAGTGTGACACTTCTACTGAAAAGTACTTATTCTTTGCATTTTTTCTTTGTAAAATACTTTTTCTTTCACTGTAATATTTTCAGAAAGATTTCTGGTTTGGAGTAATTGGACCATGATCTATGATACTACTTAATTACTGAAACACGAGCTGTATATCTACTATTCCTATCTTTTGGGTCGGCTGCAAGCAGCTTTTATACCTTCTCCTTTAAGATATTTCATGCCTGTATTTTTGCTGTAAGTTTTGTCATGCTCTGTTCAAAAACTGGCTCACCAAACCAATGCTGTTCAACCTCACTTAGAAACCAATATTTCCAAGTTTGAAGAAAGACAGAATAATACTAGGGATCATAAGAAAAAACTGTCTTTCAAATATTTTACTATCATAAAGAATTGCAAGAGAATTACTTCTGGCTGCAAGTAGTCATCCCTGAACTTAATTAATGCTAATGGGCATTGAAAAATCTGCAAAATCTAGACTGATTTGGGCACCTATGGGAATTTGATTGCTGAACAGTTTGTATTCTGGTGGAATTCCTTTTGATACACCCACGCTCATCAGATATGATTTTCTCTTGGTAAATCTCAATCCTTTCTATCTAAACCTGCAGGAAAGCAAAACTTCTGAAGTAAAAGGGTGGTGCACACTGTGTGCCTGCACTGAGATACCACCAAGGCATCCTGCTGTGATGCAGGAGAGGCACACAGCCAGTTAGTATCTGGAAAGCGCTTTTTTTTGTACCATACCACAGATCTAGCACCAGTGAGCTGATTTTAATCATGTTCTGAAGGAACAACATGAAAGTAGCTTGGAATAGGCACCTGAAAATGAATTTGGGTAAAAGACACTACCCAGACAGATTCTGGTAAACATGGTATATCTGATAATTATCTTAGACACACACTCAGGCCACCAGGAGTACGGGGTAACTAACTAGTAGACTGTGCTACAACTGTATTTTTGTAGTAAGGAAACAGCATGATAAAAGTACTATAAATACATTTTTATTTCATAATATTTTTTAAATGTAGTTATGAGTATCTTAGTGGATTCACTTTGCCTAAAGCTAGAATTCCTTCCTTTTTTTGACAGTGTACAAAAAAATTTGTGGAATTATGTCCTTAGTGAGCTGATTATAATGTAGAGCATTAAATCCCTAAGGATTTGGCATGCAGTTCAACAACTGTTTGCCAAACATATTTAGAAATTTAAAAAAAAATGTATTTTTTGTCTTTCCTAGGAAAACAACAAGAAAACAAGAAAAAAAATATTGTAACCCAGATTTATCAGAAGCCTTATTTATGAATGGTAAGGTGGTAGTTTGGCTTTGTATAGCATTTAGTCAGAAACCTGAGCTGTTTCCATTAGACCCAACAAAAAAATTTCACAGCAGTGATGTCATCTCTACCAACTGGGAAATATTCTGACAATTCATTTCCAGTTTCCTTACACATATTGGCAGAACAAAGAAAAACAGATGCAAATGCATTTAGTGACAAACAAGACACAAAATGGTAAAGAGTTCTCTGTAATCCCTCAGAGGTTTAATTCTGAAGTAAATAGAGGGTATATTCTTATTCCAGTGATTTGTATAAGATTCCACATTGTTTCTCTGTAGAGAAATATATTTTGATTACTTTGGTAAGTTTTATATTAAGTAAAAAGCATCAATGAACAAATGATAACAGTAAGGAAAATACAGATGATTTGGAGCAGAATCCTTTAATTCACAGATCTTACATTTTAATCAAGTGTGCTCCCTTATCTGTATTACAGTATGAAAACAATCATCATTATTTCACATGTCAATGATAAGGCAAAAAATACGAGTGTTTTTCACTGTCCTTGGAATATGGAAGGATGTTTTTAAGTTTTAGAAAAGGAAGGTCTAAAAAACGTGTTCCCAAAGAAGGCTATTAGAAATACATTTGCTAGTAAGAAAACATCCCAGTATTTTAGCCACATTGCCTGAATATCACAGGCAAAAAAGACCTAAAAGTAAATGACTGAAGGTGTCTTTTCTTCTTCTTTATATGACATCATGCTCCTTAGCTAGAATACAAATTTTGAACACAATATGCTACTATGCTGAAAACGATGAATCTTTCCATAGCATGTCAAGGAGCTTGGAAACAAGATTTGTGGAACACACATACCTTAAGACATTTTTATAAAGAAAGCTTCCCATAAGATAAACAAACAAAACCAACCAACCAAACAAACAAAAAACAAACCAGAAAATGAACTTAATATTCTAGCCACAGAGTTTAACTTAACAATGGTTTTCATTTCATACAAAACAAGAGAGACAATATAGATATTCTTTTGTGCATGCTTCTGAAATACAGGCTGATCTAAAACCCAAAAGTATTTATAGGAAATTAAACCTTAACATGAGATTTTGTGTCAATGTTTTTGTGCATAAATATCAGACTTCCACTCTGTTCCTTGGCAGGCTGTTGCTGATGTAATGCCATAAAAGTTTTATCAGTCTAGAAGCATGAACCTGAAACGAGTCTGCCCCACGAAAAATCCTTTTGAGTTCTCCAGATCTAACAGAATGACACATATTCTTCTTCATTGAAGCTGTTAAGGTATTACTCTAAACCTAATGCCAATTCACCTTAACAAACAAGTACCATTTAAATATCTAAAAATATTTAATAATTTTGAATATTTTTATTGTGAAGACATTTCTTTGGGTTTTTTGTTCAGAGTTTCTAAAGCTTTCTACCTGTATTATCAACCTAGTAATCTGTGCTTGAAGCTGTAGTTATTTTTAAAATACTATTATTAAACTTATTATTTAAAAGCTTTTATTTGCCTGTAAGTTCTTTACCCATACATTAAGCTTGACAAAGTTTGTGTCAGGCAAATGCCAGATTTGTGCAGACACCATGAAAGTATACATTGAAGCTAATTACTTCAGCTTTCTTGCATCCAGGTGCTTAGCCCTGGGAAGCACCAAAGGGTGAGAACACCCCAAAACCAGGGCAGAGTCAGATAGGAATGCAAAATATGGGATTTTTGAAACTTTATAAATAGCTCCAGCATGAATTTGCTTAAATAAATGGGGGAGTAAACTCTTTAAGAACAGGATGCTGGATGGGAGACCACGTAACAGACTTTGTTCTTGTCTTCAGGGGAAAAGACAAATCACAGATCTTTCTGAAAAAGTTTTAAAAGATTCTCAGCATTTCTGTGTTATTTATATTCTCATCTCTCTGGATCAAGTGCTTTAGGGCTTTAAAGATTCAGGAACATTTACTATTGTCCCAGTGAATTTGGTCTTGTGGCTGTGTATTGAGTTAGGGCTCAGTTCACCTCCCATCAGAGTCGTTGGGAGAAGTCTCATTGCCTTGGTAGCATGTTAATCAAGCTCTGAGTGCTCAGAGAAGTGGAACAGAACAGACTTGAACAGACTATCCTTTTCTATAATGTGACAGTTTTGTACCACGAGGAATAAAACCCACATCACAAAGATCAGAAACAGATTACATTTTAGGACAAAGAGATAAAATATGGAAGATGCCCAAAATAACAATAATCCCAAATACTTTTCAGCCTGGAAAAGGTCTGTGACATGTGGCATTCTCTTGAGGTATATACATTCTTAATGGCTTACAAAATGACATTAGAAATTACTATTTCCAGCTTTACAAACTCCATCATCTAAAGAGGATTTTGAGATTACAGTTTTAAGACAACTAGAAGAATGAGTTAAGTCTCAGCCAGTTTTTGTTTTCATTACTATCCTTGTCTCAAGTCAAGATTAGCGTTGTGCCATTTGCCGTTTCCATTAAGACCTTAATCTGAAAAGTGAATGTCAATTTACTCAGGTTAATATCTCAGGAAGTGGCTGTGCTACTGACCTCTCACTTCCTTGTTCTTTCTCTCATAAATTTAAATATTTTGTCACTTTCTGCTTCTGCCCATGGACCTAGTTAGGTATTTTAGGAATGTGGTGCCTCTACCAATATTTGGTGTTCTGTGATTCTTTGTATGGCTTGTAAATATTATTTATTCCTGTTTGCTAATGCTAAGTCTACACAGCACTTGAGTGGCATGTATGAGAAAACTGCACAATGACCAGTGCATGGGGCCACCCCTGAAAACAGGACTTTCACAAGGGTGAAGACGATCCCCCTGTTGCATCAAATATCCTACTGAGTCCCAGGGCAGTCTGGCGATGTGAAATTCTGTACTCTTCCAAACTCCTGCATACACCAAACCTGCCACTGATAATGGAAGGCAAGAAAAGGAAAACTTACTTCATTACATATCCTGCAATGGGTAAAAATGCTTTCCTTCCACTGACACAGTTTGCAAGGCTTCCCTTTGTATGTTAGAGATGAGGCTTCAATTTTTCAGCTGAAGAATTCCTTCTCTACCTTTTCTTTCCCAGAAGAATTAGAAGTATCTTAGATAAGAACACAGAAATAGTAAGAGCACCAGCAGTACCTGTTTCTGCCTTTTAGTAAAGAAAGCAAAACAGTGGAGATGTCTGCTTTTCCTTTGGGGAAATGAAAGGGAGCTCAGCTTGGTTTGAGGTGAACCTATGGCTACTGAGTGTTTGCAAGTTCACACAGTAATCCTTTGTGCTTGCTTGTCTGAAAACTGACCTTCCAAATGCATGTGTCTATAATGAATTAAAACCTCTAACTGCCTTTATTTACATCACCTACCTAAAGAATGTGGGGCAACTACATCAAGAAATATCAGGCACAGGAGAGACCTACGTGTATTTTTCCATTTTTGACAGCACAGAAGATCTTGAGCTCATCCTCACTTCTCTGAATTATTGCTCAAGGACCACTGGAAACTTGTTGTTTAGTTGCATTCTTGTCTAAATGGGACAGTGTAGAAGTGGGAGAAAGAAAAGAAGGTGGACTAGGAGCACTCTAGGTTCTCCTGACAGAGGGAAAACAAAAGCAAAAAGCTTTTTCATTAGTTATGGGTATCCACATGCACACAGGGGAATAGAATACATAGAAGTATGTCTCTGGAACTTTTTCTTTTCAAGAGGAGACAAGAAATAAACATGAATTTATGAAAAAGACCACAAGTGTGCCATTAACATACTCAGAGACATTGTGAGTGATACTTGATGGGCAAGATCCATATGGGACACAAGCAAGTTCTTTAAATATTGGGTTAACTTTTTTGTAAAAGCTAGATGGAACCACGACAGGCACCACAAAGGACAGCAGATGTTTTAATGTTTCAGTGTGACTACTACAATGTCATAAGACTGAAAATACTTGGCTGTACTCAATCTAAAGCCATGTGCAAATCACACTTCCTTGAGGCACTCACTGTTATTAATTTATCTTCAGACTTACATGGGTAGTAATTATTCTACTCATGGATATTAATCTCTTTCTGTATTGGAACAGAAATTCTACCTTGTAGATTACTGTGTCATCTTCATTGTGAACAAAATCTTCTGTACCACATGCTTCTTTAAGCTTATATTTTGCATAAAATATCTGATCCAATTGGATAGAAGTTAATTTTTATTTCCTGCTCCAAAACACAATCTCCTGAGTTATAGAAGAAAAGTGTGAAAAGATCAGTACTGGAATCTTCTGAGAAAGGTTTTTTTCTCATGTAATACATGGGTCTGATAAACAAAATCTCAGTTATTACAGCTGCCTTTGAGAAAAGAGAGTGAACCACAGCAAGTTGCTTATATCAGATTCATACTCATGCAGATTTGTGGTTTTACACTTGTTTAATACTACACATTTGGACAGCATTTTTTGTCTTTCATAATGCCATATAAGCTACTAGGAACTGCTTAACTCACTTAAGTCACTGGAAAAGTCTGGTGTTAATTTCAAGTGATTTTCCCCAGCTAAACACAACGTACTAATCCATGATTCCTGCTACTGATTCAGCAAAATGCTGTCATCTGCATTGGTATGAACTCTGAAAATGTACAGCTGCTGTAGGAAGAAAGTAATTTTATTTGATGGGGAGAAATGGCAGAAGGTTGTAAAGGTTTTTGTAGCTCTTGTTAGAGAGTGAGTGAGAAGCTGGAGAAGTTGCAATATTGTGAGAGTGAATGGGAATTGAAGTCACAGAGGATGGTGAAAGAGTTGAGGCATTAAATGAATACTTTACAAGCAAGAATACTGGGAGATGAGCCAGAAAACTGCTATAGATCAAATACCATGAAATGTTAATTATAACCTTGTAATTACAGGAAGTCCCCACCAAGTCAAAGTTACCATTTGTTTACCCTTAGTAGAGGGTTTTATTTGTATATGTAGCTCAACATGTCCTACTGACATGAAACATATATTTCCATATTCACAGTTTAATGTTTAAATGAATCTCAATAGCAAAGCATCAGAGGTTCTTATATTGAGATTTGTTCACATGCTAAATGATACACATTGTGTCAGCCATGCCATTATTAGTTTCTGGATGGAGAAACTGAAACAGTGAGGAAGTGGCTGTTTAATTCTCTTGTGTTTTCTTCTTTTTTTTATTTTACTTTTTGATTGGTGGTGAGGGAAAGGGGAGGAAATCAAGGAATCAGTCTCAGAAGTCTAACTGCTATCTACTTGGAAAGCAAGATACACATCCAAGGTGTGATCCTTGCCACCTATGACACTTCATATGTGTTTTTCCCAAGGAAAGGCCCTTTGTGCCTCCTTGGTTCCACAGTGGCTTTTGTTAAGCAGAAACCAGCAGGCGTTTAAGTTTATCTTTTGTAGCTGGCCATGGTGGCCTGACACATCCATCTTCTCCCCCTGTTTCCATTTTAGCTGCCTGCATGCAATAATAAACATAATCATCCTTCATTCAACCACCTAAAGTATAGCAAGGCGGCTGCTAAGTGAGTTGTATTTTAATGCATCTTGAAAAGATCACTTCCCTTGTTGATTTTAACTGCTGTAAGAAGCACACAGATGAATATGTTGCCACATAACTAGCAAATGATGACTGAAATATAAATACAGTGGGAATTAGGCTTTCGTGTAATGAAAAGGAAGGCAATGGAAAACACCACTGTATACAGCAGTGTAAACTTTCACTATGAGTGGCCACAACATCGCTGGTTAGAAATATTTTTTTTCCTCACATAGGTGTCAATCCCATAGTCCTTATTCACACTGGTAGGATCACTCTTGTGAATATAAGCTGCAAAATCAAATCTGTAATGATTTCTACTTCAGGTTCAAGCTCATAGATGTGATGGAAAGATGTCTTTTTTTTTTAAATTTGTTTCATGTCATACAAAAATGAGCAGATCTGTTCACACAACAAAGGAGTAGAAGTAATCGCTGAACTTCTTTAATAAAATAATTGTGGTTTATTTAACTTCCTTGCACAATTACTTTTAGGAAAAAAATCTACAATAAAGTATAAGACCAATTTGGAGCCAGAACCAGCTATCAAAGCACCAGAGATACCATGCTAAAATTTGAATACAGCATTTTTAATTTGAAATGGTTTATTACATAAGATTTAAAGTCTCCTATTTAAAAAAAAACCTTTTAGTGAAATTAAAGTTTCTGTTTTTGATCAGAAAACACATATTTCCAGTATATATTGAAATTTCCAAAGGAGAAGTCTTTTCATTTCAAAAAGATGCTGTTCTTTTCCTAAAATATTTTTGCCAACGTATTTTCACAGCTCTAGTAATGGAAAACTTGTAAGTGCTATTATGAAACATTTCTGACTGTTTTCCTTAACTCTGCAAATTTGGAGGAGAAAATTTCAAAAATAAGGGCAGATGTATGTACGTGTTTATATAGATATATATATTATTATATACTGCAGAAATTTTCTCTGATTGTACTGACTTGCCCTTGGTGAATCATCCTAACTATTCTCTGGAGGGAAATAGGACAAAAATGCAGTATCGGCAATAAGAACAAGTGTTAGTCTATTGTCTGTTCTTGTCTCCTGCCACTTTTCCAAAGCAAGACATATAAACTAAAGGAGTATCAGAAGACATACTTATGCATATAAAGCTTAGACATTCACATCATTCTTCAGATCTAGTGACAGTATATTACATCAGTTGTACCTTGTATTATATAGGCCAATAACAGAAAACATGCCCTTCTCTAAAGAATTTTAACATCTTGGTTAAAGATAAAATAAAATAAAAAACCCACTGACATGGTATGCAATATTTTCGTGAGGTGAAGATTTTGGATTAGAGGAAGCAAGGCTTTTTTTGTATAATTTAAAATTTCTGTAATTTTCCAAAAATTTAGGTATAAATTTGCTATCTGCACAGTTCATATATGTAGGACTTTGTTTTGAGACCATTTTATTCCTATTCAACAAAGAATAATGAGTAACATTAAAAAGAAAATGTTTTAATAGAGGGCAGAAACTGTTCATGTCTTGCTTTTCCAAAGTCTGCCTAAGCTTTCCAGCTTACTGTCCTGACAACTCAGCCTGGTTTTTTTTCACTTTCTTCCATAGGATAAACAATCAAACAAACAAGCGAACATACAAAAATCCTCTAAGAGGATTGTTTTGTTTGACTTGTTAATATGTGGAGAAATTCTTGAAGCTTCGTTGTGGTTTTTTTTCTACACACTTTTATCATGTACATGAGAATCAGCTTTGAAGAGAACAGACTGATCCTGGGTGGGCTATATCAGCCCATCATCATCGTCTAATGCTTTTGCCTTCAAATGCCTCCCCCGAAATGGTGCCAGTCCTGAATGTCTCTGTGCAGCAGCATTTAGCAATAAAATCCATCACATAGAATTTCTATGGACAGAATGTGATTTCATCCAGAAAGAATTATGGTAGCCTTTAATCTGGTTTGCTCTCTGGATTTAAAGAAATTTCACATGTATAGAGTAACTCTATCCATTTATAATACTGCCAAAGAAGAGCAGGCCTTTTTGCTGCTCTCATCTCTCATTTGACTGTAGGCTTAGCTGCTGAATCCTATAAGTCTGTAAAATGCCACCTGCTTGCTTCTTTACTGCCCACTTTCCAGGAAAAGATTTTCTACATTGTAGGATTTAACTCATAAACTGTCATAAAGAATTCAAAAAGAAAAACAATAGACTTTACATTTATCTATATAAAATATATAACCTTGTGAAGAGAAATATAAAATTTTTATCTATATAATTCTAGGATGAATCATACTTTAGACATGTTATTGGCATGATGAACATATAATAATCTCCATTACTTGTAAGGAATAGTGTCAGAAGGAAGGTGGGTCTTTGTCAGTCCAAATCAGGGATAAGCCTATTATACACTGTCTCATTATCATTGTTTATTAGGAATGTGGCAGTCCCTGTAGGTCTCAGTAGAGATGGCAGCATTAAACAAGCACAAATTAATGGATAGTCCATACCCAAAAGGAGCTTATTACCTAAACCGGTAAGGCTCAGAAATGGAAAAGGAGGATTATCATCATCATTTTAAGAACAAAGCACACTGAGCCTGCACGGGATATAATAACTTGTCATGTTTTTGCACAGTGTGAATGCCAGAGCCCCACTCATGTTCTGCACGTTCCAGTGCACACTGTGCATGAAAACTTTTAAATAAAATGCCACATGCTTTGGTTGATTTTGTATTTTTGTACGTGTCTGTGAGAAAAATGACTGAATTACCAGAGTATGAAAAAAAATCAGTGATAATAGTAATGAAGTTTTAAAATCTGCTAATGAAACCCCCAATACTTTACTTGGCTATGTAGGCTTCTATCTTAGTTTCTTCTACTCTTAGCCCAACTTCATGTTTTGGAAATCTGGAAACAATTGCTATGTAAAATTTTAAGAGTGGTGCATCCACATGGGCAAGAAAGTCAACAAAACGAACAGGAGACCTGCACAGCTGAGTGAGGAACTCCTGTAAAAACTCAGACATAAGCAGGAGATATAAATGAGATGGAAGAAAAACCAGGCCATTTGGGATGAATACAGGATGTTCTCAGGGTATGCAGAAATGCAATAAGGAAGGCCAACGTCCATTTCTAATTAGATCTGGCTAGGGATGACAAGATAACAATAAGGGCTTCTTCAAAGAGATCAATGCTGAAAGGAAATACAAGGGAAAATGGGGGCCTGATACTGAATGGAACAGGGACCCTTGCAGCAAAGTTTGCAGAGAGTACTGAGATACTTAACACCTTCTTTGCTTCTTCACCACCAAGGCCAAACCTCGGGAATGTCTGATCTGGGAGAGCAGGGAGAAGGAAGACTTTCTCTTGGTTGAGGTGGATTGGCATAGAGACCATTTAGTCAAACTTGATGTCCACAACTCCATATGTTCTGACAGGATGCACTTATGAGTGCTGAGGGAACTGGCAGGTGTTATTGCTAAGCCACTCTCAATCATCTTTGAAAGGGCATGTCAATTTGGAGAGGTGCCTGAGGACTGGAAGAGAGCAAATGTCATCCCAGACTTCAAAACCATCAAGAAGGAGGATGAAGAGAACTACTGGTCAGTCAGCCTCATCTTCATCCCTGGAAAGGTGATGAGACAGCTCATCCTGGAGGCCAATTCTAAGCATATGGAAGACAAGGTGATCAGGAGTAGTCAGCACGGACTCATCAAAGGTAAATCATGCTTGACCAATCTTATTGCCTTCTATGAAGGAACTAGTGGCTGGATAGATGAGGAGAAAGCAGTGAATATTGCCTACCTCAACTTCAGAGAGGCTTTTCCCACTGTTTCCCATATTATCCTCATAAGCAAGCTCAGGAAGTGCACACCAGATGAGTGCATAATGAGGTGGATTGAGAACTGGCTGAAAGGCAGATCCCTGACAGTCTTAATCAGTGACACAGGTCTAGTTGTAAACCTGTCAATAGCAGTGTCTCCCAAGGTTCAATACTGGGCCAAGTACGATTTAAATTATTTATCAGTGACTTGGATGAAGGGGCAGATGCCTCCTCAGCAAATTCACTGATAAAACAAAGCTGGGAGGAGTGGCCAATATTCCAAAGGGCTTTGCAGCCCTTCAGAAAGACCTCAACAAGCTGCAGAGATGGGCAGAAAAATGTCTGAAATTCAACAGAGGTCTGCACCTGAAGAGGAATAGCCCTAGGCATCACTGCAGGCTAGGGGCTGACCTGGTGGAGAGTAGCTCTGTGGAGAAGAATCTGGTGGTCCTGGTGGACAAAAAGCTGTCCATGAACCAGCAGTGAGCCCTAGTGACCAAGAAGGCCAATGGTATCCTGGGGCACATTTGGAAGAGCACTGCCAGAAGGTTGAGGGAGAGGATCCTGCCCCTCTACTGAGCCCGGGTATGGCCACATCTGGAGTACTTTGTCCTCAGTACAAGGGATATGGAGTTCCTGGAGTGGGTCCAATGCAGGGTGACAAGGATGATTAGGGGAATGAAATATCTGTCTTACAAGTTAGGCCTGTTCAGACTCAAGAAGAGATGACTCAGAGGGAACCTCATCAATATCTCTAAGTGTCTGAAGAGAGGATGTTAGAGGATGAAGCCAGGCTTTTCTCGGTGGTGCCAAGCAATAGAAAAAGAGTCAATGGGCAGAAACATGGCACAGGAAGTTCCACCTGAATATTTGGAAGAACTTTACTGTGTGGGTAACCAAGCACCGGAACAGAGTGCCCAGAGAGAGTGTGCAGTCTATGTCACTGCTGATATTCAAAAGTTGTCTGGACACAATCCTGAGTAACGTGCTGTAGAGGACCCTGACTGGGCAAGGAGATTGGACCAGATGACCTGTTGTATGGTTCCTTTCAACCTTACCCATTTTATTATTCTATGGTAATGATTTATCACACCTGCTTTAGTCTCAGTACTCTACCAGTTCTAGTTACTGGCTCATGACCCTAGTAGGACTTCAAGGATTCATGCTACCCACTATTCTGGAAGAAGGAATTAAAAGGGAAGAATTACAGTTTGTGGGAATGGCAGACAGGTAATAAAAGCAGTGAGTTTTAAAAATTGTGTAGAGGAATTACAAGACTCCCTGACATCTGAAATATGAAATAGTCTTGTCAGATGTGTATTAAGAGAACAAATTCATATGTACATAGAATGCAGTTAAAAGTGTATGGAAAGTTTTTTGTCTCCTTTTTTCATGTACATATCCCCACTTGCTTATATACAGCGTATTTGCACGCAGTGGACATCATTCAAATTATTTCTGCAAAAACAAAGCACATGATCTCTTTTACACTGCTAAGTTTAGTACTAGTTGTTTCTGTCCCTAAGCAAGGTGACAGTTTACTTGAGCTGCACTCAAAGTGTGTTTGTGGGACTCTCATGTGGATGCCTGCGTTCCAAAGGAATGAAGAGCTGAGAACTGGTGGGGCACAGTTTGTTCAGTCCGCAGTGCTTCCATCCTCCTGCGGGCATAATATGGAGAACATTTGTGTACGCTAATATATAAGTATACATCAGCAGAAAAGGAGGTTTTTTATAACCATTTTGTAGTGTCTAAGAACATTTTAAGCACCATATTAAGGAGAGAAATCCAGTGCACAATTTATAGCAAGGTATAGAGGTAACTTTTAGTCAAACAGACAAGTAAACCCATCTTATACATATGTAAACATGCACAAATGCACAAAACTCCTTTGGAAAAAAACAACCTGCTTTATCAGTTACAGATGATGGCGCCTATTATTACCATATGCTGAGGCACCATGTCTGTTTTGGAGCCAATGCATAAAAACCCTTCCTAATCCACTATGCAGCAAAATCCAAACTATGAAGTTAAATGATCCTCTGTTAAAGAGACCAAAATTAATGGGTGCTTTTTCTGTGAAGTACATGCAGAATACTTGTGTTACCTTTCCTCTGGCCTGAGCTGGGGAAGCCAAACCTGGGAGCAGCAGTGATTGCAGAATTATTTGCCTGACTTAGCTCCAGAAAGACCTGGGCTGCCTCTCTAGATCCCATGATGCATCCCCCTTATGAGAACAAGGAGAGAGAATGCAATTGTTCACTTGCAATACAACTGTAATTTAAAACTAGAAAAATCTAGCATAAAAAATCAGAATATAGGGATCCCTTAGATCCAGGTGAAGAAATTGAGCTAAGCTTTTAGAATGTGTGGTGGGAGTTTGATTTGCTTCACTTTAAGCATAAAAAATAAAAATGTTTTGGCAGCAGGCCATATGAAAGAAGCAAAATGCTAACTAATCACATTTAATGTTAAAATCAATGGCACAGTGCTCTGAAAGCCTGAAGGAATAGAAATGTCTTTTCTTAGCATACACAGTAATAGACTTTGGGGTCAAGAAATGATATATTACTGTAATATCTGCTGCCTTTTAAACTGACACTTGTAATAAATGACATATATTCCTCTTATAATTTCTTTATTAGTAACAGAAATTTCACCATCTGTGATTATCGTCATGGATGGCAGATGAAAAATTCCCCTCTGCCAATGAACATACCAGTTGAATTACACCAGGGAGGCATGTGACTTGCTGTACATATAAAGAACTCAGCCACAGTGGTTCTTTTAGTGTAATACAATAGCAATTATAGGCCCATTCACTTGACAGGTGGACTCTAACCTTTTCAGGCTGCTTTGAGCAGAGTATCAGATATCACAGATGAGGGAATACATCAAAATTAGGGAATCATTTACTTTCAGCATGTATTTGGCATAGTTCTGAGGATAGGCAATAGACCTTATCCCACAATCAATTTCCTTTCCATCTTGATTGAAGGAAATATATTACTTAGCTGCAAGCTCTTGAATTCCCTACCACGATCTCTACAGATATGTAAATGAATATTAGCTGCAGAATATGAGATTATGGAAATGCCCAAAGAACATTATATCTTGAAGAAGAGGAAAAATAGTCTCTTGCTAGCAAGATATTTTCTCTTTGATAGAAACATTTGAGTGACATGAAGTTGAGACTAAAATATAAATTCAATATGAAAAGCAGAGTGATAGGTAATTATTAAAGTGATTTGGATTAGATGGAAAACTTCAAGGCCCGTTTCAACAGACAGCTTGCCTGCCTGCATAAAGAAATATGTGAATTCATTGTCAGGCAGTGACTTTGAGCGAATTGTCACAAAAAAAATTGCGATTTTTACAAAAAAAGCATGCACAGAGAGGAATCCCAATGAACATAAGGAATTTATCAGTGAGCATCCAGTGGCAGCTCAAGGATAATTCACACATTATTGCCCAAGGACAGCAGAGGCTTTCATCAGTTGCCTAAATAAAGGTTTCTATTGCTGCCTGAAATGCCTTGGGGTGTCCTGAGTACCCTTTCCAGGGCGGTGCATGGCTTCTACTCCCGTGTTACCAGAATGATGTAGGCATCTCAGATACACCAAGAGATCTCCAGTGCCTTGCTGACACCCTTGGTTGAATTGAACATGAAAGGACACATCTCAAAGGTTAGGAATCTTGATTAGAAGCTAACAAAATACTTAAGGTTTTATAGAAAATAGCTGCAGACCGTTTAGTACGCTGTCACAATGTGTGCTGATCATGATGGGGGTTAATTCACTCAAAGAATAGAAGACCATTCTGGAAGATTTTACTACTAAGAAATTAGGGGGTTTTGCTTAAGAAAGCTTTCCTGTCTGGAAGTGGCATCTTTCCCAGAGACAGTTTTGGATGTGTTCTCCTCATGCATTCCAGGAAAACTCTCCTTGGTATGAGAAAAAGAGAAGTCCTTGCAGACATGTTTGAAAGCCCCCACAGAATAGGAGGCAGGGATAATAAAAGCCCCGAGAAGAATAAAAAGTGTGTCTTTCCCCAGGCCTGATGTCTGAAACACTGTTATGGTTAATGTTCTTTAAGTCTAACATTCCCAACTTTGGAAATAAATTTACCTCCAATCCTTCCACTGCCTGGCATTTTGGTGTTGCCTGAATGCTATCTTAATTCTCATTCACAAACACAAAACAATAGCTAGTTTCAAATATTTTACATTACTTTCTGGAGATAAGTAATTTCCCTCTGCTGTTATCTACTAGCTCAGTCTGGAAAAGTCATCCATGTCAACATGTGTGCAAACAGTAAAATTATTCTTCCTTCATCTAGATGTGGTATCTTTTTTCCCAAAACACTAAATTTGTTTTCAACAGCACATTTCATTCAACATGAGTGATCAAAGGAAGACATAAAAGCTCAAGTAGGGAAAGGCTGACAGAACACATTCGATAAACCTAATTCCATATTTCTGTATTTGTGTTCCAAATGATAGTTATAAATAGACAGAGTGTTAACATTAAAACAGTAGAAGACAACAGCATGGTTCACTGTCTCAAACTACATATAAATTCTGACAGACTCTACTGAGAAGACAAGTCTATACAAAGACATCTGTGTATTTTGATAGGGATCATGATTCTACAACACACATATGCCTTTGCAGAAATAAATATAAGAAGAATTATTTTCTTATTCCTCAGTGGAATCCCATCTGGCACAATTGACCAACCAATTACCTTCAACAGCTAATGGATGAAATGATAAAGAAACTGTGCTGAAGAGTTATATTTTCAGTTTCAAATATTGAACAGAATAAATCTCAACTACATCTTCTGCACACGGAAACAAACTGTTTTCTGGATAAATTTCAGTTTATCAGTTTTCAGACTATAAGGAAATAGTTTTCAAAGAAACTTTTAGGTTCTAGTGAGCTGTCTGACTCGGCTTCTTGTTTTGACTCTGATTCTGTTTTCATTTGCCACCCTCTCTTTTCTGCTAATGAACCTGTCCTTAGTTGTACAAGTGTCTCCATACTGCTGATATATGCTCTCAAAATATTAATTTACTGATCCAGTACTTTTCTAAATTTAACCTCTTCTCATTTCAAATATTATGATGCACTCAGGAAATGAACCCACAGAGACATTCAGAATGCCTACCTCTCAGCTTCCTATGAATTTTAACATATATTTTCCTGATACAATTCCATTTTGTTTCCCCTAGTATTCTCAATAAACTATGTTCACCTATCATTTAAATCCTGTGATCTGTTCTGGAATCCTCCAAAAGGCCTATTAAGTGTCACTTTTGGCTGTAAACTAAGACTGAAAAGGATTCTTACTTAAAATGATTCATATTATATTTGAGAGAAAATATTATGAACAACATATTAAAAAATACTAGTTGATCAATGTGAATACAGTGCAATAAAATATTTGCTTTTAATTTTGAAATAAGTATCCAGTTCGTAATTTCTCATAAGTTTTTTATTTTCTGTTCCTGTGTCATCTTTTGTAGGATTGACTTTATTTTTTGAATGCATTTAATGCAAAAGGTGTTAATATCTTTGAAAAGAAAGTATTCAGCTTTTCTTTTTTTTCCTTCTCCCTCTTTCAATTAATCTGATTTAGGCATATGAACAGCCAAAGACCTGCACAGTTTAATTCCACAAAATAGCACCAGTGGTTGAATGACACCTGTCTTTAAGTGAGTTTGTGTCAGCCCAGTTGAATCCTAAGCACTTTAATCAATGCTCCTCCTTCATTTCAGAGGCTCATGTCAAGTCAATAACAGGACAGACATTCTGTTGTGTACTCTGTTTCCCAAACATAAATGAACTATTTTTGGTCCATATATTTAACCATTTTACTTTAACGATTACCACTTTCCTATCTTGGTTTTGTTCATTTTTTTTGGAAAAGAAGCTCCCTGTGTTAAAAGTCAGGAATATTCAGTGCTTGAAGCTGTGAGTCATGTTTTGCTTGATGATACTAGCTCATATTTATGAAAATATTGTATTTTTTCTCATTTTTCCTATGATGTCCATCAAACACCTCTGAACTTACAATTTCCCACACATGGTTCTGAGCTTCCTGGATTCATTATAGATTCAGGGGGAGCCTATTGATGAAGTCTTTTTACTCTAGCTACAGGAGGCATCATGCTCACAGGCTGTCATCCTGCTGGACTTCAATCACACTGGCATCTGATGGAAAAGAAGCACAAAAAGCTGTAGGCAATCCAGGAAACTGCTGGAATTCTCTGTAGATACCTTCTTCAGCCAGGTAATATACAGCCCTACTGCTGCCTGAATTCCTGTGAAAATAGATGCTCGGAAACCATATTAATGGAGAAAGATAGGTGGCATACCTTTATTGAAAGCTTTCATGGTGCTCATACACACACATCCCCACCCATGACCAGGGATGTTACACTTTTATAACCCCTCTAGCCATCAGCATATATGTTACCTATGACCACCCATGGTTCTCATTTCCCTTGGTGCCCCACCCATAGAGGTCTTCAGAACTGCCCCCTGGAGAAGCTCCAGGACCACTAGGCCTTCTTCTTGTGTTTTGTCTTCAAACTATTTTGCAGGTGGCTTCTTCAAAACGGTGTGTCCTTGAGAGACCTTAAGAATGTATGAGAAAACATTTCAGTAACTTCTAATACCACCTAATATGGGAGCAACCCTGGAAAATCCATATAACCTATATAATTCTAAAAATCTACAAAATATACACTAAAATCCTTAAGCATCACTACCAGAGGGGATGCAATACTGGACCTGATGGGAACCAACGTAAGTGAGATAATCAGTGATATCAAGATTGGAGGCAGCCTGGGCTGCAGTGATCTTGCACTTTGGGGAATTCAAAGTCCTGAAGAATGTTGGTCAGGTGAAGACCAAAGAGTTAGTGCAGATGAATAAAGCCTTCTTATAGTTCCATATTCCCAGAAAAAATTGGAGAGGAAGTAGCAGAAGATTAAAAGCAGAATTTATTTTAGAATGAGGAATGCTTCTTGCATTTGTTCTTTGCTGCCATTTCTTTACCAGGAAAGCCCAGGTGATGTTGGCTTTTCTCTCTCTCTGAGCTTGGGCCCTTAATATTTCCCTGAATAGATCAGGCAACACACTGGCAGTTTGCTAATCTTCTTGGTCATCCCATATGTTGTAACCTGAAAAAGACTATGCTCAATTATTTGTCTCATTAAATTTCCTGTGGATGATTGATTCAAACCCTTTTGTGAAGACAGAAGATGAATCCCAGATTTACCACTGAAATCAGGTTTCCATTATCAATACTTTCAGACTTTTTTCATGGGATTTATTCCAGAAAGGAGATGTGGGAGGATAGTAATGGAGAAAGACAAAGAGATTCTTCTACCTTCTCCTGAGCAATGTCTGAATTCTTTGCCATAGAGCGGTACTTCACTATAACAGACTTTTCAGCAGAAAGAAAATAATTCTGTGTATAGTTTTTCTCTTCAAAACATGCTGTAAAATTAAAATCCATTGTAGAATTTAATTTCACTTTGGAAATGATGTAAAATATAAATGCAGATTATTATACAGTGAAGAATTTAAGTCTGAGTGGCATAAATGGAGATTAGTGACACAGCACAGCACTTCTTGCAAAGGTTTTTACATCTACCAATTATGCTGAATAGCAATAAGACATGCTTAAATTAAAATATTACTGAAGATTACTGAATTCTTGTCTTATTATATGCTGGCAAATATTAATTATGCATTTGTATGTTGCTCACCTGGCTGAAACTCCCCAGTCACAGCCTCACAAAATCTTTTCTGATGGAATACCTCATGACTATCCATGAAGCTGTTCAACAAAAATGCCACACAACTACATAGCTTATTTCCATCCCAGGCCAGGTCCTGCTAGCACATGAGCAGAGGGGTATTTGAATAATATTTAAAGTCTGAAGATGACTCTATATATTATCAGATTTGAATATTATAAGGAAAAAGTTTGAGTCTGGGTCACGTTCAACTTCATACTGATTGTACTCTTAATATTTACTTTGTACACATTTAAAATCTCATGTGAATATGGTGCAACAAACCAGTGCTGCCAAAAGAGAATAAGAATGATAAAACTCATGCTTCTCTCTGAAACTATAGTTTACATACAGTCCACTTCAAAGCAGAACAGCACTTCAGGATGATCTTAACTGTTTTATTTTGCACTAGAGAAATATATGTGTCTGTATATGTATGACTTCCAGCAACTTCCTACAATATTTTTTTTCTACTGAGTGCAATAGAGTGGAAAAGCTTTCACAGCTTTCACAAAGCTTTCAATTAAACTGATACTAAATAAAAAATTGGTATTTAATGATTGTTGGTGTAGGCAAAATGCATCAGAAATTTCTTTCTAGCCTCAGCTGTTCAGTGCTTATTGGTTACTAATCTCAAAAGAGATGGCAGAACAAAATTATTTACTTGGTTCTCCAACTGAGGATATAAATGCATGATATGAGCAGTGTAGAACATCTTGCATTTCCTCTGCTAAGCCATGGATATAAAACATCTTCTGATGTGTCACAAGCTATAAAATTATCTTATTTATTCTGCAGAACCTTGCTTGCATAGGGCACAAAGCATAGGGCACTGTGGGTTGAGGGCTTATATGTACTGCAGAGCTTAGCCTGTACGTAAGTTCTGAAGGCACTGCAAACAGCCTATAGGCATGAAAACAGAGTAAAATCAAATGTGGTGAAATCCTTTTCTCTCTCCCAATGTTTTTCTGGCTCACCTGCAGCACCAAGTCAAAAAGCTAAAGGTTAGAAATGCCAAGTATAAATTTATTTATGTAGCTGATCTCTTTTCTATCTGAATAGGTGTTTTCTTTCCCTCAATACCTTTGCTTCAAAGAAAAGAGGAATACCAGTGCACGAAGATGCTATTTCCTTTTTGTGGTACAAGTGGGGAGTATTATAGTGATCAAAAAGTTTTCCAAAAGAGATGCCAAAGGATTTGAAATCTGAACTGTGACCAGCTCTGGCTAGGAAACTCTGGCTAGCATTCCATTGCACTGGAAAACTCTGTGCTGAGTGCAGGGGGGCATAAAATGAGGCAAAAGGGTTCCAAAACGCTAATGTAGATCTGAATTTCTGCATCTATCAAAGATTGAACCAAAACTGTTGGATTTTTTACTTAAACTAGAGGTCTAAAAGTTTGCCATTTTGGTCCATCTCTTCTTCAGTATTTGATGAATTATAGTCTGGTTTTATTGGGCTGAGGGTTTTAACTTTACACTGTATCATGAACACCTGGAAAGAGAGAGCTGGAAATCTATGAGAGAAGTGCTAAGAGCCCCTTACCTACAGTGACAAAATTGTCACCACCACAATTTCTATTAAGTGCTACAAAATTACAGTAACAGCTCTGAAATTACATGTGACATCTACATGAATACCAAATCGATTCATTACATTCAGCTGTATTACAAAAAGCACTTAGTGAATTTATACTGATTACAACTCTTACAAACAAACTTACCCAAGTCAATATACTTCTGAGTGTACATATATTATTTAAAGATCTCAGTTCAGTCAAAGGAAGGTAATGGTACAAATAATGCTACCATTTAGCATGGAGTATCATATCTGAATAAAGTACCCCAATATTTTAAAGCACTTTTAAAGTGCTCAATTTTTAGAAAAGACTCTTCTGGTTTTTTGGGGGGTTTTCTTAGATTTTTGCGTAAGCATGCCATGTCATTCTTTCATTCAGTCTCTCAAGAAACAAAGTCTAAAAAGGGAAAAACTGAAAAAGGATATGATAAATGTTCACATTATACAGAATTTTCCTTTTTGAAATCCCATTCCCTATAGTACAAGCCAGATTTTATAGAGATATGTCACAAAGAAATAAGAAGTCAGTAATGAGATAGAAGAATATTTGAAATACAGATGCAAATACTTACCACTTGCTGAGCAAAAATAATCTGCAGAGATTGTCCTGAAAACTGAACTGCCATTAACATCTTCTAAGCACTAAATTTGCAGCAGAAGAATGCTGGAATTATATGTCTGTGAAATGTCAAAGGCCTCTGATTTATCTGTAAGCAGAATGTTTCAGCTACATGTGCATAAATATTTTAACAGAAGTTTAATTTTAATTTTGGTCACACAATAAATTTCTTTATGGCATGACATCTTCTTGTCCTAAATACGTTACCTCTTGTGCATGAGCATGAAGATAGTTGTGTTAATTTGTCTTTCTGATTTCATGAATACCGTTTGAATATACAAAGTGTCGATATACCTATTTGCATAAAAATCTTGCCACGGGCTGTTTAATTTAAACCTACTAATTTAAACATAATTTATCTAATGACTAGCAGTTGACTTATATTTGACTCCAACTGTGAACCATTCAAGAACAGAACAACAGTAAAAAATAACAAAAGGAAATCTAGAGTAGGTGTATTGGCAGCTGTACATACACTGGCAGAGAAAAAGATGTCAGAACTTAACTGCTTATTTTCTTTTTAGTGTGTTTTATAAATAGCAATAGGAACTCAGGCCGCTACTGTCTGACTGAATCTTACTGTGAATTTCAGTTATTGCTGTTGCAGTTTGATGTGTAATGTAAGATATGGTGAACATGTTTAGCTGATAACTTCTAATGTCACCAGAGAATGATAAACTAGGCATGGATTACTTTTTCTGCTTGCCAGAATGCTGGGAATAAGCTCCTAATAGTAGAAAAGGTTCTTTGAGCAGGGCAGTCTGGTGCAGCATTACCTACCCTTCCCAAATCTCTTTGGCACAGGGTACAGAAACAGGAGTGCTGACAGTGCAAATGAACAGGTGCATCTGTACATAGCCATTTTGCCATTCTCTTTGCAAGCTCTTTACTTGCTTTCTTGATGAAAGAAAATTGTGATGAAACTACTGTAAATCTCTCTTCAAGCATGTGAGTTCACTCTGCAAAAATCATAGTGCTGTGCCTGAAAATTGATTATCACTTCTGATTTATTTGATCTCAGCACAAATTTGCTCTAGCACTCAGAGGCGAAGAGGCATGAGTGTAAATAACAACTGGCAGTTGGAACTAGTCTGTTGAAGAAGAGATTTTCAAAGGCTTAAACAGAAGCTAATATCAAGCAGTTCTAATCAAGTCTTTGCAATCTGGGTTTCTATCACTCATTTTTACCTCTGAGGATCTTCCCATAAAACTGCCCTGTTGAGTAAATTTTTAAATTAGAAGTAGGCATAAGTATAGGTGCTTATAAATCTGTTGAATTCATTTTTGAAAATCTGACTCTTAGATTTTTACCCTAGGAATTTTTAAGCTGCAAGCCAAAAAAGGCATAAATAAGTAGACACACATTATTATAACCTCCCTCAAGGAAGTTTTCTGCTCTACAGAGAATTAAGATAACAGCATACATCAAGGTTGTCTAATTAGTATCATTTAGCAGACCTAAGCTGATTATAAAATTTTTAGAAAAGAGTAACTGGACATTATGCAGAAAAAACTTGGACATTTTTAAACTTAGATGACTGTACTACTTAGTGTAGTATACAAATAGTATACAAATATATGGTAGAGTTTTGGTAATGGAAGAGTAGGTGCAAAGTTGGCCTTGATAAGGGCTAGGTTCAAATATAACACAAGGCACTACAATAGTGCTTTGAAATGTTTTGAAACGTAATTTGCAGTTGTCTTGGTAATTATTCAGTCTCTGACTTCTCTATCATGCCTTTTTAAGCCTAGGATTTCTTCTTTCATATTAACTACTTTAGTCTTTCTCTGGTCTTTTCCATTTCCCTGATGGTTATGTAAGGTGACCAGGAAAGAGTTTAGAGAGAGAAACAGCAGTCCATGGAAGACAACATGCTCCTCCTTGGGCACGTTTTTAAAGAAGAGTTTTGGCAGAATCTGGGACTATGAGTTCCTTTAAAGATGCTGTGACTGCCATAAAAGCTTTTATTTTCCTTCTAAAGTGAATAATGATAAAAGGAAAACCACTGCAAATATGCTGTTGCACTTCTCACATCATAGCAAGAACTTAATTGATCTACTTAGGAACAAAGACATGCCCAGCCAGTCTTTATGCTTAATTAATAGAGTCATTGAATATCTGATTAAATGAGATCTTTGGAGGTCATCTAGTCCAACCCCCAGCTTGAAACAGGACTATTGACCAAGACCAAATCAGGAGAGCCCTGAGTTTTACTAATTTCACCTCCTGTCTGCTGCAGCGCTACACAGTTATGCTGTATAAAAGTTCTCTGTCTTTCCTAAGGTCTTACAACACCATTTCCTTGTAGAGGCAGGCCACTAGACCACCAAAGTTTTCTTCAGTTCATATAGACAAGGCTTAGCACTATTTTTCTTAACAGGTTCCTATATTCCTTGAATTTATGGCCCTGCCTGTAAAGCCATAGAGCCTTCTTATCACTTGGTCAACAATTCACATTGTGTAAGTGCTGTGTGTTTCTATAATTGTAACCTCTTGGGAGGGTTTAGAGCTCAATGGTCCTTATGCTCACTGTTCATTTTTTATGGTATAGGGAACTAAAATAGACTCTGTCAAAAAGCCTGTGGTAGTAGTGGCTGATTCCAGGCCAGACAAAGAACTCTTATTCTCTGTGTTCCACTTCAGTCACTTGTATGTGACTGCTCATTTTTGCTCTCTGAAATCCACTCCCAGTCACCTAACATGTAATGATTCTTTTGCTCTGCTCAGGTACAGCAAGAAATTAGGAGCAGATTAATAGCTATAATTGATTGTCAATTGCCAAGAGTCAGGCAGCTGAAACTCCCACAAGGGAGTGTAATGGTTCTTAGAAAACAATGAAATATTTATGTTACATGAGGTTTCTTTTGTCCTTGAATTCTTCCATTTTCATCAACAGCTGATTTGAGGTATCTACTTGAAATAACTGACACAGGCAAATCACAGATCAGTCTGCTTTGATCAGAAGATCACAATTAGATTCTTTTAATTAGGAGGTTTGTAGCATAGCATCTTCCTGAAAGGACTGAATAGTGATAAAACATGCTTATCTTCACAAATTAAAAACTATCAAAACCAGAAGATTCAAATGTAAAACATGAACGGTCTGTGGCAGATTCAGTAAGCTTAGCAGTCAGTCAAAGACAGTTTAGACCAACAGAAAGTGTACTCCTTTGAACCTGCACAGCTCAAGTAAAACAATACCTTTTCCCTCTCCTTTCCTGTCTGCCATTTGAGTATAACATTTTGAATTCAAACATTTCCTGGAAAAAATTGCAACACTAAATTAGCAAGTTCTACTGAAATATTTATCAAACTTCTGCAATCATTTCTGGGACAGACAGACAGTGGTCACAATTATGCACAAATATATAGCATGCAAATGAGAAGACAGCTTATCTAACCACAGACAGTGGGCATGTGTACACCAACACCAGCAGCTTCATAGGGAAGATAGATCAAATAAAAATGGAGCACTGTCCTATCAATAAAAATGGCATCACAAATAGTGCATCTGTTAGAGAATTAGCAAAACTGATATACTTCAGAAGCACTAGGAGAGATAAACACAGTAAGATACTCTGTGACATAAAGAAATACTTGGGTAGTATCTGTTTCTTCCTTCCCAAAACAAGCAATACTAAAAGGCATTTGTCTAAGATTCATAATGGGATTATCAGAGTGGAATTCCTTCTATTCCTGCTGCAAATGACAAGCCTGACATCCTGTTTAGAGATCTTTTACAATGCAATTCCCCAAAGATGGTTGTGAGATCCTTGGAGTAACTGAAGTGCCAAAATGTAACGTTTATTTCTGGGGCTAAATAATGAGGTTTATAGATTTTTTTGTGCACTTTTTCAACAGGACCAAAACAGGAGTGTGAAAGGCAGGAAGGACCATTATTAATTGTTATTATTATCCATTTTGAAAATATACTCTGATAAGTCATGAAATCCTGCTGAGTAGTTTCTCAGGGACAAAGAGGTGATTTAGGCTTACTCTTCTATTATTTAGAAAAATATTCCTACAAAGCAAAGTAGTCTTTGTAGCTAAGTAGCTCACATTAGTTGAGGTACCCCCTCTTTGCTATTGGGGTGTTTTCTGTGTGAAGAAACTTTTGGCTTTCTTATGGTCATATTTAGACCTTTTAAAGCTTGTAATACACATAGACTCTTTACTCTTTCAAGTACAGCACAACAAACTTGCAAGTACATAGCAGTTAGCTCTGATCTGTCAAGACTTGGGCAATAACAACCTCAGTTCTGCATATATTTTCTACTTGAATCTGCATGATTTTTTTGCAGATCCTGGAAGAGAATGGGGTTTACTGCTGACTTCAGATCCCACACCAATATAGTAGCCAATATCACTTCTGAAGAAAACATTATACCATTGAACAATTACACTGAGCCAGAGCCTAGATTCCCTGTTCAGGATCTATTACTGGAGATATGCAAAAGATCTCACATTAGCCTCAAACAGTTTTGAGTCTGAGGTTGCAAGGGTTTTATAAAAGAAAGGAGAAAATAAAAATGGAAATGTTCTACAGGTATAAATACATTCATAGAAACCTGCTCATCAGAAATTTCCTCAATTGCTTGAATTCATGTAAACATAACGGTGAAAGTATCTTGAGAGTGTAAGGTACCACACTGAACAGGTAAAGACAATTTCAAAATATTCAGTGTTCAGTGTGATTTAGAAAAGGTTTAAGGAAATTCTATAAAGGCCACTGAAAAGGTCTCAAGTAACTTCTACTTGTGGTGTTAAGTGAACACCTGCTGAAGACAACCTGCAGCACAGCAACTTTCTTGCTTCCATAAAAGAAGGCGCAAAAACTCCTGCAGCTTGAAAAAAAAATGTAATGGGACCACAACATATTTTCTTTTCAGCGGGAAACATGGAGTGTAGCTATTTCACAACGGAAATATTTTAGTTACCATAAACTGCTTTGAAGAAGTTCACAGAAACTACTCAAATCCTCAATTAATTCACAGTTTAGTCTGTATTTCATAGTCAGTGATATATAAGTCTATGTTATTTCCCTCATCCTCAACTTCATTACAATTCATCACAGAACCTACTTTAAAAGCATTGTCAAAGTGTGCAAGTGCTTTTTAAGCAGGGTACAGCCCTCTATATCCTGAAAATAAATCATGGCTCTCCTTCTGAGGTCAGCCTTTAAAAGGCACAGGATTTTGCATCAACAAAGAAGTCTCAGCAGCAATGTAATCATGTGGATTATATTAAACTGGACCAATTGAAGGACTAACTGAAGCCCTGTAAAACTAATGGATGTTGTTGAACTTTGGTATTCACATAAGAGAAATGTACAGTGAACTAATTACAATTTCTATTCTGTGTAGTGTCATTCATTTCACAGCTTCCCTGAGTAACATTCCCTCAGCAGTCATGCAGCAAACTGTCCCCAAAGGTCACATGAGAAGTCATTATATAGAATCTGATGAGCATTGTTTCTGAGCTGTAATTGGAAACTATATCATTTTGGCTTGTCACAGCTCTGTTGTGTTTGTGCCTATTGGTAGGACCATCCACATCTATAAAACCTCTTGTGATCTTAAAGACCTTGCAATGCCAAAGGAGGTTGCTGAGTCAGGATCTCTCACATTACCTGGTCATTCCCTGATTGCTAAATAATGAGGGAAAACCCACCAAATAAATCCAATGGGGGAAAACTTATTCTACCATTTACTCAGCAATACCAGATCTCTTTAGAAACTAACTTTAATTAGTGCCCCACGGTGAAGACAAACATAATTATTCTCATTCTACAAAGTGAGGAAAATGAGACTAAAGCTCTGTCCCAATGTCACAGCAGATCAATGAAAGAAGCTTCCAGGAACCTACTGTTCACTGAGGCTGTAAACAGTGCCAGACTTCAGCAGAATACAGCAGCAGCTACATCTGATAGGCTTTGCCCAATACTTCTGCTTTTGAGACTCAACAGAACATAATCTTCTACCCAGTAAAAGTACTTGATGAAGCGTTATGCAGAGCACTAAGAAAATAGTCTCTCTGGACAATAGACTTCAGTATTACATTATTCAGCCATCTCACTAATACAGCATCCTCCTGTGGATGAGAGACTGCAATATATATTGTCCTACTAATGATCCTGGGTGCTGGCAGCTAGTGTTCTAATGTTTTGCTCTCTCTGCAATGATATTTCAGCTTGGATTGTAAAATCCCAATTAAGTTCTTATGGAAAGCTACTAGCAAAAATAAATTTTAGTATTTGGTCCCAAAGGTACTTGCACAGGAAAAGGCTTTTTAAAATTATTTTATTTTANTAGAGGGAATGGTGGGGAGAGGATTGTAGGTGTCCAGATTTTACAAACATCTAGCTGCCAAGGAAGTTGCTTTCAAAAAAGTGATGAAAAAGCCAGTCCTTCTAAAACTTTTCAAATCATTGTAAAACTTTAAATTCATAAAAGGTAACTTGATCTCTCATTTTAGTAAAGTGGAATGTGGGAAAAGGAATAAAAGGAAAAAGAAAGAGAATAACTACAATACAGCACATTCAGGGCATGTATCAGAGAGACATGCATGCAGATGGTTCATGAGTGATTTGAAAAAGGTTTCAAATGCTTGCACCTCAGGATATGTCATTATCTGCTCACTATCACATGGAACTGAAGTTTATATTAAATCAGTCTGCTTCATGCCTAGTAGATAGTAAATCTTTATATAACATTCAGTGAAGCTATTATGTCACAACTTCACAGGGTTCCTCCTAGCTGTTAAACATTCTTTTTCTCTGTGCCAGATTTTTAACATCAGTTTCCTCCCTATTTCATCAAAGGAAGGTGTTTAGTCCTTTTTGTGGTGGAGTAAAAATCTATTAATTTCTCAGCATGATTCACCAGACTGCTCTCATATGACAAACTCTCCTCTTCCCATCATGATCCGGCTACCCGCTCACTCAAACAAGATTTAATTTCTTCCAGTGGATATTAACTCTAAATCCCAACTCCATGCTTATCTACTCTGTCTGTTATTTCAGCCCAGATCCTCACTTGTGCCACAGCTCTAATTAGCTATCTAGCTGAGTCAGAGCTGTGTACCTCTGGTTTCCAGAGAAAATGCCATCATAATGCACCAAGACCCTGTTCCAACAAAAGTCTCGCTTCAAATGACAGCGTCTCCAAAACGGAGGAATGGGAGATGGAGGAGTGTGGCTTAGTCTAACTCTTTCCTGCAGCTGATTTAGTTTGTCTGAGTTTTTGTTTACTGAGAATCTTTAATGGGCTCCACTGTAGATAAGGCAAGAATTGTTTCCTGCTCAAAATACAACAGGTGGGTGGACGAAAGAGGCAGCAAGCAGCCAGACAGAGCAGCTCAGGATGCGACTGGAGCCGGGAGTTGCCAGGCAACTGCTGCCCGCAGCGGCCCCGTGGCAGGGGCAGCGCCGTGCGCGCCGATGCGGAGTCCTGCGGGAGAGGGCTCTGGGACACCCCGCTCCCTCCAGCCGCGGAGAAGGTGGGAAGTTTGTACTGATTTTCCCGTTTCTATGAGATGTCCAGGGATGTACCTGTGCCAGGGCTGGGCTGTGCAGAAAGGGTGTTCCTAGAGTGAATGATTTTTGCCCCTAGGGAATGGTCCTGCTTCTGTTTTCTTCAGGAAAGTGGTTGCTACTGAGCATTTATAGCTCAGGCCATGTACATTCCCCTGCATGATGAGCTACACCAGCTTTTTAGTTAGACTTCCCTTATGCCTGATGTTGATCTAACACAGGTGAAGTTATTTCAGTATTTCCTTGAGGAAAGCTGTAAGGCCTGTTTTCATCAGCAGAACTGTGCATGTATGTATCAGCATATTTTCAGTACAGGAGTTTGGCTTCAGTAAAATTGTAGATGACATCCATGGCAGCAGCCTGGGAAACTCCTTCACACATTCAAACTCCTGAGTATGGTCTAAATCCAACTGCTAAAATGCAATTTTTGTATTCTGACTTTTCTGTGTGTGGAAGGGTAGACGTGGTAAGGTGATAATGAAAGAGTAGGTAGAAATTTGCAAATAAGCATGAAATTGCAAAGGGATTTTCTGTTTCAGTGTATTAGTTTGGGAAACCCTGAGCAGACAGCATCTGGAAATAATTAATGGCAGAGTCTTAATTTTGATAACAGACTTTTTACCAAGAGTCAAGAAATTCAGAGGCAATTACCACAGCTCTCCCAAATTGGTGCTGAGTTCCTCAGTTGCTTGTGGACAATATTATTAATGGGGTTTCAATTTTCTCCATGTATTGGGTCTATTCTGCTTTGCACAAATTGCCAGCTGGGAAGTAACAAAGGTGTGTGAACAAGGTTGCCCCAGGTTAAGTCTGAGCAACTGGGCTAAAGCATCGACACCAGTGGACCAGTCTCTCCAACTGCACTTCCAAAACCTGAACAGTTGAGCAGGACAGTGTCTTTCACATCTCTTTGGCAGTACTGGAAAAGAGGGATACATCCCTGCAGCAAATGCCCAGGTCCTGGAACACACTGGGGTTGTGCTATTACCATTAGCTGACTGGTGCCTGCAGATCACATACATATACATTGCCAGATGTGTAGAGTGAGGCTTGTGTAAAAACAGATGGTTTGTTGTCCTTCCATGTGGGGTTCTGCTCTTAGGGTACTCTGCTATGCAAGGGGACTTTCTTGTTTACCTAGAGCTTCATATAAAGCCCCCTTTCACTAGTGAATCTGAATAAACGGCACCACTTAAATATAACAAGGTTTACCAATTGCTTCCTGAATTTTCAATATTCATTTTGCTTCTAAGATTCACCAAAGCAAAGAAATTATGGTCACAGAACTATATATTTGAGACATCATTCATCACCCTTTTTTCTTCTCTCGTATCTTTGTTTATTAAGTTCATTATAGATTTGGACTGCTGGGTATGCTTTGTTCAGCTGTACAATTTATATCATGTAGAGACAGGGCTTTCCTTCAGGTATTCAGCAAAGCAATGGTAACCCTCAATACAAACAGCTTTATGTCATGTATGTTCACATTTGTATCTCCTCTTATTCTGTTGCCATTTTGAATCCACTTTACTTTACACTTTTCTGGAAGGGATTTGTTTCGTACCGTTGACTTCCATGCAAGCAGCTTTGTAGTATTACCAGTTGTAGCAGGACGCAGGGCATCATGGAGGCCTAAGGCAAATAAGAGGCTTCCCTGAATACAGTCATTCTCCTTCAGGTTGATGAAGGTGTTCTCTGATACTGTATGCTGCTTCCTTCTCTACACAGCAACCCTTTTCATGACAACTCAGGGAGTGGGAGTAGGTGCTACAGGAGACTGAATACAATATGCTGGCTACTGTGGGAAAAGTGGTGCTCAATCTTGGAGAAAAGGTGATTTTCTCTTCCTCCCTGCAGTTGCCTGGGACCTGACAAAGCCTATAGAATGGATTATTTGTCCTCTACATCTTGAGGAACAGACAGGTCTATGGAGAGTATCAAGTCTGACAAATAAGTCTCACTTATCGATGCATCTGACAGAAAACAAATCGATTGCCAGATAGGACGAACTCTGTGGGTTGCATGGAGACCATTAGGCTGTCAGCTGTGCCCCCTTTTAGATGCCAGTGCTTATCTCAGTCTGGTTCTAGTCAGTTTTAGGACATTCTTTTGAACAGCAAGAAAAATCTTCTTGTCAGATGCTAATGGCACATCTGCAGTGCAGACTCCATGATGCACGGTGGCACATGGTAAGTGAGAAAGCCTCCTCTCACAGGGTGGCTCAGCTTTGTGTTTGGTGTAAATTTTTGGATTATGTACATAATTTTCCAACTCAATTAGAAATGCAAGACAGAGTAAAATAATTAATAAAATTACAAAGTTTTGTGGATAGGGAAGCTTCTTTGTTTAAAAAGTGGTTAAGGACAATAGTTCTGTGAATGTTTGTTGTTTTTTTTTTTTTTTTTCTGTTTGATCAAAATGTAGTTTTTTACTCAAAAGATCCTAATACACAGATTGGGTTTTTTTGAGAATATTTTGTTCTTAACCTCTTTTCCTATGTGAAGTACACTAAGATGGCACTTATGGGTTTACTGGTGGACGTGATGCTTCTGAGTTTATGACTGGACTTGATCTTAAAGGGTTTTTTTCCACCTAAATCATTCCATGATTCTATGATTAGAGAAGATTTAAAGCAGCACAAAGGAGTTGAAATCTCTCTCCTTTTCTCTCTCCTCTGAAATACCACAGCCAGTGACACCGAGTGAAAAGACTGTCTGTGGTTGGTCTGACCTGGGGCCATGCCAGCTGGCTGAGTTCTGAAACAGTAACAAGAAAGTAGGTCACTTCCACTTAGTGTTTCTTTTACTTCTTAACCCCCTGGCAGAGTGGTTTGTACTAATGCAAACCCCACAGTCATAATCTTGATAATGGATGCAAACCTCTAAAAGATGAAGGGATAAGCAGTGTATAATTCAGACCAGTTTTGAGGAAAAAAAGTTGAAAATTTGTCAGGAAAAGCCCATTTCCATGAGTTTTTTTGCTACGTCTTGATTTTGTATTGGCTTGAAAACACTGAAAGGATTCTTATAATTTTATGAGTCAATTTTTCTTGAGCGAATAATTTGAAAATTTTACTTTTGTATTACAAAAGAAGATTTTTAAATCTGTAGTTTTGTTTTCATAGAGCTAGTTTAAAAATCTCAAAAAAGATCTAGAATCTCCCATATTTGTCACATGCAAGGTCTGCTTACTTTAATATATATCTTAAAAAAAGGGTATCTTTAAAAGTAAACAAACAAAAAATACCACCCACCTCACAATTAATACATATAGGATTGCTCATCCCTTCTCTAAGGAGTATGTCTCAACGTCTGTTGATTTCTTGGCTTTTCTCATGAGAAACATAGCATACTTCATCATCAGTTTTAGTGATGGCTAATGATTTAGAGAAGGAACTTTCCCTCAATTTATTTCCAGTGCTTTTTGAAGTCAATGGACACCTAGACCTTTTTTCATGTCAGGAATCAATGGAACATTTAACCTCCTTTAGTATAGTGTGCCTTTATAAGTAAAGTAAAGATTTTGGGAAAATGAACCTGAAAGAACCGCTTGTGTAGTCTTAGAGCACCCAGAATAAAAAAGGGAAGGCAAGAGAAAGGAGAAAGGTTCAAGATGTTTGTATTACAAAAAAGACTGCTTGACAGACCAAGCAAATACAGTGAAGAACAGCCTCATGGAGCAGGAGATAGAAACTTCCTTCATCAGGAATCTTAAAGTTAGAACATGACAAACATTATTTACAAAAACAAGCTTTGCATTAACAAGGTGTGATCCAAGATTTTTTTCTGTATTGCTATTTCTATTCTTAATTATGATTTCTAGAAATGAATCCTTTGACTCTCTAACCTTCTGCCTTTTTCTGCAGCACACTCTGGTTTTATCATACTACCTAAAACAAAGACAAAAGGGTTCAGATTTCGAGCTTTCTTTGCAACCCTCCTGAACACAGGACAAATCCTCTAGGCTCAACCTATACCTTCTTTATAATAGCCTCCAGAAACCCATTTAATACATCCTTCACTATTCACATTCAGATCATTTAATTTCATATTTTTTAATATATATATATGCATTTCAAGGATGCACCAAAACCCTGACAAGCTTGTTGTGCAATTGATGTTTCCAGCCATATGTTTGGAACAGTATTTTAGAAAAGTAGGATATATTAGATGACAGATTTTGTTCAGAAACAGGTCAGTGATTTTTTCTTCTTCTTAATTGTCCCTACTTTACTAGTTTGATGCAGCACTTCTCAGTTTTGACCACAGTTCCATCTTCCCTAAAAGAAATTTGATCTGAACCAGTAACTGCTAAACACTGTTACAAAACATTTCAGACCCCATTGGAGATAGAGCCCTGGCTGTAATAATCAGTACACTCTGTGCTGCTGCTTTGGAAAAACCCCTCCACTTCTTGCTATTTGCTAGAATAAAGAATGTGAAATACTTGCTTCTCCCAAGCTCTCCAGTATGGCTACTGATTTTATGATTTTTTTTTCTTTTGATAAAGTAGTTGCAGTTTAAATTCAGACCTGAAATCCAGTAAAGCTTCACTGAAATTTTCAACTAGTTATGTAAAACTGCATTCTTACTGCCCTCAGAAATATTAACGGCAAAGTCTTGCTGTTACCTGTACACCCTGAAGAAATTATTAATTTGTTTCATTTTCACTACATGTCTTCAAATGCATCTTAAAGTCATGGAAGAAACATTACTGCTTTGTTATATGGAACTACTAGATTCTCTTTTTAGTATGCAACTATGTGAAAAAAGTTAAAATCACCACTACTTATAATAAAAAGGAAAGCTTTGGGCTTTGGTTTTGGTTTTTTTTTTTTAAATTTATTTTTGCTTTGAATTTTATTTCTGTATAAAAGGACAGAGCAATAAAAGATCAATTGTGAATCTGATTTTTTTAACATATCTTCTATGACTTCTGCAGGTCAGAAAACCAATTTAAATAAATCAGTCACTAATGACTGTCATTGAGGTATGTCCATAGAAGTAGCCTATTTTATAAATCATAAATAGAACTTCTCTACCTTTTACAGGAGCTACTTGCATAAAGTCTGAAGAATGTGGCAACAGTTGCAAATAGTGAATTGCAGAGTAAGCCAGAGAGTGAAGGCTGAAAGTACAGTATTTTATAGAGAGCAACATGACTGTACTTCATTTCGTTAGTTCAGCACAGCCATGACAAGACTAAGGACAGTTGTTCATTGCGTTCATTGATACTTGAACATATGGAAGACTTTGTCTGTCACAATCTTATTAGTGTGAGGGTTTTGCTGTCCTTTGGACAGCTTTGGATGGACTTTAGAAAGCAAAGGGGATACAGCTGCTAAGCCTCACCTTTCACCTTGGCTAGGGAAGTTTCTGAGAGTGCAGATGGTGCTCAGTTTCAAATTATGAATCACTGTCACAAATCTGTGTTACATAAGGCTGTGTGGTGGCTTGACCTTGGCTGAAATCCAGGTGCCCACCAAGCTGCTGTATAACTCTCCTTTCTCAGTAGGACAGAGAGGGAGAAAATAAGATGGAACAAAACCTTTGTGCGTCAAGAAAAAGGCAGTTTAATAGAGCAAAAGCAAAGGCTGGAATCAAAAGAAAAGAAGAAAGATTTATTCTCTACTTCAAATGATGTCCAGTCACCCCCTGGGAAGCAGGGCTAGTGGTTGCTCTGGAAGACAAATGTTGCAATAACAACTGCCACACCTGCCCCTCCTCCCTGGTTTAAATATCTCAGATTCAGTTCTGGGCAGGATTGTCACTACCCCATGTGTCTTTCTCTGACATTACATTTCTGGGAGTTCAGGTAATTACTGGTTTGCCTTTGTATTTTCAGTTAGTGCAAGTCCTTTAGGCCACAGAAAAAGACAAAAAAAGCTTGGCTTAGGCCAGTGGCTGGTCTGGCCTCTTTCCCAGTTCTGGGGTGCAAGGGCTTGTAAGCTCCCTTCTTCTTATGAGCTTCTCTGAAGAAATAACATGAAAACCTTGGCCTCTTTTAAGGAACAACATAACAAATGAAGTCAAACAATCTTCAGGCTGTTGGAAGATACGAAATTTGCATTTAATTTCCCTAAAGAAATATAACGTGAAAAGGTATTGAGAAGAGCTGAATTGCACAGTATGAACCAAATCAGAAAACATACAAGCTAATACAAGTAATTCAGAGTAAATTGTGTTCAGGCTTTGTTCCCAATCAGGTTTGTTAATGTAACACTATGGCAGCATGTTTGTATGGCAGGTGCTTCTTGACATGAGGTGAAGCAGAAGAAAGTTGCAGCTTAAGACAGTATGCAGGAAGTGTGGGCTAAAACTGAATTCACTATCTCTACAGTTACTGCAGAATAAACTGTGTGGAGAGAATTGTGTCTGTTTAGGTGGAGAAGCAGGTACTGGAAAAATGGACTCTATAGTATGGTTGAAAAAATACAATATTACATATACAGATGCTTTCCCTTGTTGACAGAAGTGCATGTATCAAATTGCCTACAAATTGAAATGTGTTTGATTAATTTAAATGAACCCAAAGGGTTAGGCTCTAGATATGTGATTTAGATGCCTCTTAAGCTTTGGCCACCTCTGTCCTTTCCTATATCCTTCTGTGCAAGTTAATCTAGCTCAACAGGGAATAGCAAACCTCATTACTAGAAGAAACAGATGGGACAAAGTCAGATTTTGAATAAGAGTGGACTAAAATCTGACTAAGTAGTTTCAGATTGATCTTAATAGTTTTTGTGCAGTAAAAGAAATCCTTAATTTGCAGTGAGAGTGAGTTTCTTCTGCTTTTATAGTGTAAAAATTCAAAAGACGTGTTTTTTTTTTTTTCCAAGCAATGACCCAATTTGTTATGGCTGTAACATCATATCAATAGAAAAATGAAAACAAGATAGGGACAGGTAACTCCATGTAATGGACCCTTTAAATAGTTTTGGCATGTTTTCATGCTTTTCCCCTCATGATAATTGAAGAGGTCTATCAGGTAATTACTTAAATATATGAGATGTGCTACTCATCCAAGGAAAAGGTTAGTGCCATCATAGGCTGTGTAAATCTTCTTTTATGAAAAGGAACGCAAATGAAATGATCACCTAAGTCAAGGTTTTATAAAATATTGGTGAGGATTATATTTGCTTTGGGAGTAATTTTATTTTAATCCCTCATTTGAGATTCTATTCCTATGTATATTAGATGATCAATCAAGAAATGCCATTGAATAGCAGGTAGGAATAAGGTCAAAACTGCAATATGCTTACCTTAAGAATTATTGAATATATTTGTTTTATAGACTTGCAAATAATGACACAGATCCTTATGTTCTGATGATGTTCCTCATAGATCCAGCTGTGTGGGAAATGGAAAATATGCTGCTCCCAAGGAATGCCAAAATTGATCCCAGACTGCTTGTTGCCAGTATCTGATATAATTTCTACTGCTCAATTTCTTTCGAACTAGACCAGAATTTAAATCTCTTAAAAGATTTTTTTAAAAGGTTCACAGCATTTTATATTCATTAAAATACAGGCTTTTATACTGATGTTCTTTTCTAGATGAGGCCTCCTGAGAGAAGCGTCTTGACTCCTTCCCACTTAGGGCTTGAGTTTACTTCATGGATTGACTTTCATTGCTGTTACATGTCTCCACATTACAGAATGCAAAATATTTCCTAACAACATTTTATTTGGTGATAAGTTTAAATAAATAAATTAATAAAACCTAAACCCCTCACTGCTCTGGAGTTGTGCAATTTTATGTGAAATTAAAGCATTCATCTTTGAGTTTTCTGTCTGTTTTAGAGAGAAGAAAGGTTTCAAGAAACCCAGAAGAAAACAACAATCAATGTGGGATAGAAAAGTGAGGTAAGGGTAAATAGGTTCAAACAAAACTAACTCCAACAGCAGTTTTGGAAGTCTGAATTTGGCATTGTAGTTCTGGTCGTTTCAGAATTCCTACAAAAGTCTGACCCTTTGAAGTACCAGAGTACCGCAAAGAGAGTATGGCAAACACACAACAGTTAAATATGTTGGCAGCAAAATTAATGTGTTTTGAGGTGTAGGATACTGGACCTGAGTGTAGCACTCAATGCATGCTCACAATATGGAGAGAGAGAGAAATTTTTGCTTTCACTGGAACTCAGCCTTCACCTCAGAAATCTTTGCTTTTACTGGATCTCAGTCTTTACCTATAAGATACAAAATTGTGTATCTTAGTTCTTGTAGACTAGTTTGACATTCGGATGAAGAATTTTTGAACCCTGAAAATTATTTCAGTGTTGAATTGTCTGTAATACCTTCCATGGCAAATTTCCAAGTGAAACTCCTAAGGAAAAGTAAATCTCTGCAGAAGGGTTTTTGCAAGTTTAGCAAACCAGGTCTCATGGCTTAAAAAAAAGCCCAATAGATAGCAGCAATTGGAGATTTTTAGTACTTAGATAACAATAAACTTTAGATATGGGACTTCAGTGTGTTGTATCTCACCTTATTCTGAAAAAAAAAAAAGGTATTAGTACTTAAAAGGCTGTTTTGAAAATTAATTGAAGTATGTATAGCAGCACTAAACCACCTTAACATCGCATGTCACTGGCAAGTGCTGCTATTGTTATTGTGGGATGAACAATAGCAGCAGCCAGAGGTTGGACCAATCCAGGACTAAAAATATCCAGGGATAAAGACTTCCAGAAGCTTCAAAAGCTGTCACCAAAGCTCATACTGAAAGGAGAGAGTGCTGGCGGTATACTAGGAGAACTTACCAAAGAATCTATACCTTTCTCAGTTAATAGCTTCACATAGGTTTCTTATTAGGCTTTCATTTGAACAAACTCAGAAAAGCTGGTTGTTTTTGTTTTGTTTTGTTTGGGGGTTTTTTGGTTTTTGTTTTTTTTTTAAATTCCTTTATGAAAATAAAGTTCATAGATTTTCTTCACAAAAGCATATAAAGAGCTCCACTTAAATCTACCCATACTTTATTTTCACCTGTAATTCTTCTGGGAATTTTCGTTATCCTTCTGTCTGATGTGGGTTTGTAATTACTGTCTGTCATATAGCAATTTGTATGTACAGAACTGCTGTGTTAAGAATTGCTGTATATAAGTTTAATGATTGACTTCAATTTGACACTGCTGTGTACGTGCATTAAAATGAATAAAATTCTAAATTATACGACAATGTATTTTTCTGACTGTAATGATAATAAAGAGGCAAATCCTTAGTATTTATTAGTAGTGAGTAGTTTAGAGAAATAGTGCTATTAAATATGCCATGCAAAAAACACTTAACAGAGATGTTAGGTCAATCCTGAAAACTGTGGTTGTGCCACACCTCATGGGAAGTAAATAATGCTTGCCTCAATATTGCAGTGGAGTACCCATATCTCTTCTCCTCTGAAATCAGCCAGATTTCTGTTGTATTGCTCTCCTTTATGTCATATTCCAGCACAGACCTTTTCTTTCCTTTCATGTGACTGAAATTTGAATTACATTTCACCAGTGCAACAGATTTAATTTTATCCTAGCATACCTGCATCTGAAAAAGAGACAAGGAGAAATTTAAAATTATCTAGTTTAGATCTGCAGAATTGCTAGCACAATGGAGTCCTGATTAAGGATGGACTGCATACAGTGTGGATGCTTTAGTGCACTTCGTGAACATGCAAAGGCACATACACGTATACTATCATTTTGCTCATTATATTGCTTGGGCTTTTCCCTGCAGCATTGCTGGGCACTTGTAACTTTAGATATCTTCTTAAGTCACATTTGATGGGGGTTTTTTTGACTTTTTACTTCAGTCATGTTTTTAGGAGATAGCATATAAAGGCATCGTTTCAGGAATAAAACGTTTGAACTCACAGTTTTAGAACCCTTTGCTGCATACAAACACTTTTTTATGGATGATGGAAAATTCTGGAAAACCATTAATATATTGCTATCTAAAGATAGCAACAACTGGCTTTTGGATGACTAAAGGAACCATCAATGGTATGTCTATTCAATCCTTTTGAGAAATTCCCTTTTCCCTCCAAATAAATGATAAGAACTGCACCATACCTTGACAATGATTTTGCATTGCCCAATGAAATTGAGAAATAATTCACAATAGCATTCCTAATGTAAGGGAAATTCTGAACAATTAATTATGACATGACTTGTAGATAATTTTGAATAGTGTAAAAGACAGATATGATCCTTTTATTTGGCATATAAAAAATGCTCAAGCTCTTAGAAAAATCCTTCTCATATCTCCTGAATAACCTTGAAAACTCCTTCTGTCTCCTGCTTTGAAAGCATTCCCAAAAAGACATTTAAATCTTGAAACTACTTAAAGGTTTAATCCCATGTATTGTATGTTGGAATAATCCAATTTTACTGTGTCTAATTAATGACTTCAAAGGAACTTGCTACATATTCCTATCTATATGCATTCAGGGAAACCCCTTTCCTAGTTCTGTTTCAAATATCGATCTTTTCATTTTATATAATTAAATAATTATACTCTGTTTGTAGACTGTGAGTACCTGTTAGCAAGGAGGTTTAACTGGTAGTTTAATAGGAACATAGCATTTCCCCAATATTTACAGTATTAGTCAAAATGATTTTTTTTTCCAGAACTACTGTGTAAATCTCAAAGTTAAAAAAAAAAGGACTGACAGAAAAATTGATTTGGTTTTGTGGAAATGAAATAATTGTCATGACATGGTCTTCTGGCATGCACAGATAAATTCAGAGTAATGGCTTCATTGCTCTGTCATATGTTGTCCCTTCAGGTTTTGATTGTCAGTAAAACCCATAAATAAATTTCAATCACTGAGTAAGATTCTGTGATCTCTACTTAATTCTTTCTTAATTGAAAATAGCCTATTAAATAAAGTGTCTGAATGCTTATGCTAAGACATCAAGGGAACAAAAATTTACTGAAGATATAAAATTAGCATGCATTATGTCACATTGGGCTGAGTCCCTTTCTGAATTCTTTGGTTTACAAGTGCATGCCATATGTCTTAGCTTAAATCCTCATTTTCGGTGAAGTTAGTTGTAAGGGCATTGTGAATAGTTTGGCTCAGCAGGTCTGCATGGACCTTTAGGGACACACTGACTTGGTTGTATGTTACATCTGCAATGATTGAATGATTATTTGGGTTAGAAGAAGAATACAGGGAACTACAGGCCTGACAGCCTGACTTCAGTGACATCACATGGCATGTGCAGGACAACCAGGGCATTAGTCAGGCCTTGGAATGGGCTGCTCAGGGAAGTGGTGGAATCACCATCCCTGGAAGTCTTGAAAAAACATGTGCATGTAACACTTGGGGATACTGTTTAGTGGTGAACATGGCAGTGCTGGGTTAACAGCTGGATGCGATGATCTTAGATGTCTTTTCCAGTCTTAACAATTCTATAATTCTGTGATTAAGTCAGAGATACAGAGCTAAGAATGGGAAAGAAAAAAGTGGCATTTGCTTAAAACACATTAGGAGCAAGGAATCTGTATGTGTGGCTGAAGACACCTCTGGATCACTAGGAAAAATTGTGACATGGTGAGCAATTAAAAAAGAGCATGAAGTAGCTCAACAGCTGATGAAAAATTTCTTTCAGTCCCTGCTGTAAAAGCCATTGGGGAAATTCGTATTCCAAGGACATTTTTTAAATGGAAAGAACAGCATGGTCTTGACAGAGATTGAAGTCTCAGAGGAGGAAGTTATGGAGCAACTCAGCAACTAGGACAGCAGAATATTCATTTGTGAGGCCTGAAGTAAGTGTGAAGTAGCAGAGTTAATGAAAAGAAATTTATCCTCAAAATGGTAACTGTGCTTGAAATAGTAAAGTCACTTACTTGCTTCCTCCAATTGAAACAGAACCCAGGGAAAATCCTGCAAATTACACTTCGGCAAATTGTAATTTTGCCCAAGGGAATGCCTGAAAAGCCTAATTAAAGAGTAAAGTAAGTAAGTGTAACCTGATATAATCATGCCAATCCTACTCCTCTAAGGAAAAGTGTGACTCAGTTATCACGCAGAGTTTTTGAAACAGTTAACAAAGTGCACAGATAGAGGTGAATCTAATAGATCACTGGGGTAATCGCAACTCTTAAAACAGGCACAAAATTTTTTTTAAATGTTTATGGGGCCAATTCTGGTAACAAACTGCCACAATGACATATGGAAAATAATGTGGAACTTCCTGAAAGAAGAGCTTGCCAAGCCGCAGATTTCTTTTTTTCCTGTTATGAACAGCATACAAATGCAGACCCATGAGTCTGCAGTAGCTACATATGTTGTATATATATGGCATATGCGTATATACATATATGGCTCATACACAACATATGCATGACATATACAGTTATCTAAGTAGGCCATACATACAACAAATATATACATTGTTTATATGACAGGGTGAAAGGGAAGGTGCACTGTGAATACATTAGATTTTCCTAAATGTGACAAGGACATTTTTTATGATACAAGGTTGTAGGGCACGCATTGTGTCAGTAGAGAACCCATACATATTGCAGTGCTGATGTGAAAAAGGAATCTGAAATCATCCTTAAGAGCTTATATTTTCGATGTGAATAGTTGCTTAGCCAGTCTTCAAGACTGATTTCACAGAGCTTGGTAAACATGGCTAAAAAATTGCACCTGCCAGTAAAAAATGAGATTTTTAGAAATCTCAAATGATTGCACACTTTCAGAATAGAATTTCTGGCATCTCTTCTCACAAAAGAGACTCTACACCTTTTAATATTTATCAAGATGTTTTATGAACAGTGAAGGACATAAACAAACATACCAGGGTGATGAGGGAGCTGGCAGAAGAGCTTGCCAAGCCGCTCTCCATCATCTTCCAACAGTCCTGGCTCTCTGGGGAGAGACTCACCTGGTGGATGAGGGTAAGACTGTGGGTGTAATCTGTCTAGACTTCAGCAAGGCCTTTGACACTGACTCCCATAACTCCTGGAAAAGCTGGCAGCCCATGGCTTGGACAAGTGTACTCTCTACTGGGTTAGGATCTGGCTGGAGGGCCAGGCCCAGAGAGTGCTGATGAACGGAGCTGCATCCAGTTGGTGGCCGGTCACTAGTGGTGTTCCTCAGGGGTCTGCGTTGGGTCCAGTCCTGTTTAACATCTTTATTGATGATTTAGATGAGGGGATTGAGNAAATAGCGTGGCCAGCAGGACCAGGGAAGTGATCCTTCCCCTGTACTCTGTGTTGGTGAGGCCACACCTTGAGTATTGTGTTCAGTTCTGGGCCCCTCAGTTCAGGAAAGAGATCGAGGTGCTGGAACGGCACAGAGAAGAGCAACGAGGCTGGAGAAGGGACTGGAGCGTAAGTCCTATAGGGAGGGCCTGAGGGAGCTGGGCTTGTTTAGTCTGGAGAAGAGGAGGTTCAGAGGTGACCTCATCACTGTCTAGAACTACCTGAAGGGAAGTTCTGGCCAGGTGGGGGTTGGGCTCTTCTCCCAGGGAGTCAGCAATAGGACAAGGGGGCACAGGCTTAAGCTCTGCCAGAGGAAATTTAAGTTGGATATCAGAAAAAAATTCTTTACAAAGAGAGTAATTAGTCATTGGAATGGCCTGCCCAGAGAGGTGGTAGATTCACCGTCCCTGGCAGTTTTTAAACTGAGATTGGATGTGGCACTGAGTTCCATGATCTAGCAAACAGACTGGAGTTGGACCAAGGGTTGGACTTGATGATCTCAGAGGTCTTTTTCAACCCAATCAATTCTATGATTCTGTGATTCAAACAAACAAACAAATAAACAAAAAAGAGAAAAGAAAAAAAACCAAAAAATTTATTGTTTCTTGCTGTCTCTCAACTGTAAAGAATCAGGTACTCAATTCTTGGCAGGTTTTCATATTCCTTAAAAGCACTATATACTTCTACGTGGCTTAAACATGAAGCCTCACTTTACATTAACATACCCTTCCATTCCCAGCAAGAAATATTGCTCTGCCTTTATAAACTCAGTTATTGAGTTTGTGATTGACAGAAGTTAAAGTGAAGAAATTACTTTATTTTCAGGTCTGTGTAGTCAAATGTCATGGGATTCCTTTGCCCTCAATCCCTCTTTCCATTTCTCTCTGATACCAAACAGGACAGTGTAAGGTTTTTCCCAAAAGAAACATGGGGAATTTTGATGGAGGTGATAATGACAGGGACTGTATATAGTAAGGTCCTCTTCCTAGATCAGCTCTTCCCAACAGTACTCTGATGTTAGGTGGAGCAAGCCACTTAGGCATAATCTCGAAGAATCTCAGCGATCAGAGACTGGTAGGAGTTTCACAGGAATGAAAGAAAGAAAGTGGAATGATCCCACTTTTATTGCTCCTTGTCCCCCATTTCATTCTTATTTGTCACAAAAAAGAGGCTGTCTTGTGAGAAGAGAAATCTACTGCCAGATACAGGGACATTGTTGCAGTGAGGATGAATAACAGCTAATGGTAAATGGTGAGATAAAAAAGAGGAAACAACTGTATGACTTTAAGAAGGGCAGTAGTGCAAATGGGATCAAATATAGTAGTATGAAAGTGAAAGATCATATAATGAGGAGGAAAGGAATTTCTCATAGGAGTTGGGAGCTGATCAGCCAAAAGTGACAGAGTGGAAGAAAGATGTGGATGTATGACTCAATCACAGAATCTCTCTGAGCAACCAGCATGATGTGGCTATAGGAAAAGATTAATTTCATATGTGGAAACAGCAGAAACAATGTGCCTGGCACAGAACTGTGTACTATGTATTTTGTACAAGACTCTGGTAAGACTTTCTGTATAAAATTCTAGCTGCCTTTTTTCAAGAAAAGTGAGAGAGGAAGAAACGATTTAAACTAAAGGGTGGTGGCAGTGACACAAGCAGTCTGGCTTTGGTCTCTTCCAATCCATGTTTCTGAATAAAGGGAGGATACATAGGTCTGTTGTAGCAGTATATACTATATTTTTTCTGAATCCATGTATAAAGCATGGAATTTAAAGCATTTGTACAGTATTTTCACTGGACTGATTTCATATATCTCAGTAAAGCTTTACAATACAAAAATGTTACAGTTGAATTTTAAAAAATACAGACCAAACTAAACTCCAGAAAGCCTATCTTTCTCACTAGTTGTTTATACTGCTCAGACAGTGTCTCATTTCTTTGGAATGAGAACAGCTATAGCTATTAAACACTCTCTGTTTTAAGGCTATGTACTCTTCCTGGGGTAAATTCTATTTGGAATAAATACTATCTAATTAACTGCCACTTTTCTTTTCACATTGTAGTTAGTTATTGAATGAAGAGGATTGAATGAAATCTAGGAAAGACTTAACATTTGCACCCAAAAAGCCAAATCACTAACTTCACTCTTGTCAAGCTATTTAAACAAATGCCTGTTGTTTACATGATTTCAAGAAGTCCTAAGGATAAGGTGATTTCATTTGTCTGTGACATTTATCAGTCCTGCTTTAGCCTGCTGCTCTGTCAGTCTGTGACCCTGAAATCAACATTACTCAAACTCTAGAAACTCTAACTCATTATGGTTTCTTTTCTCCACAGGCAGCAGATAGTTTTTTCAGTTTTAAATGTTGAAGCTTATAATTAATGTAATTTTAATTATAAGGCCCCTAATTTTAGTACAGTAAATAGAAGAAAATTTGAAATATTTTTTTGTTCCCTGAAGGTGATACTGTCTAGATTTTGGAAAACACTTGGCTTTCCAATCATCTGACTCTAATGGCAGAAAAATTTAACTTCTATTGGTACACACTAAACAGTGAAGGCTGGATTATTAATGAAATGAGCTGGTAAAGAAGAAACCTAGAGATCTGCATTGTTTAAGATGAACAATAATGGCTTTAAAAAAATGTTGTAATCAAATGATCTTAAAAAATTTATTGCAGTCATAGTCTTCGACATGGTTAAGAACATGGTCAGAATAAGTTGCCTTGCTGGTATTTTAACCTATGCTAAGTGAATGGTCATTAGGCAAGTTGATGTAGTGTGACTGATAGGGTCAAGTGTGGTCTTGGAATGGTGGGATGATGATCCAAATGATCTTTTTTTTTTCTTTTTTTTGAGAGTGGGTGGGGTTTTTTTGTTGTTGTTGTTGTTGTTGTTGTTTTTTCTTATTGGTTCAAAGACATAAAGTACACAGCAAGAATGTGACTGCAGAGAAAAGAAACAGATTTCTGCACCAGTGCAGAGCAATAAGATCCTATTTGATAGTAAAACTCACCCTGCGGAGCCTTAATACACATTGACAATTGTATGCAGTACAACCTTGATAGAAAATTGTATTATTCACTCAGTGCAGATGGTACCCTAGCAGGCAAAATCAAAATCAAAGAGAACTTATCTTACTCAAGAGCAGCCATTATTTTTGACAATTCAACAGAAGAAAACTTGAAGATTTCTTCTAATATTTGCTGAGGATAAGGGACAATATTCCGAGAGCTTGACAGTATGGAAGAGAATTCAATTGGAATTTTTATTTTTACAATGAATCAGCAAACTATGTATTGTTGTATTCTTCCCAGGGGGGGAAAAAAAAAAGATTGCTTGTGTAGTTTTTCTTTTTAACGGATGAATTTCAGTAAAAAAATATGAGAATGCATTCTGAAAATTGTGTTTAGAAAAGCCCTTGGATAATAATATACTTCCTATGCTTTCACCTCTGTGTTCTAACATCCAGATGGTTGGGGCAACGGCTTTGAAATAGTTGCTGAATAATGCATTTGACTGATAATATCCATTTCAGTGTTTCCACTGACTATTCTGAGCTTGTCTTACTCTGATACATAACCATTCATTTCACTTAGCTACGTCTGCCATATTGCCCAACATGGGCCTGCTTTCTCAGAGCTTTAATTTTCATGTATAAAATGTTTATGAATTTGGATACTAAAAATGTTTATGAGTAATTTACCATGCATGCTGGAGTATTTAAAATGTCTTATTGTGTCTGTCTGTACCATCTGCAGAGAAAGTCACCAGTCTTTCAATTATTCTCATGGGAAAGGATGTTTTTAAGCTTTTAGTTTTTCTAATCAATGCATTTGCCATGGCCACATAAACTGCATATTGAAAGAAAAACCTCACCAACTTTGTAAATATATTCTTTCATCTACACCTAAGAAGTTAAACATTTGGATCAATGACATACTAATTAATACTGAAATTCTGTGCTCTCCTTTAGGAAGTACAATGTTAATGGCATCAGCTCTGGCCCAAAGGGAATCTTCCAATTCAGTCAGAATAAGTAAAAAACCTGCTAGCAGTAATTCCCTTAGATTTTAGTTATGTGAAAGCCTTTTGTTAGCATCTTTGATTGTAAGATAAGTGACTCTGCAAAATGGCATTATGTGGCTTTTCATATTTGTCATTGTTCTCCATGGATCACACATCAGCTCTGATCAGTTTACACTTCAAAAGCTGTTTTTCCCCTCCATGTCCTCATAGTACAGGATTAACAGATTCCAGCAAAAATGAGACTTACTATATCCTGCAGAAAAGCAGTATGGGAAGCATTTTTTCCCCAGTCAGCAATACACCATATTTTGAAAACATTGTCACAAAGAAGATATTGTAATTGTGATAATTTTTATAACCCATAGAAATGACCTCTTTTTTCCTCTATCTCCAAATTAAGTTTTCATGGTTGCTTTGCAGATCTTCTCTGAGAAATAGAGAGTAAGAGCTATAATTAAACAAAATTTCTCTAGCATTACTGTAATATGTCTAATAATAATAAAGAGCACAAATGTTAATTCTATAAAGGGCAAATTTACAAATCCTAAGGTGGTTCTTTTACTGCTAACTCTACAAAACAGAGATTCCCTCTGCAGACAGTTCTATCAACTACAGTGTTCCTATGAGCTGGCTTTTATTGCCCCCAGTTCTACTAAAGAAAAAAAGAAATACAGTGAGCATTTCAGGCAGTCAGATAGGTTAGAATAAACACCATATGAAGGTGGTTTGGGCTAACTTGAGTGACTTGCCTGAAGGACAGAATCCATTTATAGAGAGTGATGAATAACTTTGGGTGGGGGAAAGTGTATAACTTCTCCAGCTGGCACAATGGGAATCAGAAAAGAAAGTTTGCCTACAGCCTAAGCCATACAAGCTGCAGGAAAAGGATGCTGGGAGCGAATCCTTCTCACCTTCAATAGTGTATACCTTGTATCAATGCAAGAGGGTATAAAAATACAAGCAAACTTCCCTACTGGTGCTAATAAGTAAACCCTTATTGAAATTATTAAAAGTTACCAAATTAGGGAGAATTAGGTCCACGTTTCCACACTTTTAATATAACAGATGAGTTATTTTGGAGATTATAAGGAATGTTTCCAATCTCAGCTAAACTGTTTCACATGCTGAATGATAGGAAATGAATTGCCCTCTTTACAAAGAACATTTAGGTCATGCTCTGCACTAGGACTAATCTCTTAGAACAACTAATTTATGATGTGCTTCTCTTCTCCTGCCAATGATACTAGAAAAAAAACCAAACAAACAAACAGATAAAAAAGGAAACCAATCAAAAATACAGAAAGCAAATGATGCAAATGAGTCCAAATGATGAAATCCAGTGTTATTAAAGTAACACTAATCTCTTTATAGTTGGAAGAAAACAAAGATGTTTTTCATGTTCCTTACAGATTTTGCATATACAAAGTATGTTTTATAAACTATTTCATACAGAAGGTATATATAAATGCTAGACTTCTATA
>VWZD01012921.1:0-40858 GCA_013396695.1 Sakesphorus luctuosus
TCAGCCAAACCCATGACATACATCACTCATACCTTAAATCTATTTATTCCCACCCTTCAACAGTCTTTGTTCTTTCTAGAGCCATCTTCCACCCCTCTATATTGTAGGCAATAGTCCATTAGGATGGGGTAGGCACTTCAGGCAGGAAAAAACAGTTTATCAGTGGACACCAACACTAGTTCAGTTCAGGTCTTCTTCATCTGATGGTTCATGTCCTGCAACACAGAACTCAGAATGCAAGTTACCTTTTTTCTCAAGGTTAAATGTCCTTGAGGCACACATTGGGATCATTTCATCCCTTTTTCAGGGGTCACTATACTCTCATTAGGGTCACCACCCCCACATTGGGGTTATTGTCCCCACACTGGGGTCTCCATCAGCTTCTCCTCTCTCCTACAACTTTAACCTTCTCAGATATAGCTGATGGAAACAGAAAGGGACAATGGAGATGGAAAACACCAGTTCAGTGTCATCTTTTGTCCACTTCCTAATTTTAGGAACCGATCAGGGAAAATCATATTGCTTAGGCAGAGTTTAACATAATTGTCAAACTACCTTAACACAACTAAGCTGCATGCTAATACCTCCAGACCCAGCAAGTACTCAGAAAAATTAAAGATCCAGATGGAGATCATGGCTTGGTCTCAAGCAGACTGTGGATTGAAATGTTGTACTTCACAAATTTTGGATCTTTTCTTCAGCCTGAAACTTGAGAAGAGGACACCCACCAGCATACTGTTCATAACCCAGAAAAGATCTAAACTTTCCTTACATCTCACCAGGAAGCTGCAAAAACCTGAATTCCCAAGATTTTCAGTTCACTTTAGGAGAATATGCAAGTCAAACACAGGGGGGAAACTGAGCTCATGTAACAGTAGACTACAAACCCCCCGCTTTCAAGTTAAAAATCTGTCCACAAACATCTGAAACTCCATACTTACAAAGCTGACCAGTGAGATTTGTTAGATGAGCAAGAACCAGCACCAGCAGAAAGCTACAGAGCTTGTGGTGCTCTTTTGTAGGAAGAACAAATGCCTGGTACTGGTGCTTGTTGTGGCAAAGGAGGCTGAAATCCAGTTTCTACTTCTCCAGAAAGCAAATGTAGCAGACTCATGCTCAGTAGAGGAACAGAGGGTTTCTCTTTTCTGATAGGCAAAGCAGGTTAACTAAGCAATAAAGTGCTTTTAGTCTACTTTATTTAACAAGGCAAAAAAAATCCCAAGGAACTCGAAGAATCTTGCAGTACAGTGCCAGAAGACAAGTTGGGGAACTAGCTTCAGAATAACTTTCTCTGCCCCCCATTTCAAAAAATCCAACTTCCAACCCAGTAAGGGGATACTGTGGGAGGAAAGGTCTGACTCATAGCAGAAACAAAAAAGTAACATAAAAAGAACAGTCTCCATATGCCTCAATAAAGAGCCTTGTATGTCTTTAATTAGCTCATTATGGAAGAGTGTAAAGTAGATACATAACCCAGTATGGAATTATCAAATCAAATGGTATTAAAAAAAAAAAAAGCAGGGAGGAGATGTAGGTGTGTTCTTCTAAGCAGAAGGGAAAAAGAAGGAATCTGTAAAGGGCAAGGAAGAAGGATGAAATAGAATAAAAAGATTTGGACATAATCAGCTATAATGGAGCGAGTGGGGAGACTGTATAACTGCCATCATCATTTTGCATATATGTCTGTATTCCTGAAGAGGACTTCTCTTTCCATATCCACAGTCACTTTCATCTCTCCAAACGATATAATACCCCAGGTTAGAGAAATGTTAAAAGATGAGTGGTGTAGCATGATGTGTCAAAATGTAGACATGAAGCGTAACATTATCTTGACATTTAAAGATAAATGACATTAATTTCATCCTGTATCTACCTAGACTCTGCTGCTATAGGATCTGCAATTCTGCACCAAAAGAAATGATGAGCAGGTATTGTAAGTGGTCTGGCTGCCACTAAGCATCAGAATAAGTTTTACTTTCAGGTATTTTCTCAGAGAAATGACCTGCGAAATATTTTGGCACATGTACAACTTGTACTTCTTTATATTCCTTTGGGTTGCCAAAACAAAGTAAAAAGTCAAATAGACTTTAGAGACATAATGCATTTAAACAAGCTCAGCAGCTTTTGAAAAAACAGTAACAGAACAGTATAAGAAATAGAAAGAACTGCCTTTGAACTTACTCATCTCCTCCCAGTGCAAATGGAGAGGAAGAATGCTACAGTAAACTTCTTTGTGTCTCTTGATATGAAATATGCCAGAGAGTTAGTTGGCATGACTTGGATCCTGAGTTATAGGTATTTACTGCTTTGGTCCTTCCATGAGTATACAAGTGATTGTACAGTGGAGAAATCAGGATTTCCTTCTTCCAAGTAGCAAATGTCCCACCCATGATTAAATATAGGATGTCTTCCAATACTTCTACTACACAGTTGTGGTGATGTGCTTCCCCTTCACCCTCTTTGGGTTTTGGGGGATGGAGTGCAACACAGTAGCCAAAGGCTGTTTGGAAACAGATGTATTGCTGATATGCAAATGTGACTGTAAGTCGATCACCTTACCCTGGGACCTCCCAGGGCACATTGAAATCTCCTGCATCGTAGGAGGCTGCATGCCAGGGTCAAGCCTTCAGCAGGGGTATTGCTCAAGGTTACTGCTTGAGGCACAATAGATTCTCAGTAAGTGGTTAATAGCATGCTAAACTTTGAAATCTTGGCTAAGTGACATAAAAGATTAATTGCACACATTTAATCCATCAGAAATAAATCACTGACCAAGTCTGGGACTAGGAGTGGATCCAGCCACACCCAGCTTCCTCTCTAAGTAGGACTTTAGAAAAAATGAGGTCCTTTCTGAACCTCATGTCTCAACAGGAGGGTCTCCCTGGCAGGTCTCTGACCCTGTCCTCTGTGCTGTAAATAATCATGTGTACCTTACCACTGAATTTTTTTAAACCACTGTTGCACTTTGCATTGAACTTTGATATATCAATAAAATGTGTTATTACTTCTCTCTTATGAGTGGTGTTAGACTTCATCCATCCATGACAGCAGTACTCTCTGCTGTCTTCATTAACAATCAGAGTAGCTGAAATGATGAGTAATAATGTAAAAATTATCTAAAAAGAGGAAGATGTAAAGTCTCAGTCTAAGGTGAGGAAAAACAGATGATAATTTACATTTCTTCTCCACTGGCAACACAGGCCTGGGTGCAAGACTTTAAGGTATAATACTAAACCCTTCCTGTTGTACCCCTTACTAGCTAAACTACAAAGCTGACATCTTTCAGGAAGGACACCTAGAGCTTGTCATATTTTGGGTGTGCACTTTAAAATCAACCAATAACTCCTAACTCAGAAACTGACTTGGTGAGGGCCATGTCCTGCATTTCAGGGTATGTTTGACCCTGTGCCAGTAAGTAATGGCCAATCTTCACGAACGAAGATTTGGGAAGGGCTCACCCCACGTGTGCCCTCCGAGCCTGCGCAGTGGATTTTTTAGGTGAGGCTCAGCGTGCGCAGAACTGGCCCCACCGTTTAAGTCCTAAGGTTCATTTGCCACGGCCGAGCAAGCTTGGACAGTGACAGTGAAGTCTCCTTAGGACTATCTATAGCACCCAGTACTAACCGGGGCTGCCCCTGCTTGGCATCCGAGATCTGACAGGATCGGATGGCAGGGAGGCATTTAACTGCCGGGGACGGTCCCTACACTGAGACTCGAACTCGCGACCTTGGGAGTCGGAGACCGGAGTGCTCTCCGCTATGCCACGGGACCACTCTCCACTACGCCACGGGACCGCCCACCCTGTGCCAGTGACACATCTCATATTGCAGAAGGACAATCTCTGGTTAGTTATTGAGAGTAAGCTACGTGTAGGCGAGATGGATTCTTATGAACATACAGTCTCTGTATCTGTAGTGCCTAGACTTGGTTTACAGTTCATGGTAAGCCACATAGATCTATTAGTACTTGACAACCTAACACTTCATGTCACTCTCTCAGGGTTCCACATGCTAGCACTTCACATTTGCTCTGCATTGACTAGTAGGAGCTGTGTACTGAATAGGCAGCTGATGAGAAATGGTGATCTCTGTGTTACCCGGGCTTAAATGAAAGGATGCAATGCAGATAAGATCAGGATCTCACAGTCCACAGCCAGCTCTTGTGAGTGCTTTGCAATTCTGTCCACATAGCATATCTATACAATGATCAGTGAAGCACCACTTGCCTTCTAGCTTCAGTTCTATTTTGATGTTGCACATTCCACACTTAGTCTCATTAGACAAGTTTACTGACTGTAAGAAGGCCAAAAAGAGGCAAATTCACCCTACCAGAAAAAAATATAAAAAGTTCACACAGCCCATCAAGTTTCTGTATACTTTGTATGTGTAGTAAAATAATTTAAAATCAACTCCACTTTTGAATTCAAAGTGTTGCAGTTAAAAGTAGCAGTGGTATAGTACAAATTTAAAGTATCATCAGTCTGATTTACACTAATTTACTAAATTTTAGATCACTGTACTTTGAATACTGAATTTCAAGGTTGTTGTATCTTCATATTTCTATCTTTGTTTATTCAGTTAAATTTTTCTCATACTGCCTGAATGTCAGAATTTTTTATTCATTCCTCTTGTAAGCAATTTAATGTAGCTTTTAACTAAACTAGTTGCGCTTTCTTCATGACTGTCAACAGAGAGGAAACTCTTCAGACAGGAAAACATAATCTGTGGAACTGCCTATGATTATGGCATTTTTCTCCTTCCTTTTTTTCCACTGTCACAAAATGGACACAAATAGGACTCTTTCAGTTTCTTCTGTCACTAGAAACTAGTGTTTAAAAGATGTTGAGCCATGGCTGAGAGTTTCTGGTGGTTTCACATCTAATTACTAGATAGACCTATCACCATTCAATTTCCTCCATTCATCTTAATGCAGTCAAAACAACTACCCTTTCTTACATAGAATATTATTATCAATTTTCCCAATTCCTACAGCTATAGAACTCAATAAACATAGATGTGTTGATTATAGGGTTCAGTGCCAACAGCAAGGACCCAGTTTGGTGCAGCCCAGAGTGTTGGCAGTAAGCCAGCCCCATTTCCAGACCCCATCGAGTGAGGTATATCTACCTGTCTGAGTGGTATCAACTCATATCCTCTTTGTTTGGGGCCTGCTTAGAACTGACTTGAAACTGTCTACACATTTCTTTTGGGAAGAAGCTTGTTATGCTTCAGTAGCTCTTACCCATACTCTTGGCTTATTCTTTCTTCCTCCCATCAAACAGCATCACAAGCTGCAGGGTCAGAGTCTGTAGGAAGGTGCCTTGCTCACTTCTCACCTGTTTTAGACTCTAAGGCAGTATCTCATTTACCTTAAAAGGAAAGAAAAAAAGAGAGAAAGAGGTACAAATGCTGCTCTAGAAAAAGGAAAAAGTCCAAGATGGTTTTAGACATTCAAAAGGAAAAAAAAAGACATGCTTTGGTACATCAACCTGTAAAAGACCTCTCCTCTAAAACATGCATTTCCTGGGGAAATGCAAGGAATTTGTAGTGTCTTTTGAAAAACATGGTGCAGAGTTATCCTATTTAACTACCTGTGAGATTCAGAACAGCAATATGGAAAATGTGAGATAATTTTCAAGGGCTTGATCCTGACCTTGGGTACAACAGTTGAGCATCGCTTACGGCTGTTTAAAATCAGCTTCTGACTGCATATGCCCTCGAAATGTGGGAGGCAAATCAGGAAAAACTCCTTTGGCTGTGCATATCTGCATTAAAGGTGATGACATTTTATTCAGGAATTGCTGCAAGAGATTTTACCTTATTCTGTTATGTGAGAAATGTGATGTTCGGTTTAAATTTATGATGCCAACAAAAAGCAGTAATGCCACCACAGCAAAAATATAAGAACAGATTTTGTGAAGAAAACAAACCCAACCAGCCAAATGAACAATGCCTACAAAACACACTATCTCTCAAATCCACTGTCATTTTATTAGTTTTCTCCTCAACTATTTTGGAGATGCTGGTTAGGATTTTTTTAACTCAATGCTCATTTGTGGTACCACTGAGCTTCACAGAGGTCCATATTTTCAGAACAATAGTTTTTAAATGACTCATAAGAATAGTTTGGAGGCATAGCAGATTTATTCATATGTCTGAATATTCTTTTTCTTTCCAACTCTATTGACTCAAAGAATTCCCCCAAAACATGCTTTTCCTATGTGCTGCAAACATTCCATAGTATCTAATATAGTGGAAGAAATATGAGAGAGAAGGAAAAAGAATGAGCAAAAGGAGCAGTGAAACAGGACAGATTCAGATAAGTAACACTAATAAAATACCTAAAAAAAAATAAAAGGCAGTGGAATGAACAGAATAAAGAGAAGAACAAATGGTGTACTGACACAAGGTAAGCAATGGAGTTAAAAATCTGATAAGGGAGCAGAGATGACAGAAATACAGAAGAAAAAGGAAAGAATTAAGTAAAAATAATCCCAGAGGAGAAGGAGAAATCCAAGTATGTCTTTCTTCATTTGTAACACAAGCAGTACTTTTCCATTTAGTTGGATGGGAATGAGATAAGACTCCTAATGACAAGTAAAGAAATAGATAGTTTTCTTGAAGATAAAGGAATGATAAGAAAATGTTCCTAGAGAAAAATAATAAGAATTAATTCAACATTTTGAAGATAAAATGTACTCTAAACATAGTATGTATTATTATTGGGAATTGTAACATTCACAGAGATTGGAAAACAGAATTTATCACTCTAGTTTAACAACTTATAATGATTTCTATTTCTGTCATAGGAAAAGGTCTCTGAAGAAGTGCTGAAGCCAAAAATCACAGCTTACAGTTCTGTCTCTTGCAAATTTTTACCTTTTGTCTCTTCTTTCCTCCCTCTGCCCCTAATAAAATGAACTGCAAACAGGTCTCAGTCTTTGGAATTCCCCTGGTGTGTTGATTAACAGGATATGTGACAAATTTATGTTCCCAAAATATGCTCAGAGGGCATAGGAGAAATGCTTGCCTCTGTACTTCTCAGTAACAAATCTGGAAAAAATATCAGATCCCTGACATGCCTATATGGATCAAAATATTTTTGTTATTAGTCTCCTATACAACAATATGGCACCTAACAGTGATGAGGGAAAGGCATTCCATTATTGTCAAGACCATGTGTCTTTTATGTGCCTCTAAGTCTCAGTGGTCCAAACAGAAGGTTCAAAACGCACCCCGACACAACCCTCCCAGTGACTCATGGATGTATTTGTGCATGCATATTTATTTGTATTTTGATATTTTCTATATTTATACATATGTCAAAATTATGTCCTTCCCTTCCCATTGACTTTACCTCTCCATAATCACAGTTGCCTCTTTTTTATCTCTTGCAACTACTTTCTTTCTTTCTTAAAGGATGAGAGACCACAAAAATGACTGGATGATAAAGATAATTAACCACACTAGGAAAAACATGACATCAATAATTTGAGAGGTCCTGCAGGAAAGAAATGGACATCATCTGAAAGGGCAAAAATACAGAAGGCAGCAGAGCCTGAGTTGCAGAAGGAGGCAGAAAAAACAAAGATGAGTCTGCATCACACTCCTTGGCTGAGAAGATTGAATATGATCTGAGTTTAATGACAACACTATTAAATGAGGTGGTGCTGCTGCTGCAGCAAAGAAGCAAAATGTTGTGCAAACACAATTCACTGGCAGGGACAGGGAGGAATGCCTGGAATTCTCAAATGTATTAGAAACAGCAGCAGGATTTAATGACAATACTGAGAGGAAAAGAAATGAAGGAAAAAGTTTAAAAAAAAGCACCAACTTTATGACACTGATGACTATAGGAGATGAGAGAGTTGTCAATGGTGACAAACAAAGCAGAGGATTTATGTGAAAAACATGAAAGTTAGCCTCTAGAAAAATGTGAACTATCAGCAAAATCTGGGAAAGGAGATCTATATTGGATGATTCACCTTGCAGAGGATCTTCTAAATGTTGCAGTATCTAACTTGAAGTCCTCAGCTTCAAAGGATTTTAGACACCTACGGACCTGAGTTTTGCATTATTCCCTGAGCAACTACCAAAACTGTAAATTGATTAAATTTGGTTTAATCTGTGGGACTTTCTGGGAGCTGAGTGAATTGATGAAGAGAAAACAACATCACATAAGCTTGAACTTGAGAAAGTTTAGTCTCATACTGAAAGCATTCACTTTAAAGTAGCTCTCACTGTTTTCGGTACATTTTAATCTAATGTAGAGGTTACACACTCCTTAGTGACTCAGTTTTTCTGTGTTCCACATGGTCCTTCTTGCCTTCCAGCAGCCACTATTCCTTTATGAACTGCTGTTTCATGATAGGAGAGGAAAGTAGTTGTATGGGAACGTCTCAACATGGCATTTGCCTTTATTCAAGACCCATTTGTGACAGGGAATTTGTGTTAGCTCTCATGTAATGAAAAGACATTGAATGTGATTGGTGCTCTGGGCTCTGGTCCCTTCCATAATTTGCAGGATAGGTACGAAAACAGTGTAAAATGCTGCAATCCTTCCTAGGGAAGATTCCTCTTGAGCGGAAAGTGTGGAAATAGTCAGTAGCTCTGTGTAATCAGAAATTTTAATGACTCCTTCTGCCTCAGTTTACCATTTGAATAAATAAAAAAAAGGAATGCTAATTTACCTGCACTGTAGAGATACTGTGAGAGGTGACCTACTTCAGGTTTGCAAACCATTTTCCTTTATAATTTTTAAGCAGTGTTATTTTGCTAGATTGAGAGCACTTGTGAACACTTGTAACCATGGGCTTGAATTCATAATTGTAAGGGATCTTTTGTTTAACAAATTCACTCTGAGAGCATTTGTATCACCTTTGCTGGTTTCAAGTACCTTACTGAAGATTCCAGATGAAATATTTGCCTTCATCTGAATAAAAGATCCTTCTTCTCTAAATGTTAGCTTACAATCTACAGCATAACAAAAGTAATAGCAGTAGTAGTGACAACAATAATAGTGGCAATAAATAACATCATTATAATAATGATGCACTCTGGGTTCGGTGACTAAGAATCTTCCCATTGATTTCATTAGAGGCCATACACAAGACCAAGTCATCTAGACTTAACCTCCTTGACTGGAACTTTGTATAAAACTCTGTGTAGAACTGTTGATGTCACTGTAGCAGCAGGAATTCACAAAATACAACTTTCAAGGTGAAATGACCTCCAAAGATACTAAAAGCCATTGAATCAATTGAGATATTAGTTTTGTGGCACATTGCAGTTTTTCCCAAGCCATTCCCTGATAACTCAGTGTTCCATAGGTGATAATTACTGATTTCTCTTTTTGTCCCACAGGAGCTGATGACCTTATCTCTCTTCTTATTCTAACATCCCTTTTTTCCTGACTGGTACCATCCACATTTTTCTTTCAGATTGTCTAACTGAGTAACATAATCAAATTAAACCCAGAGCAGTTATTTCCAGTCCAGAACTGCTTTGAAATTGGTATTTCAGACCTAAAAATTATCTATTATCTTCCTCTGATTTTTTTCGAGAAATTTAGCCTGTGGTGGCTCAAAATCAGTTTTCATCTTTCTAAAAAATACTTGACTCATTAAAGTCATTATCACCCCAACTCTATAAAACAAGAAAAAAAATAGAAGGCATATGTATTCATATTTCAAACTGTATTCTGAGGTATTTTGAAATGTTTTCTCTAGTTCCAGTTGCAGTCTGGAGAGTGTTATTTCAGAGAAAAATGGGTCAATTAAGGCATCAATTTTCAGCTGAAACCTTAAAAACTCTGTAAGAAAAAAATAATTAGAATACATATCTAACACAAAAATGTAATTAGACCCTATTTAAATCAAAGGAGTACTTCTGATTTAGGTCTGCTTGCACAAATGTAGGTATCATCTTATTATACTCTGTAATGATATTTACTGTGACCTGAAACAAACATTTTTAAAATAGTCTTCTCTACAAACAGAATGAACAATGAGAAAGTAGGGAAATGTAAGTCTAGTAAAGGAAAACCATTTTTTGAACAAGCAACTGATTGTTTGTTAGTTTATTTTCTCTAAATCACGAAACGCTTGTTTTTTGTTTTTGTTTTTTTTCCTACTATCATGTATCAAATTCTGAGTTAGTAAATGATCTAGTTTCCAAGCTATGACATTTATGTTATTGGTTGTCTTGGTTTCCAGGAAATATCCTTTCTCTGCTGTTCCTCAGGAAAGTTAAGGAACAGCAAAAAAGCAGGCACAGTTACACTTTCTTACACCAGAACCTACCCCTGCAGCTCATGGGACGCATCTGGTTTGAAGGAAATCTCTGGGAGCAGCACTGGCTCCAGGGGAGGAATTGCCCAGACCTTGTTTATGCTCTGGGCTTGGTGGCAGTTCATGGCAGTTTGGCAGTGCTGCCATCCTGACAGTTTCTGATGTCAGCAGATCTCTGAACACTGAAATACAGCCCTGTGATTACTCTCATTATATCTATTGTCCCAGATCCATCCAGCTCAACACAGGAGTAGAGAAAAAAGATGCTAATTATTCTCTAGTTATGACTGTTGTGGGGCAACAAATTCTTTCATATAAGAAGTCATCTGAGGAAAACTAGTGAAAGTTTGATAATACAAAATATCGACTTCTTAGAAAATAAAATGTGTCTCATTCAGATTTTTAAAGAGCAAAATTAGCAAGAGCAGACTCTCCACTGTGGGTCTGCATGCCAGCTCCATTTGTTTATTTTTCTGGGACAATTGAATATCCACTAACCCCACTTTTGAAACACATTTTATTTGGGGACAGATTTTAGATCACAGACATCATAACAATTTTTCCAGTGTACCATGAATGAAAAGTATGGGCTCAATATGCTAAAAAGCAATTCAGATACAGGTAAGTCCATGTATATCAGCTAAGTAATGATTCCCTTCTCTCATTTAAATTTACATTAATGGAGGAAAGAAATTGTAATGTTGAAGTATGGGCATGTGAAAAACATGCTATGGTGTATGATTTTACAGACAAGCAATTAATCTGTAGTAACAGCCCTGGGCAGACTCCTCTCACACAATGTCCTATGGGGTACCAAATGTTGTTTTCACTCAAAAGCAAGAAACAGCATGAATTTGAATTTGCCAATGAATAATTTTGCAAATGACCTCACTCTGTAAATTAATTTTCTATCTTGCTTTTATGGTAGGTTGTTCATCCATTCACATACTAAAGCCTGACTACAAATGAATCTCCACATCTTCACCTGTCTTAGCAACACAAGTTGCTTGCACTGGGAAAGTTTGTATAATAAAGTGGGCAAGTTGTATTAGTAGGAAGCACTGGTATACTGGTATAACTGCATTTACACTGGGATTGTAGCAGTATATTACTAACCCCTTTCATGTTGCAATCAATGCAGACTACTGTAAAAATTGCCCATCGATTGGATCTAATATATATGCTAATGCACAATGGAAATGTGCCCCGCCTCTGCTTAAAATGATAGAATATTATGCAGGACAGATCACCTCTCCAAGCAAAAACATCAGCATTTGGCTTTTGAGTGGCCCCATGATTACTAGAATAAAAATGCATTAAAGTTAATTTTCACCTTGTCACCTTCATGGAATCGACTGCTTTTGTTCTGCATGTGCCAAATATTTTTGAAGATTAAACACATACCAATTTCCTTAAATGAACAAACACCTAACAAACCAGTCCTTTTTCCTCACTGGAAAGTAAACAAATACAAAGTAAATAATTTTCTTTATTATTTGAAGGGTGAGTAACTGACCGTTTCCTTTCAGATTATTTGAAATTGAAACAAACTTTTACTTTACATAGTCCAAGTACCAAAAATTTAGTGATAGGCCTAGTCCTGATCTGAGCCCTGATCTTTTGCTAGTCTAGCACAATGCCCTCAAATACATTCAAATGCAGAATTATAATGCTTTTGAGTAACATGAAAAATCCAGAGCTGTAAGAATGATGAAAAAGCAGTACTCTTATATTGCCTATCACCTACCTACTTATACCAAGAAGAGGAGAAGTTGCTGTCATTACTAGTGACAAATATTTATTATATGAAGATATGTCAAGGGTAAAGAGAAGTGCCTTGGAGTGCCGCCCTTAGTGTAGTTCCTATAGGGAAGAGGAATGATCATTTACACCCACGCTGAATAACCCTAGAGAGTTCTCACTTTCCTGCCCTGGGTGAAGCTGATCTCCAGCCTCCCACAGATTAGTTTAGCAGGGGTTGGTCCTCTAAGAAGATAGATGCATTACAAGAAACCAGGCAGGAGCCAAAAGTCATTGGCACTTGCAAGTACTTAGCATCTTGGGCGATCAGGCCAGAAGGCGTTTTCTTAATCTTCCTACAGGTGGATTAAGAGAGAAAGAGACTGTGAATAGTTCAAAGCTTTTAGAGGAACTGCTGTACTTTGTCACTTTTTCAGTTCTGTGCTCTCTCTTGCCTTGCATTTCTGACATCTTTTCTAACTAAAAAAAAAATAAGAGAAACAGCTTGCCCTGTAGCTTGTCTCTCTAGTTTAATTAAAAGCTTTATTTCAGCTTTGTACAGACTGTGTGCTTAATAAGAGCAATTTCAGCAAAGAAGAATATTGCCTGCCATGCCAGCAGTCATCTTCAGGTCAACAGCAAAGGTATGGTCCAGCAGAGGAACAAGGACAACTGAGATTACTTTCCAACTCCAGTCAGTCAAATCTTCTGTTTCAATGTCATATTTATTTCACTTCTTTCTCCCCTTCTGTACAGGGTAAAATTCTTTGCTTTCCACTTTTTTTTTTTACATTTTCTATATAAATGAACCCTTCTATCATCACTGCTCAACAACAGGCTTCACTTGGCATGAAAAAGTTACAGTGGTTAAGTAGAATTACTTCTTGTGCTGGTTTAGAGGTAAACCAGCAGGAGAAATGAACTCAACACAAGAGAGATTATGAGTCAGAGCCACAATTTAATAATAATAATACAGTAAATACCCTGACGAGAAGGGGAATTGCTGTCAACTCCCAGAACCCAGCAGTGTAACCCAGTGCCCTGGGGTACAAACCCAAAGGGGTTTGTTAGCCCTTGTGTGAGACCTGTGTGGTTCCCCCAAGTCCAAAGCAAAAGGAAGTGAAAAACCTGTTGGTGCAGGTGATGGCTGCAGTCTGGTTGAGAGTGGTGGTCTCCTCCTGTCGAGGTCCTGCTGCTCCTCTGGGTCCAACAAGAGGTTCCTGAGGTCTTCTTACCCATCCCTTATGTACCCTCAGGGAGCACCCAGTCCCTCCCCCAGGGCGGGGACTCACACAATGGGTGATTAACTCTGTGAGTCATGGGGTATTTTTGAACTATTGATGTCCCATTAGCAGCTACGCCTCCTCAGGCTGGGAGTGGAGGTGCTAACGACTCCCTGGGCAGCTGCTGCAAATGGGCCATTGACCTTGGGAATGAATAGAGGGGGTAGAATACACAGCTTTGATCACCCCCACACAGTGACAACTGGTCCCTCCTGCTGAACTAGGACAAGTGGTTACAGTCTTTGATGACTGTACAGGGGTATGTGAGCCATACTCACCATAATTCTGCCTTTCAAAGGTGTCTTTTTTCTTCTGTGTCTCTGAAGGTTTAAAACTAAATTAACATTGAGATAAAAGTAAACCACAAAACTTTCAACTGTCTTAGCATCCTAAATTCCAATCAATCCTAACAGAATCCAACTGACATGAGACAATGACCCACATGGACTGTATGTGTTAAGAATATCTGCAATATTTGCAACAATAATATCACAAATGCCAATGACAGTTCTACATTTCAGCCCATCACCTTCAATCCTTTGCTCCACTGCAGCTCCATTTTTTTCCTGGTCCATGCCAAAGTGCTCATTTTGCCATTCCTAAAGCAGGATGCCAAATATCATGGACATACTTTCTCACTCATAAGCACTCAATATTTATAGCTAGCTTTCAATGGGAAGCTCAGTATAAAATGGTTACTTTTTTTTCCCCCAAACCTGTTTACTTTCTTAGTTTTAAAAGTGAAAATTTGGCCTTAATTGCACAGAGTAGTTTGGATAGCATTTCTCTTCAGATTGACCTTCTTTCTAATATGCAAAGAGCTAATTGGAAAAAGCATTTTGCAATATATTAAAGAATTTAGAGCAGGTTCAAATAGATTAAAAATAAGTATTTTTTATGGACTAAAAAGCAATAATATGTTAGTTATGCAAGTCTTTCTTTAGTACTCTATTCAAAAACCACCTAGACATGGTCCTGAGCAGAGGGGTTGGACCAGATGACCTCCATATGTTCCTTTCTACATCAACCATCTTGTGATTCTGTGGTTTTGTCTTGTCCCTAAAGGCATTGCAAACATGTGGCATTTCATCCTATAAACTCAAGAACTAAAGGCTCTTTCTCAATTCATCTAGATGAAACAGGCATGGACGGAGGACACCAAGGTTCAACATCCTGGTCTGAATGAATGAATTAATCCAAAATGTCAAACTGTAGGTTTCCTCTCTTACCACTAAGCTACTGGCTACTGTCGAAGTGTCGACTGGTGGGTATTTGGGCTGAAGGGAATTCCAGGAGTTCAGACATCAAGCTAGGAATAGTTTCCAACACTTTGAAAACAGCTAGCTTGTTTTTGACACATCATTATGTTCTGATTAAAGATTTGTTCAATATTTCCTAATTGCTTCTAAAGCTACACAGTTGGGACTTAGAGGATAATCATATTAGGAGATTATTCTACATCTTACATGGCGTTGTTTCAGTTTCAATGTCTCCAAGTGAGCAAATCCCTATTTCCTTTCTTGTCTCTTGTCTGTCCACAACAGTTTTAATCTAGGGATTGGAACAAAATTCTCTTGTCGTACAGATCTCTTCAGGGTCATGAGATTTACAACTGTGAGAGCCTCTCACCTCCCTAATGAAGTGCTGAGAATGTTTTTATGTTTTCCCAGAAAGATGTACACATTTTGTGAGATGGAGTAGGGTTGAGGTACAACTGTGAGAGCCTCTCACTTCCCTAATGAAGTGCTGAGAATGTTTTTATGTTTTCCCAGAAAGATGTACACATTTTGTGAGATGGAGTAGGGTTGAGGAAACTACTGAAATCTTCTCCCATCAGCCTCTGATTGGCATTGCTGGCATAATGAAATGGCCATGGTTACAAGTTCAATTTTTCCCTCCCTACAACAATATCTTGGACCCAATATCTTTATTTTCTGGAAGAAAGTTTTAATAAACAGGGAATCTGATCCCCCTTAACTGAACCCCTAGAAGTCAGCTGGAGAACAGGAAAAGAGGGTGGCAAGACCAATGGACTTGATGCAGGTCTCCCAGGGAGGTCCATACGGGGACACTGATTCTGTGAACATATAGAAGCTGATATAATCAGTGACAAATGAAGGCTGGTAATAACAATTATAATTGCATTCAGTACTATTGGGCTCAGGTGCAATAATTTTTAGCTTCACAAAACAATTGCAAACTATTCCATTTAATTAAGTGGTGAAAAAAGAACTGTGTGTAAAATGAAGTTGTGTGCAGAATGTGGTGTGTTCGGAGTGCTGCCTACAATCACAGACAGGTTCAGTTCAAGACAAATCATATTGAGAAATCATTCTGACAACATCAGATACTCCTCACAGTTCTTGAGGAGATGGAAATTACTTTTGAAATTGAAATAAACATTTTTTTTCTGTCTTTGCAACATAATTAGTTACTCGCAGCACATAATCAGTCTAAAAGCTTGTTTGAATTCAAGGAGATGTGCCTTTGCTCTGCATCAGGAAAGATTTCTTACTCCCAAACAGTCCCCATTGCTCCTCCCCTGCTGGAAGGAAAAAGTAGATGGAGCAACCTTCTCACTGCCTTCTTTCTGTTTCCGCAGCCAATTATTTCCCGTAAACCTGCAGACAATTGTTCTGTCTCTTTTCTCTCCTCCCTCTATTTTCTTTCATTCTGAACCATATTTAGCACCTGAATTACAAAAAAANNNGGGGAAGGAAACACACAGCTATGGGGCTGCTTCAAAGACCCGGGTCTACTCTCATCAGTGGTGCAGAATCCCTGCACCATGTGTGCTCCAAAAGGATTTTAGCTTTGGGAGTGGCAATGCAGCAGTTGTGTCAAAACAGTACTGCAGTGGGGGTAGGCAGCCCTGCTCACCAGGGCAGGGATTCCTATCTCATTTTTACGCTGCTTCTCTGACATAGTTCTTCTACTATCTCTGCTTGAGTTCCAAGAAGACTGCCCTTACAGGGAATTTCCAATGTAATCTGTGTGTGGGTATGCAAATGTCCTCAGTGGTCATAATGTCAATTACTGAAAATATATGTGTGTGCATATATATAACGTGCATAAATTTGCACCCATCTCATATGTACGCTTACATGTACATACATATATATGTACTGAACACATTCACACACATATGCATATTCACATCCTCCCTGCCAGTTGCAGTGGCACAAGTAAACCAACTCTCTCAGTGAGACAGTTTAACCATACATAACCTGTAGAGAGGCATTTGCTTGATCAAGTGGAACAAGGAACAAAGGTAAATTTGCCAATTTGAGAACATCTTACTGCACTTAGTATATTAGATAAGCATTTTGTTCCACCATCTCTTCTATAATGCAGCCAAGTGTCTCATCGATTTGTACTTGGAAGTGTCAGAGTTCATTTAAATAATGATATAGAAGGGGGAAAAACTTTTCAGAGATGGAATTTAAAAGCATTTACAAGATGGATTCAAGGAGGGGATGTCAGTCAACAGGATCTTCTACAGGGAGCAGTAATTCCTGTTTAAATGACACCTCCCATAACTGTGAAAAAGAACACTTTGCAGAGGAAAAGCTTTTCTACAGTGCAGAAAGTCAGTTTTTAAAATTGAATCTAAGAAGTTAAGTGTTTTGGTCTAGAAAAGTTCTTTGGTAATGTTTGAGGTTTATCTGACCTTTACTTGCCTAAGGGAAACTTTAACTGGAATAAGCACCAGTGTGCGTCACCATATATTATGAAATAAAAGCTTCCTTTTATCCTTTCATTTGTTCTTCTGGATTAAACATTTATGAAAAAAATATCTGAAATGTGATTTGTGTCTTGTTGCATGAAAGAGACTGCAGCTCAATTCATGCTCCATAAAGCTGCCAAATTTTTTAATAGAATCAGCAAATATAAGACCCTGGTATGTGCCAGCAGGTATTTTCTAGTAGCACAGAAGTTTGAATGATAAACCCCAAAGAAATGCTCCTGTCCTGCAAATGGAGAAGATATTACAAATAAGTGTGAAGACCTGTTACTTCCAGGAGAATGAGTGGAATATTCGGTGCTCTACCCATGCCAGATCTGATCAGCAAAACACTGGGAAAGGTTGTAGGACAGGAAACAAGTCTGCACAAGCCAGGGAATAGATTGGTGAACTGAATAGTCTCTGACAACTTTTCTTTGAGATACCAACAAAAATCTACTGGAGATTACATGATATGGATTTAGAACAAGAATGTAATTTTGAAGACATTTTAGTGAAGAAAAATGTTACAATAGCTTCCTTAAATACTGTCTATCTTTTTGGCCTGTGGATGTAAATTGAATGTAGGAAATAAAATTCTTCCATTAGACAAGAAGTATCTTTGAGAAGAATGCTTTCTAAAAAGAAAAAAAAATCAGATTTTACCTTTAATTTGAGGTATGTACCCTTGTTGCATCTAACCAGTATTGAAATCTAAAGGAAGACATTTATCACATAATGTTTAGTCATTCTGAAGACTATGTGATAAAGTTTCAATATTTTATCCTTATAGTTGCATATCATATTGCTTAAATTCTATGAAGATAAGTCAGGTGGTTTTGTTTATGTTTCACTCATTACTGGGTGAAGGAATGAGAAGGGTGAGGTTTACATTCAAGTGCTTGATTGTACACATAAAAAATGCTGAAGATGCAAAAATATTCATGATGACTCCTGGTACTATAATTTTTTGAAGATGTGACTGGTGTAACAGCCACCAAACCTAACAGGTAGAATCACAGCTGGAGGAACCACATTTCCATCTAAAGGACCAAAGCTCTCAGGCAGAGGATAGGAATACAAGTCTGATAGTGGAAGTAAGGGGAAGAGCGCCCTGCTATATTTCTGCCATAAAAATCACTGCTAGCATGCTTAGGTGGGAGTGGGAATGCTGCCTTTGCTCCAGGTCAATCTATACTCCTACCTCCAACCTGCCTCCTGCTACTGCATTGAAAGCCCTTAATCCTTTCCAAAGCACTCTAAACCAGCACATCTTGCCCACCAGAAGCTGCCTGGATGGCCTGAGCTAGTTCATACTCCTCACACCTCAAACACCATCCTGCCCTCTTCCCCAAATCCCTCACACATTCTGTGACACTGTCACCATTTGGGAAGTCCCCCCTGTACCTGCTGGCCTGTATTAGACCTCAGTGCAACACATAATGTCATGGGTGGCTGGGTGCTCTTGGGTATATCATAACAGCACACAGAGACACACACAGTCTGGGGAATACAGGATGCGTGCTAGCTCTGCTCTCACTGATGGGTTGAGGCTGCAGACCTGTCTCTGTTTTAGTATGCTCAGTGTCACGGCTTTCAATATTCTGTTATGCTTTTGAAAACTTTCAGTCATGAAGAATATTAATTTTCATTTTCAGACTTTAGTCCAAGAGTCCAATGCAGTGAGATTGAGAAGAGGAAGGGCAGTGTGGAGCATGTGGAGCATTATATACAGTCAATCATTGTGTAATGTGTGACATTGTCCATTGCAGATGGAATAATAAGCTACAGCTCTGTGAGCACCTCCAAACCTTGTGATAAATTTATTCCTTCTTCCTGATGAACTGTCATAAATACTTTGTACCAAGCTTGAAAATCTCATAGGACCTAGTCACAGGACTTTTTTTTACATAATAAAAGCAGTTTTTATATAAATTCTACTGTAAGGTTAGGGCTTATATACTCACCCATTTGGATCCTTTAACTTTGGAATCCCCCTGAATCACTGAAAGTGTGTTAAATATTTTTCAGTAATACTTTTCAAAATAAAAGTAAAAAGATCTGAAAAGGAGGGTTTGGAAAACCTCTCAGGAACATAGTGTGATTCTTGGGATGTCTTCCTCAGGGCAAGGAGTTGCACTCAATGATCCTGATGTCTCCCTTCCAACTCAGAATATTCCATGATTCTATGAAGTTTACATGGTGGTACGTTTTGGATCAAAACACTTATCCAAAAAATGCCTGCTGTTTTCTTTGCCATAAACTTTTGTACTCCAATCCTTTTAATTCTCCACTTTTTGAAATTAAAGGAGAATAGATAAAGTTATGGGGAAATAAACAAGAAAATAAAAAAGGAAATAAAAATCCGATAATAACTAGTTGGAAAAGTTTTAATTAAACAGTGTGGAAGTATTATTTTTAATTTGCATTCTTTCTTTTATGAAACCAAGATAAAATCTTTCTCCTTTAAAGGGAAAATCACAACAAATGGTACAATTTTCAGCGTGTTTGAAAAGTTGCTTTCCAGCAATGTAATCATTGATGAAAAAACTATAAACACTTCTTATTCCATTGAAGTTTGTACCACTTAGCTTGAAGCACAACATGAATTTTACAGATTAGATGTAAATTTTCTAAAATAAACATTTCCTTTCATCAGATTAGAATCTGACATTTTGCTCTTGTGTAAGCTGTAGTAAAGAAGAAGTCCAAAATAACTAATTTTATTTACCAACTACATAGGCTTTTATCTTGTCCAGGTAATTTTCACAAAAAAACCCAGTGCTAGTCTTCTTAATTAAACTCTTTGTGACTTTTTTATATTTAAAAAAATTCTTATTGCTTGCCACTGAACAGTCTCAATTTCTATAACATATTTAGTTTGGATAACCAGAGCCAAATACAGGAATCAATGAGTGGTAGTACAATTTTATGTGAAGACATGGTAACTTCAGGATTATTTCTATACTGCTGTTTAGACTTTTTGCAGATTGCCACGTGCATGCCTGTGTTTTTACTGCCACATCCACACTCGATTGAGTTTCCTTTTGAATCTGAAATAGTCCTTTGCATTGAGGTAAGGGTTAGTTAACTTAGACCCCAGCAAACGTACTGGGGAATGCCAATCACTGTGTTGCGCATGTTGGTATTGAACTACAGCTGCCTCCATACTCTGTGCAAGATCTAGCCAAGCAAGCAGCTGAGGAGTTTCCCTATTGTTGAGTGGGTGATTCACCTGGAACTGATGCTGTCTTGATTTCCAGTCCCTTTTCTAACTCAAGAGCAGTGCTGCACATGTGTGATTACACCCCATCATTACCCTTCTACCCTGCTGAAATCTGGCATTTTTCCCCCTACTTTGTTTTCTGTCTTTATCTTTTCCTAATCCTTGACAGCACTGTATCTTTTATATCATGACAACTTACATTGCTTAATGGCTTCTTGTAATGAACTTTTTCAGAAGTTTGTGCATAAAATCTGATGAATCACAGATTCAAACTGCCCTCTGAATGTTCTGGGTCCAGGAAAAAAGGGAATCAGTAGATGAAAGTAATTTTTAGTTATGCCATTTAAATATAAAACTGACTGGACTGCTTGCTTACAGAAATCCTCTGCCTGCTGCAGGAAAGTCGTGGGCTCTGATACACGAAATGAAGTCTGAAGATTTTATTTAGGCATGGGCTTTAAGGTACCAAATTGCTGATCTCTTTAAAAAACAATTGAAAAAATATCCCACCTAAATGTATAAGCTGTTTCTCTGTTTTTAGGGTTACAGGCGATAGTAAGGGCATGAGAACAGCATGGAAACTAAAGAAGGGAGGTGAAGCACGGTCCTCATACTGTCTAAGGCTTAGCTCCACAGATACTGGTGACTGACAGCCTTGGACAGGAGGAGATTTGTGGAAACACAATGGGAAATATGATTACTGCTGCACACAGGCTGTAACTGACTGCCATGTGATAAACTGTTAATATTTACGTTATTATAGTGCTTTGGGGTCCAGTTGGGAGCCAACTTGTATTTCACCATGTGTCTGTACATAGAAAACACGTGTCTTGAGATCACTGTAGATTTGGGGCCAAACCCATCAATGTCTACTTCCCTGGCACAGGAAGTGAGAGCTATTTACACTGCTGGGTACAGATGGAAACAGTGTCACCAGAAACCAGAGTGAAATAGGCTGATTAGGAAACAATTATCTTATTTCTTCATCCCATGTCAGAGAAACTGTGGCATTTTAGTAAAAATCCCAAACATTTAACAAATCCATCAGTAAGTAAGGTGTACTACCATGAGATTATATCGCCATATCATCTGAAAGTTGTAGTTCATGGACTTGAAAGTTTAGGTGTCTCTAAAGGAAGCAGTTCAATATTAATGTCTTTCCCCAAACTACTGTAGTTTCCTTATCATGACAGTTTCTGAGACATTGTCAGCCCTGGGGTCCTACAACCAGAGTGTGTGAAGAAGAGGGAAACCCAATACGGAACAATTTGTTCTGGGAATACTCTCATCTTGCTTCTATTTATCCTTCAGAGCAATTTAAAATTACTTTTAAGCCCTGAAAATTATATTCATCTTCCTTTCACTGTTCCTTTTCTTTTTAAAGTTAATTTTGTAATGAGATCTTTTAATGCTTCAACTCTCCTCCCAAATTTTTGCCCCTAACTACCCTAAGTATTTATCAATGCAAACTACTAAATGAGAAAAATACAGAGATGGCTCCCAAAATAGCATCTGCAGAGAAGAATGTACAGTAGCTGCAGCTTACATAGGCATACCCAAAGTAGTTCTAAAATTTGTACTTTTGGGTGGTAGTAACAGCTGCTTCAGTGGCTGAGACTTATTGAGCAGCTTTTATCACACCAGCAGAGCCCTTTGCTGCTGCTGCAAACTCACCCTTGTCCAGTGCTAAACTCACAATGAATATTCAATTGGACACTGTGACTGCGTTTCTAGGAGGTGCAATGGTACTTTTGGCCACAGCACAGGCATAACCAACAGAGATGATAAATCACTGCAAGTAGCAACATCGTAAGTTAAGAATACAGAATGAAGCTGTTCTAACCTGCAAATTTCCATTACAAGGATGAGAGCTTTTCTAAAACATAATATTCTTGAAGGATAAAAAGACAGTGGTTCCCATGGTGATGAGGAAAAAGATATTGGAATGAAAATGTGGAGGTCTCTTGAAATAACTAGCAAACAAATGGTCAGTAAAGTTGATGAAATGGTAAGTAAACACGGAACTATGGAAATCAAAAGAAAACTACTGAATCAAAAGAAAGGCACAATACATGGGCTGCTCTGAGGATCAGGAAACTCAGTTTTGTGGTTTTGTGGTGGTTAGATGACTCTTTTGTGTGGGAAAGCTATGTTAAATTTTAAATAAAAGGTATAAACTTTTTTTTTATTGCTAGATATGCATGGATTTTATCTTGAATTGTTTTGTTTTTAAAGAAGAAAGTTTAGTTTTACATTTTTATAACATGATATCAAAGCCTTTTTTTTAACAAGTTCTCAGAAATGCCCAGAATTATATATCTTTTTTGAAGGTTGTCAAATATATTGAGTCTGAATTTACATATCCAGGATTTCTAGAGATCATAGTGGTGGCATAAAGTTTAAGATCAATCTTATATTCTTGAATGTACTAAAATTTTCAGTATAGCAGGTCCAGACTAAATGTCTGTAAGTCGATATTTTGTTAACAGAATATTTCTGTAACATATTTTCCCCCTTTCCCCCAAAAAGTTAGTGCACATTAGGGACTTTATGTACATGGACTTTTAAAACAGTACTGCAGCATGGCAATCACCAGCTAATTTTTCAAGTTTTGAGACATATTCAGTCACCAGATTTGACATTCAAACACCAAATTTGAGGCATAATGAAAGAACGAAAAATAATTCTGTGACTTTGCCAAAGAAATAAGGCATGTTAAGCATAGCTACAAAATTATTTGATAGAAGAAAAATATGTCTTTTAAAAGAAATGTAAAAATGCTTCCAGTGTGGGTAAAAATATGATCTGAGAAAGAAACAGGGAACTGGAAGAAAAGAGCAACCTGAGATCATACATCCATATCCTGAACCGGTGAAAAAATTCATGGAATTTTCTGGGGTTTGACAATATAAAAGAGATTTGGTAACAAGGCACATCTCTTCTTTGAGTCTCCAACCACCTGGTGAGAGCACCATAGGGGTTTGGGTTAGCATGGGTGCTGTATTATGCCTTTTAACTGAAGGCGGATTAAACTGGACTCTCTCTGAAATACTATAAACTTCCCTACTTGCCTTATTATTCCTTCTCTATGAAAAATCCAGCCAGCTTTGTCTCAGACTCTCAGGTCCCAATGAATTTAACCAGGCAGCCTTTATCATGTCTTCCTGCCTGTGTGTTCTCCAGCTTTTAGGATCTCATGCAATTCCAGAGAGAGAGCATTTAGAACTAAATCTATCAAATGACCTCACACAGGAAATAATCCATTTTATTCAATTTCCTTTGGCATGGATTTAGCTTGCACACTTGATATACAGAATCCTCATTTTGGTGTACTAAACAAGATCAAAGGTGACTCTAACTGTTCCAAATTCCTTTGAAAAGCTAATCTGAATCATTATGCTTTAGACAACTTCTCTCCTAAGAGGCTTTTTTTTTTTTAATGAACCACTATTCACCATAGCACAAGATCTGCTCTACTCAAATAAAACTGAGCTTCTTAGAATTTTACAGCTGCTGCAATTAAATAAACACTGTCAGGCCAAACTTTTCTAAAATGATGGAGCAGAATATTTATATATATGTATAATTTAGTGGCTTAGTTAAGAACATTTAAATAAATATTTTAAATCCAGGTATAATTATCTGTTGCCAACATGCAAAAACTGAATAAGGATCCTAATTCATTGTTCATTATTGCTACAAGCACTTTTGAATTAATTGTATTGTTCAAGCAGAAAAGAAGAAATGGTCTTATGAAATCATAGGACTTCATCCAGTGGAACTGAATTAAACAGAATTAAAAATGAAAGTGGATTGAAATCTTTAAGTTCTTTTTCTTTCAACAGATAGTGCTGCAGTTAGAGGTAGCATTAAGAGCATCATTTTTTTCTGAAAATATCTCTGGGTAATAATAACTCTTGAGTAGTCTAAACATTGTAGATGTAGGTAGTAAAACATTCAAAGTATTGCAGTGAAAATGCTTATAAGGCTAGTGCTTCAAAAGACAAAAATCCATCTTCTGTAAGAGAGTCTGATTCCATTATCTGATTTTCTTTAAGAAAATATGTGGGTAAGCTTTCATGTTTATTTATAGCTGTTGCATTCATTATATCTTGCTTTCTTATGTGCCATTTCATGCATTATACAGGAGCAAAAATGAAACAGGACACAGTGAAAATTAGGCTACAGGACATCCCCGAATTTCAGCAAGTTAAATCTCCTGAATTATTTGAAAAAGGCTATGTTTTCTGCTGCTAGTGAGAGAGGCATGGGCTGAGCTCGGTGGCACCCAGGAGCAGGCTGGGCTTCCCAGCAGCCGGGGAGGAGGGGGGCACCAGTGCCCATCCTCCAGGGTGTGCATTGAAGAGGCAACATCCAGGGACTTCACAAACAGCCAGTGCCTCTGCGGCATTCAATCAAGAGCCATGTCTGAAATATGACCAGTTTTACATACACAAGGTAAGAAAGCACAGTGGCTTTCACTCTCCTTATCTGGAGAGCCCAGAAGTATTACTGCATATAGTCTGCTGGACAGAATTTCCAGTTGCAGGTAGTTGATGTTCCTTTGACATGCCATTGATACAGTGCCATTGCAAGGATGCCTTACTAGATTAACAGCACTGGATATAACTGATCAAATCTTACATCCTCTTTAAAAGTCTAGGGACACTCTTTAAAAAGTAATTTTAAAAGATATTTTTTTTCTATCTTTTCATTGCACAACTTTTAAAATCACTCCTCTGAACTCATGCAACATTTTCTAGTCATTTTTAGTCCAGCTAGACTTCCAGATAATTTTATTCTTTTAACATTTGGTTTTGTCAGTCTTCTGTACCTTTTCTGTAGGCTGAGAAAGCTCCATAAGGCATTTTATTACAGGTATTAATATGACATCTGATTAATACAGCCACCATTATAATTAAAAAAACCCTTGTACCAAAAAGATAATTGCATTTCCTTTTCTTTTGATTGAACTATATTAGTGTATTACCCTTGCATTTTAATTTTCCATTTTTAAGGTATTACATTCTGATAGGAAAGGTTTATTTCTTTGCAATTTTCAGTGTTTTTAAAGATTATCATTGGTCACAATAATTAGATAAAAATCAGAAAACATACAGCTCTTTATAGAAGAACTTGCTGTTACTGATACCACTAATTTTTTTCTCTAATTGCAGACTTTGGCAAAAATCCATGCGAGAAAATGAAGTGCTGAATAAAATTTAAAAATGAGTCACTTTCTGCTACATGGCAACAGATACTGACTGTCCAAGAGAAACTGAGGGTATGACAACTTCACTGTAGATTCTATGAAGATAAGGGCCCTAAATAATCATTTGGGTCACTTTCTGCTAATTTCTAGAACCTAACTATTAACATTTTATTGTAAGCAAAGTGATAAAAGTTACTGAGAATGATGTCTCATCTTCAATTGGTGTCTTCCAATCATAGCTACATCTCTCAGGCAACAATCGTGCTTCAAAAGGCATGTGCACACACAAGACATTTGGAGAGAATCCTTAACAGAAATAACCTCTCATGGAACCACAGAATAGCTAAGGTTGGAAAATAACTTTAAGACCATTGAGTCCAACTCCAGCATTGCTAATTTCACCAATAAAACAGGTCCCCAAGTGCCAGAGCTACGCTTCTTGTAAATACCTCCAGGTACGGTGATCCAACCACTTCCCTGGGCAGACTGTTCCCGTGCTTGACAACTTTTTCCCTGAAGAATTTTTTCCCTGATATCCAATCTAAGCCTCCCCTAGTGCAACTTTAGGGCATTTCCTCTGCTCCTGTCATTTGTTACTTGGGAGAAAAGACAAACCTCCACCTCACTACAACTTCTTTTCAGGTAGTTGTGAAGAGTGATGAGGTCCCTCCTGAGCCTCCTCTTCTCCAGGCTAAACAATCCCAGATCTCACAGCTGTTCCTCATAAGACTTGTGCTCCAGACCCTTCATCAGCTCCACTGCCCTTCTCCGGACATGCTCCAGCACCTCAATGTCTTTCTTGTAGTGAGGAGCCCAAAACTGAACATAGGATTTGAGATGAGTCTGCACCATTGCTGAGTACAGGGGAACAGTCACTGCCCTGTTCCTGCAGGACACACTGTTGCGGATATAGGCCAGGATGTCATCGGCCTTGGCCACCTGGGCACACTCTGGCTCATGTTCAGCTGCTGCCAACCAGCACCCACAGATCCTTTTCCTTCTGGCAGCTTTTCAGTGACTCTGCCTCAAGCTTGGAGCATTGTATGAGGTTTTTACGACCCAAGTGCAGGGCCCTGCACTTGCACTAATTGAACCTCACACAATTGGCCCTGGCCCATTAATCTAATATGTCCAGATCCCTCTGGAGACCCTTCCTGTCCTCCAGCAGACCAACACTGCTGCCTAACTTGTTGTCATCTGCAAACTGTCTGTGAGTACTCTTGAACCCCTTGTCCAGATCATCAAAGCAGATATTAAACAGGACTGGTTCCAACACTGAGCCCTGAGGAACACCACTGTTGACTGGCCACCATTCCCCACCACTCTTTGGGACCTGCCATTCAGCTGGGTTTTTACCCAGGGAACAGAGCATCTGTCCATGCCATGAACAGCCAATTACTCCAGGAGAATGCTGCAGGACAGTGTCAAAGGCTTTACTGAAGTCCAGGGAGAAAACACAGTCGTTTCCTCCTCTGGGGAATGGGTCATCTTGTTATAGAAAGAGATCAAGCTGGTCAAGCAGGACCTGCCTTTTCTGAACCCATGCTGGCTTGGCCTGATCCTGTAACTGCCCTGCACATGCCACATGATGGCTTTGGGGATGATCTGCTCCATGTCCTTCCCCAGCACTGAGGTCAGGCTGGATCATCCTTAAAGTCCTCCTTGTAGATGGGCATCACTTTTGCTGAGGTCCAGTCAACTGGAACCTTCCTGGTTATACAGGACTGCTGGTAAATGAAAGAAGGTGGATCAGTGAGCACTTCTGCTGCCTCCCTCAGTACCCCTAGTAATCAAAGGAGGGTTAATGAGAATCTTAGCCCTCCTAACAAGAATCTTAGATACACTTTTTATCATCTTTTATGGTAGTAGCCAGATTCATTCTAGTTGGGCTTTGACCCTTCTGATTTTCTCCCTGAATAATATCAGGACATCCTTGTAGGCCTCCTGAGTTGCCTTGCCCTTATTCCTATGTGATCATCCTCATCCATAATTTCTAACACATCAGCAACCCTTATGTCTTTATTGTCTCATGGATCTCCATTCCCTACCTCCAGTGAGATGGCACACCAGACATACCTCTAGTGATTTCAGTTTTATCCCTTTCCCCCTTTGAATCCAGTTTAAACATTTTCACTGAGCCCAAATAATGCCTGTGAAAAGATTCTTTCCTCTATTTGAGACAGGTGTAACCTGCCAGATGTGCAACCTGCACTTAAATCTCACTATCAAGAAACTTCTGACTGTGACGAATCTTTAAAAGCCAGAGACTTCATGAGATTTAGTCTGGGCAGAATCAACAATGTCAAGATTTATTTAAATTAGCGCCATAGGTAGACGATTGATGAAATTGAGCTTCTAAGTGTCATATACAAGTGAGATATTTTTTCTTTTTACAACTTGAAGATTTTTCCTTTTCCTTCTTGCCTACACAACCATTTTTGTTAAAATCCTTCCACAGGGCTTTCTGGAAAAAACACCAAATTGACATTTGTAGACGTTATGGTCTCTGCATGTGGACAGAACAAGGATCGGCAGACAAACAAAAGTGCAAATATCAATGTACTGCCTCAGAAATGAAGTGTCAGTCTGACGCTGAACATTTATAAATCAAAGAAGTATAAGATTACTATCCACTTGGTGATTTCCCCTCCAGGGTACCTGAAAGCATGCCAATTAGTGCCAGTTGTGCTGACAGCTATTCATTAAGTCTATCAGGAAACTGCTCTGAGATTTAGGGGTTTCATTAATTCCTCTAAAAGCATCAGAGCTGGTACTTTGCTCATAGTGGGAAATCCAAATACTTCCTTTCAAGACAGCTTCTATATGCTTCATTGTGATCAATAATAATGAGGGTTATAAATGGCAGAATGCACTGCTTTCTTTGCTCTTGCCTGCTGAAGTAAAGCAACCTGCACTTCGTGGCAGTTCTGTCTCTGGTGGTGAGTCCTCTCTGTCCATATATTGTAGAAGAATCTCCCTGTGCATATCCTGCACCTGAGCACGTGATGCAATCTGTAGTTGTCAGGGATAAGTTCAGAACACATGGGCAAGCAGAAAAAAAGGCTGTAAGAAAACTTCCACTCTGAAGAATTTTACTGTACTTCAGGAAAAAACAGTTGCAATTCTTCTCCCTTCCTGCTCCCAAGAGGGGTGACCCCAGTGCGAGCCATATGATCCTATAGACCCTCTTCTCTCATGAGACAACATTTGTTGCTGCAGATATGTGCTGGTTTAGACGTAAACCAGCAGGAGAAATGAGCTCAACACGAGAGAGATTATAAGTTGGAGCTACAATTTAATAATAATAGTACAGTAAATACACTGACACAAAGGGAAATTGCTTTCAACTCCCAAAACCCAGCAGTATAACCCAGTGCCCTGGGGTACAAACCCAAAGGGGTTTGTTAGCCCTTGTGCTGAGACCCGCGTGGTTCCCCCAAGTCCAAAGCAAAAGGAAGTGAAAAACCTGTTGGTGCACGTGATGGCTGGAGTCTGGTCGAGAGTGGTGGTCTCCTCCTGTCGAGGTCCTGCTGCTCCTCTGGGTCTGACAAGAGGTTCCTGAGGTCTTCTTACCCATCCCTTATGTACCCTCAGGGAGCACCCAGTCCCTTCCCCAGGGCGGGGACTCACACAATGGGTGATTAACTCTGTGAGTCATGGGCTATTTTTGAACTGTTGATGGCCCATTAGCAGCTACGCCTCCTCAGGCTGGGAGTGGAGGTGCTAACGACTCCCTGGGAAGCTGCTGCAAATGGGCCATTGACCTTGGGAATGAATAGAGGGGGTAGAATACACAGCTTTGATCATCCCCACACAGTGACAACTGGTCCCACCTGCTGAACTAGGACAAGATATCAACTATTTTGTGTTCTGGGTTCACTTGGATACATTATCCCTAGCAACAGAAGTTGCTATGGATTATTTTCCTCTTTAGTTTATGACATGAAGTATGAAATTTTTGAGCTTTGAGTCCCAATGTTTGCATTTTCCTTCAGAAAAGAGGAAACTCTGAACATTGTATTCAATTTTTACTCAATATCTTTCCACTTACTCTGTGTATATTTTCAAAGGCATCTGCTATTTTATATACCTCTATCATGATATATGCCTTGTATATATTTCTATCATATAGCCTTTGTCTCATAAACACATTAAAAAGGCTTGGCTATTGAACTTCATCACAAATAATGAAGTTTTATGAATTTTTTTATTTTCTCCTAATTTTATTTTTTTTTCTGTGCTATAACTTAAGAGAGAATGGCAGAACTGAAAATACTAATGGTAGTAAGAAAGCAACAATAGCTCATAAAATCTAAGCCTCTGCATCTAAGCTAATCTCATTCTTTTTTCTTTCTTCATGTTTACAGAACATTGGAGTTAAGACAAAGAAAATAGTTTGCCTCTGCAAATAGTATACATGGGTGATATTTTCTCTTATTTTTATTTTTCTTCTCTTCAACAAATGCATTGTAATTTAGTTTTATTAATTCAAATCCCAAAAAAGTGTGCATTAAACAATATGATTCCCATATTTTAGTTTTGAATTATAATTTCTTATATAAATCTTTCCAAATGGGATGGTCATATTTATTATTAATAGCTCTAATTTCACAGGCTCTCCATTTGCATATTGCCATGATCTTACATAGCTTTGCTGAAATTTGTGTGTGTATACACATATACACATATGGATCACATGAAATCAAGAACTATCCAATAATGGTGATTTTTTTTCCCCTGAAAGCATTAAATATAAATATCTACCATGATATCATAGTTTCAAAAATAATTGTGCAACTCTTTGGGATTCACTGTAAAATTTTCATTGACACTAATGGGAGCAGAGTCAGTTTCATAAACCAAACACTTCTGAACACTCTGTGAAAACAGCATGTTGTACAAATGTTTGCAGGAACTCCAGAAGGAATACAGGGCTTTTAATTTCCCAGTCTATAATTGGTTAATGGATTAGGCTTTATTGACTTTGGTATTTGATCTCTTTTGTGATGCCTGTGACAGATTTTTCTGTCACTTTTCCTCAGCATTGGAAAAATAGACAACTTGAGAAAACATTTTACCATTCAGGCAAGTCTAATTGATATCACTTTTGATCTAGAATATAACAAAGTTTTAAGTTGAGTTACTTAGCTCCTTCTTTCTTTTCCTTGCTATTTTGTAATTGTCTTTTCTTCGCTAATTTGTAATTTTATAATGCCTGTGTTATTCTTAAATGATTCAGAAGGTGTCTTTGAAAACTAAGAAAATAAGAATTTTGAAAGAAATAGGAGCACTATATAAAGACTAAAGCATATTACTATTATTGGGCTCTGTAACTGCTTTCCTGTCACAGGTCTAGACCAGACTCAAGGGGACTGGAGGCTAGGAGGGCTCAGACATTCTTGGGTGTGCTCCTTCTCTAGAGACCTCTGTTTTAACTCTTTATTACCCCTAAATTAGATTGTCCCCACTGGCTGCAAATAATCTTGCTAAGCATGTAGTCCCAGGGCAATGTCTTTTAATTTATGTCTAAGGCCAATTAGGGTCTATTACTTGCATTTCATGCCTTCTGGTCTCCTTCCCCAGGAGAGTTATGGAAGCTAGTGACAATTACTTGCAAAATTCACCCATTGTTTCTTTGCTTTTTGCTCGTATTGGGTTTATCTGGGCAGTAAGACCTGACCAGATGTAGTCCAGGGCTCATCTCCCTGAGAGGTGCTCTTGGTGGGCTTTTCCACATGGCAAATGCTTGTGGGAGTTTGGAATGGGCCTGTGTCCGTCTTTATCCAACCAAGGGTAACTTCTGTCCATTTCTTGACAGCATTTATTCAATTGTATCTGTGTACTCAGGTGACATCATGTATCATAAAAGAATTTTTAATTTTTAGAGGAAAACTGTGTTCCTGCTGAGAAATATAAAAGTGGGAACTAGCCCTGAGACTGGCAATATTTTGTTTTAAACCTGATCTTTTCCACTGTCAAACAGTGAGTTTCAGCTGATCAGTTTATCTGTGAAGTGCTTCCTTATGCCATAAAGGAGAATGGATGTTTTTCAAAAAACCCATGGGTACTGCTGCCAAAATGTCTCTTACTTAAATAGGATTAGAGTCTACATTTAATGATGAAAGTGCTTATATGTGATGAAAAGTCTTCTATAGTTGCACTGCTCTTGTGATTAACGCTTCCCAACAAATGAACCAAAAGCAATGAATTTTATTTAACAGCTCCAAAATTATGACAGAAAATAAGATTTACAGTGCTTTAAATCTTTCTTGTTGTCCTAAAAGAATGAAATGCTTTACCTAAAATACTAAAAGCAGTAATTTCTTAAGTTCAGTTGATAATGGGCATGAGAGATGAGATTTTCAGTCTTTCAGGAAGTAAAACCCTGGGTCAGGTGTCTTGTTCTGAGGGCCCTGTGCCACAAAGGGTAAAGGGATGAGCAGAGCTGTCCAAAGTAGCTAATAAAAGAAAAGTAGGCACCTCATTCTGGCTGTGGTTCTTCCTCTTGAATCTGATTGGAGGTTATGATCTAATGTGGATCATGTCTTATAATATACAGAGACATGTGTAACTTGTGAAGCAGAGAGGGAAGAAGTGAAGGTGGGCAGAGGAACGAGGATTTTAGAAACCCGCAATAATATGGTCCTGTTTATTCAAGCAGGGGCCCTCTGCCTGTCAATGTGTATGTGTCTGACTCAGTCATATAAGAATAGCTAAAATCTTGGCCCCCTCATAGCCTACAGGAGTTTATGCACTGATTTTAATGGAAATAGGATTTCAGTCAGAACTAGGGAACTTTTTTCACAAATACATTTATTAAATTGGAACATAGTTTACCATAGCCACAGCTAGACCCAGTGATAGGAGAATTTACTAAAATGGCATTTATATTCTCAGTCTTCTTGGGAATCATTATTACATTTCTAAATAAATATAACTAAATGAAGCATTTCAGTTTATATATAAAAAAATTTCTGTAGAGCAAATGGTAGATCCAATTTTCCAACTAGCACTACTTCAGAAAATATCATTTATGAAGACCATTAGTCTGACCTCATTTGCCAGCACAGAATTCACTTCAAACTGATTATAGTAGCAACTTATCTGTCATGCTCTTTTGAAATACAAAGAACAAGAAAAATTGAATCAATGTAGTAATTATATTAAAAGATCTTCATTTTTCATAATTGGTTTTATATGTTAACAAGAGAGAACAATGTAACCAGTGAAGTAATTACTTGTTTCTATCTGATCACTCTTTTTGTAAGAAACAAAGTTAAACCTCTGAACTAATTATTTTAAAATTCTCCTTTTACCCAGCCTTACTTTTTATATTCTGGAATCTGAAACTGATGTTTTCAGTGAAATAATTAACATAGATACTCCTCTTTTCTGCATATATTCATGTAATGTGTGTTGAAGAGAGGAAAGAAGAAACATGTCAATGGATGGATTACTGTAGAAATTGAGGTCTTTCTATTCTTTCTTGCTTGGATGACTGTGGGTGCTGTTTGAGAAAAGTGTCCTCCTGAGGTGGAGTGCCTACAAGTTTACAGGTTGTCACTGGCTTAATCTGAGGTTAAAGTCATGTAGGTTATGAAAAGAAAATGTTTCAGGAGGACTGTGCAGGGTAGGATTGAAGTTGGTGCTTGTGTTCAGTGTTTTATTGAACTGTACAGTTCTCTTCCGCAGCCCGCACAAGTCTTTAGCTGTGGCTAAAGGTGGTGCTGATTTTTACTGAAAGTTACAGCTGCACATACATGTTTGTGGCTGGATGCTGTACATGTTAATATCAGAGTCAGGTGAGCCTCTTTGGCTTCTGAAGATTATGTATTCTCTTTGCATCTGAGAGACACTGGAGGACTCCAGAATTCAACAAGTCTGTGTTCTGTGAAGGCTGCTGGCTTGAGTTCTACTTCCAAACTTAATAACACAGACTGCTTCAAAATAATTTCTTTCTTCAAGAATGTAAGGAATTGCATGCACAATAGACAATTATTCAGCTCCTTCAATTTGGAACAGTTCCTGAAAACTAACTTAGATTCAGTCCTAAGTCAAGATTTAACTCTGTGAATACCTACATATATGTGTATATGTACATATATTGTACACACATGTTTATCTTTACGTGTAAACATGTGGAACACACCCACTCATGCACCACAGTGACTGCTGCTACCCTGGAATGACAACAAAGTGTTCAACTTACTGACAGTTGCCCTCACCCATGCAGGGCCAGCAATGAATCTAACCCACTTATTTGTCCCTGCTCCTCTAAAATGAATTCCTAATGCTGAATTTACTGCCATAGCCTTGTGACTCCCAGGTCCCTCCCTTAAACAGTCCTATTGTCACTAATCCTCATTTTAGTATTAGAATTTAGATTATTACCCATGTAGGTACTTCTGATTGCAAGCCTGACTGCAAATTATGCTAAAGCCAAATTACCTTTACAGCAGAGTATTTCATTATCCCCTGAGCTTATGGTAATACATCTTTACAAACTCTTACTTTTGTCCAGTGGTACTTGAGAAAGAAATTTAACATTTCAGATTCTGCTGAGGCCTAACTCCAAATCTAATATCAACACCAACATGAAACTTGATTTATTCCAGAGGTGCAGTAAATCCTACCCACTATTGGAACTGCCACAGCTTTTTGCATTTTCCAACAGGCTTCACGAGTCCTTATTCCTTGCTCTTCCTAACAGGAGACTGAGGCCTCTTGCCTTTAATCTCAGCCAAATGCATAATGCAACTTTAAACATAATTAGTCCACAAATTTCCATGGGTTATTACCATATTCCTGAAAACTGGAACTGCTTTTAAATTATATGTTTCTGCTGATGCCCCTCATCCTGGTATTATGTGCTTGAGAGGATCTAGAAATTAATGTACCTGATTAACTGCTGCTTTCAGCTTGAGAACTGGTCCCTGTTAGGGCAATATCATAGCCTAGTTTCACCAATTCGAGCTAGAACCATAAACCATAATCTCAGTTCTTGGTGACATCCAGGATCTCAATAAATTTAGAAGACTACAGATACAAACCCAACTCATGAACATTTAATTTATCTCTGAATGCCAAGTACCATCCTTTGCTTTTCTGAACTCTGGCAGCTTTTTCTTGTTCAGGATTACCCTTCAAGTTGCAACTACACCATTACAGCTCAGCCCAACCCTAAAAGCCTTCTACCTTGCCTCTATCAAAAAGCAAAAACCTTTTCCTCTGCCCTTAGACACTGTTATAAAAGGTAATACTTCTTCTGAGCTTAGCAACAATCTTAGTTATCCAGTCTTTGCTGCCCTGAATCCTGAAATGAATCTGAGCCATATTTTGCTCATCCAGAAATTATTAGATATGCCTTAAGATTTTCTGTGAGTTTTCATCACTTTAGCCACAAGGATGTAAGATGATTTAAGCAGTAAAACTATTTATTTAGACATTACTGACTCTAACTGTAATAAGCTTTGCTGACAATTGAACCCATCCTGATCCAGACAATAAGATACTTATTTCTATCCACAAAAACATTCTCACCAGCCTGGCACAACCCAGTTTATTCATTATTCTTCTTTTGCCTGGATTGTATTGAAGACAGAAACCTAACTGCAATATTTAAAGCGGCATCATAACCTAAAACCTCCTAAAATATAACCTAGCCTAGTCCTCACCCAGAAACAATCACACATCTTAAACCAGTAGTTGTTTTTCACATTTGTGAATGCTCTTCTTTCCTGCTTTGGCAAGCAGATGAGCACAAGGTGAGAATAAACAAGATCTTATAGTTGGGACTGGCAAGTTTTGAGTTAAAATTTGATTTTGCTTTACCATTTATGACAGCAGGGATTGGGAAGGAATGAGGTTTAGGATGTGAAGGCCCTAAATTTCGAGCTAACTCGCATCAGAGACTATCTTAACTAGTGATGGCTCAGAAGCTGAACAGGATTACATATAATCATGTAAATTGGAAAGCTGTGTAGATGCGTGGGTTTTATTGTGTGAGAAAAAGAAAAACTCTGATTTTTTTTGAGGGGTGGCATTATGGTTAGATTGCTGTTGTTACAGCTATTTATATAATTTATCAGACAAAGCAATTTAAATGGAAAACTAATGGGGAAGTTTTTATCTAAGTAGCAGTACCTGTGGCTTGCTAAAGAGCAAGAATCACATTTCTATATATAAAACATCAAGAGTCCAACATTTGTTTGCCTTTTGCAGGAACCAAGTTGGAGCTAGATGTTTAACTGAAAAATGGTTCATTGAGCTCTGGGATTACTTGTGAAGCTGTAATTTGACAATCCAAACACTTTTGTTGATTCATTAAATAAACCTGACTGCTACTTCTATTAAGTATGCTTGGCTCTTGCCTTTATGAATGCTATCTGGATCTCTTCAGAAAACAGAAAACCTGGAAGCATATGTTTCTGATCAGGTAACCTGCTTGATCCTGATGTCAGTAAGAATACATCCAGGCTATCTACGGCCTGTGGCCAACATGAAGTCTGAGGACTGATAGAGAACTGGAGATATTGATGATAACAGTAGCATTTCATCAGGTAGAATTTGTGTTAGAATTTTTAAGACTGGTGCCCATGATTGCTGCCCCTCAAGAGGGCAGAAGTTGTTTTTGCCCCTGGAGTTTGTAAGAACAATGGGAAGGGACTGATGTTATAAGCATATCAAAGTTACTCTATGGATCTGCCATGATACAGAAACACACGTTTTTTAAAATTACTTCTAGACTTAGGCCTAATGAAATTACAGTGCCACCACTTGTCAATTCCTAAGTCTCTTAAAACATTCACTTGTGAAAAGCTACTACCCTAGTCTCACAAGAGTAAGCAATAAATCTCCCAGTGCCTTCTTGCTCTCCTGTCCTCTAAGTCTAGTCTTAATCTATCCTTGACAGCCTACAGCAGAATCTGTCATTAGCTCAAGAATTAACATTAAGCTGCACATGTTAGTGCTGTGGCTGACACCTCTGAAAATGCCCAACTACTTTTTGCCGGACCAGGAGCTGACAGGAAATCCCTACTACTGCTGTTAGAGCAGCAGCGAAATTTAGAACAGTGCAGCCAGCTGTATATTTTGGTCCTGCTAAGATCAATAAAGGTTGTTGCTGACATGGACAAATACCTTACTTGAAATTAAGGAGAACGAATTGGAGTGGTTTTCATTGGTGCTGAGGTTAGGCATAGAGCAATCCCGTGCTTCTGCCTGCAAATGCTGCATGTCTAACTGTGATGAGCAATCCTGGAGCAGGGAAGGTTCATCCTGGGGTGTTTGAGGACTTCCAGATCATCCCTGGAAGGGGAAGGAAGCCTGGCAGCTGATGTAGGAGAATTAATGTCAAATATGAATTCTGCATGCAGAGATCTGGGCTTTTAGGTATATTTTGTCCTGGTCCTGGTTAGACGAATCTAATAAACTACTATATCAAAGGTAGGTTTGGCATAAGACTTTAGGAAGAAAAATTACTGTATTTTATTTGGCTAAGTAGGAGTGAATGATGACAGAGGGTTGCTGGTTGACTTTATTAAAGACAATGTTACATTTGAGTCAAACTTCATGTCAGTCTTTAGAAAAACAAGCTGAATTCAGCTAAAGGTTAGCTTTATTGCTTGACTATATGAGAATAAGCTAGCATCAGTGTCTTGGGTTGAGCTGGCAAAATGCCAACTGTCCGAGACGGAGTGAAAAGGGAAGAGGGAGAGGGGGAAAAAAACCTCCAAAGCTAGGTTTATGCTGAAACTAACTACATGTATTTATACAGAAAAGAGAAAATTAAGAGAAAACGACAATATAACACACACTTACACAAGTTACATATAACAATAACCTCCCACTCCCCAATTAATACAAAGTATATTAGTCTAGATTCATAAGCACTCTAAAAGACACCTAGCAAGAAACAGAAAGAGTAACAACAAATATTTCTACTTCCCTGAACTCAAACAAAAGGCAAGGAGCGACAATAGCAGGAGCAAGGCCTAACAGGGCAGAACAACGGCAGCACATCTTCTCTGTACCTCAGCCATGGTGGAACTGAACTAACTCCTCCCACTGCTGCATCATATCTTAGGTTTGCGTCATCTGGTATGAAATACTTCCTTGGTTACCCAGTCAGGTGACAGCTGTCTCTACCAATCCACGGAGATTCTCTGAGCCTGCTAATTTGAGGCCTAGCTAAAACCACTACAATCAGGTAAAAAAAAAAACCCACATGATTTTTGTTTTAGATATACATAACTTCACTGGAAGAAGGGTATGACTGAGAAGTAATGAATAAAGTGAGATATATATCTGCGATTATTTATGGGGTTAATCAGGGTCATTACAGAATCATATTTTTATACTAATGCCAGAATTTGGTTTAGGATTAGCATCAGGTCTGACCATTGTGGTTCACTGACAGATCCCACAAAGCCTGCAGAGCTAAGGTGAAGGTCAGTGCCAGCAGTGGCATTTGGCTTTTGATTGATATTGGGACTCAGGAAGGTCACTGCACTTCTGTGTTAATGGTTCTGTTAGGGCAGACACCTGGAAGAGCAGAGCTGGGTTTATTGATTGAATTTGCAAGATTATCAGGGCTAGGATGATATCTTAAATAGGTCACATTTAGTGCAGGAATTGCTGTTCTTCTGTGTTAAGTATGTGATAAGAATTTGCTGTGTCAAGGACTAGAGAGCTGAGGCCAGCAGGCTTGAGAGGAATCAGTCTGAGAAGGAAGGCTTGTTGTTTTTTTCTGAACATAATTATCCCTGGACTGTGAGACAGAAAAACTATGTAGAGAAGTCTCCATTTAAAAAAAATAAATAAAAAAAGTGGGATACTGCAGATCTTGAAAAATTCTCATAATATCTTGAAACTCATTGGATAACCTTACTTTTAGTTTATCACAATTTATAAAGCTCAGACTACCATGAATTCCCTTCACTGCGAAGCTGGAAATGTTGCATAGCTCAAATAAACATAGCAAGAACAGATTTATCCTGCTCAGGTACAGCACTGGATTGTAGCTAATAAGCCTTCTGAAATTTAGAGCATTGGACAGCTCTGGCTGGCACAGACTCATTCTGCACCTGAGGCACATCAAGACTTGTTATTTCAGATATAACTGAGATTGCCCTAAAATACTTTGTTGTTGTAAATCTGAAACTTTGGGAGCAGATATCAGGGCAAAACACACAAACCAACACTCCCCACCCCCGCCCCCCCCCAAAAAAATTAAAGAAACCCAGCCAAACCTCAAGCATCACATGATACAAAAATTGAGAACATATTTGCAAGCAATTTAAGAATATGGTGCTTTGCAACCATAGTGTGACTATTCTAACTAAAATACAACGTGTAGTATTCAGAGTTGCTTTCTACATATATGGATTTGGAAGAGGATTTCTTTCTTAGTTTTTTTTGGGGGGAGAGGGGTAAGTAAAAAACAACAAGAATAAAATATATTCATAATCCCATTATTGGAAATATTAATAAAATATAACTATCTAGCTTGGTTTCAAAAGAAACTTTCAGTTTAAAAAAATGGAAGAAATATCTGTTAAAATCAGAGATTTTAAGTTTTACTTTAACATAAGTATTCAATATGTAATCCATAGCAGTTGAAAGGATCTGAATCTGTGAACTCATATAGAAAAAAAATAAACACTTTGCAAAGTGTTTTAAACATTTGCTTTAAAGGGAAGTAAAATGAATTAAAATAAACTACTTTTCCAATTTTCTCCATAAAAAAGGAAGAAAATTACTGCATATTCAGAAATAATGTGCTGTAATTTTGGGAAGGGTATTCTGCCTTTTACATAGACTGACTAGCTGAAGCCCTGTTTCAAAATCAGAAAAATTCAACTGGCTGGATTCTTGTGATGAGTGAGAATGCACATTTTTACCACAGCAGCACAGAAAACCTTCATTCCTACCCATAGAAACACTGGGTGATCACATGTTTAACAATCCAGGCAGTCCAGGTGGGGCAATAAGATTAAGTATGGTGCCCAAGGCAGCAATGGTTACACTGATTTTACCTTTACACTTTCTCATTGGTACCTACAGTGTTACAAGGAAGTTGATAGAGCAATAAAGGTCAAGAAATTACCTGAGGTTTATAATTTTGTACAAAGCACTGCTATCTGATGGCCCACAAATGGTCCAGAAGACCCTCTTCACTGACTGTGGTCTCACCTGAGCATCAGAGAGCAGCTGATGTGACCACTTCCAACCAGCTCAGTCAGATTATGAAACAGGATTGATAATGATAACTTAATGAGGTTTGGGCTCATTCTAGACTGGGATAAGGCTGGGAAGGAAGAAATATGATCAAATACCCATCTGTGTCCATGGAGTGATATTGCATATGTGCAACCCTAGTGAGTGAAAAAGAAGAAAGAAGCTAGGACTGATAGACTTTTAAGGGAATTTTCTCATCTATCACAAAAAATTTAAGAAGACATGGAGAATGGAAATTTTCATACTGAGCTATGGTTACCTAACTAGTCAGCATACAGTTCAAGTTATCCTCCCTTTTCAACTAGAGAGAGAGACTGGGATAAATTCTTCCTTACTTAGCTATTGAATTACCTTTGGATGGATTACTCTCAGGAGACACCTTAGCCTACCAAGTTTGTATAAAGTAATAACAGAACAGGGAACACAGTGTGTACATTTTTATCTGGAAATGCCTGTTTGATTGTTGGAATTGAACCATGATGTTTCAATTGCAAGCACTCCAATATTAGCATGGTAACAAGTTCAAAGAGGTCATAATCCTGTCTCAGACACTTGGATAGTTTTAAAATTAAAAAAAAAAAACCAAAAACTGAGCAACAGGATATATTTCTTTGGTCTTTAATGTAGAGAGCCAGCTAGATCTTCCGCACCATACTTCGTTCCTCTCATGTTATTAGTGCATTTATCATCTTACAAGTGCATGCAAGTTCTTCTGAACATACTATGTGAGGGTTCACGGGGTCTGCTGTCTGTAAAATCATTTTGTCTGATATTTTCATAAAACCTGCATCAAAAGTGCTCCCATGAGCCTGTACCCATTTAGACGAAGTCAGTATGTTGCTGTTCCTGTTCCTGTCTGGTAAACCTACTTTCTGAATATGAAATGATTGTCTGAAAAATGTCAATTCTAAGACAATCTTAGCCAGGGTAATGCAGGCTGTGGTAAGGATGGCTGTTCTCCAAACAAATTTGCGTAATCTTATTCACTTAAGTGAAAAATAACGTGTTCACATATCTGTTTTAATCCTTATCTTTGAAAAATATCAGTCCAACAGACATTAAGCAACACTCTGTGAAACTAATTATATAAACAGACATTTGCATTTTATTACATATATATTAGCATAGACTTCTCCGGGGACACCCC
>VWZD01012923.1:0-17636 GCA_013396695.1 Sakesphorus luctuosus
GCCTGCCTTTCTCCCCAGCCCCCTGTGCTTGAGAAGGTGCTGGGTCTGGTGCGTGAGCAACGTGCGGCTGTGGCTGCATCCCTGCATGGCTGAGGTGAGTGGGGCCTGCAGGGAAAGTGGGCTGGGTCAAGGCCCCTTTTCTGTGCCAGTGGACATCAAGGGTGACATTTTGGGCTCTGTCTTTCAGGAGAGGAACTGGTGGTGCCTGCCATGACCTGTCCCCCTCCAGGGCCATGAGGAGATGATCGTCCCTGGAGGACCTTCTGATTCCCTGGGAGTCCTGGCCCATTCCCCCTTAGTGATCAATAAATCCCTTCAGCAAAGCTACTCTTCGTGTCCTTGTTTGTGTTTGTTCCCATGTCCAAGTGTGTTCTCGTATCTCTGTCCCCTCCCCTCTCCAGTCCCTGCACATCTGGTGGCTCTTTGGCCATGCCCAGTCAGAGTGGGACTCCCCAGACTCGGGTGGCAGAGGGCGCAGGGGAGGGTCGGTACCAGGGCTGGGCGCTGACTCAGGTGTGCCAGGGCTGGGCCCTGACTCAGGTGCGCTGGGCACGGTTGTGGCACCGAACAGCGGGCGCGGGGTGGGACGTGCCGGGCGTGGAGGAGCGCGCAGGTTTGTGCCCCGGCGCGGAGGGAGCTGGGCTGGAGAGGGGCCGGGAGCTGCCGAGACAGGCAGCGCTGTGGGAAGCAGGGAGTGCCCGGGTACCCCCGCCCGGGGCGCTGCCAGCCGCGCAGGGACGGGCAGAGCAGAGGCAGTGCCGCTCTGCAGCACCGGGCACCGGCACCAGCCTTTCCCTGCCGGAAAAGTTTGGAGAACCTGGGAAAAGGGGACACTTTTTCCCAAGGCGGACACAGCTGTCTGTCCCGAGCACTCCTCTCTCCTGTTGCCACACATCAGGCACAGTGGGAACGTCTCTTGCTGAGCCATCACTCGGCCACTCTCTGGACATTTCATGTCCCAGCTCTGCCACCCTCCCCAGCTCTGCCACCCTCTCCAGCTCTGCCACCCTCCCCAGCATTGCCACATTCCCTAGCTCTGCCACCCTCTCCAGCTCTATCACCCTCCCCAGCTCTATCACCCTTCCAAGCTCTATCACCCTCCTTAGCTCTGCCACCCTCTCCAGCTCTGCCACCCTCCCCAGCTCTATCACCCTCCCCAGCTCTGTCACCCTCCCCAGCTCTATCACCCTCCCCAGCTCTATCACCCTTCCAAGCTCTATCACCCTCCTTAGCTCTGCCACCCTCCCCAGCTCTATCACCCTCCCCAGCTCTGTCACCCTCCCCAGCTCTATCACCCTCCCTAGCTCTGCCACCCCCTCCAGCACTGCCACCCTCCTCAGCACTGCCACCCTCCCCAGCTCTGCCCTTTTGCCCCACCAAGGGGTCACATTCAGCCCTCCACAGCTCATTTCTGAGGCAGTGGGGGGTAGGGAGCTGGTTGCCCTTCTCTTGCTGCCTCAGCAAGTCCGAGGCTTCCCAAGGTTTTGTTCCCCAAAACCTGATAGTGTGTGTTGAAGAGGAAAAATAAATCATCATCCAACAGGATTGGCCCAAAGTGCAGCAGGAAAAGCAGGTCAGATCACAGAGGTATGTCACAAAACCTCCCAAGGACTGGAGGTGTGAGATGCTGTGAGGCACAAGGACAGGATGAGCTCAAGTGGTTGGAACATGGGACTAAAAATTACACCAATATTGTGGGATCTATCCCTGTATGGACCAGGCACTAAAGAGTTGGAATTGATGATCCTTGTGGGTCCTTTTCAACTCAGAATACTCTGTGATTCTGTGGCAATGTTATTCAGGAGGTCCTGGGTGGTTGGAGCAGAGGTGCTGGTTCTGCTGAGCTCTGCTGAGACCATCCTGTGCCTGTTCCCTCTGGACTCAGAGCTCCAGGATGGAGACAATACCCACACCCCCTCATCGTTCTCTTTATTTACAGACACAACACCAGTTGGGGGTGTGGAGATGAGAAATGGCACCTTGTGAAGCATCTGCCCTCCCCAGCCTGCCCTGTGCCCACCACCAGGGCCTCCTGCAGGGGGAGGGTAGGTGGGCATGCAGGGCAGCCCATGGGCACCTCTCAGTGGCTCAGCCTCCTGTGCCTCTGGAGTCATCTACTTCCACCTGCCGCCCACCATGGTCTTCCCACGGGCACCCTTGGACCTGGAAGGGAAGCAGAAAGGCATGTGCAAAAAGGTGACCATGAAAGGAGAGGTGAGGTGGGTAGGGAGGTGTCTCTGCTTGATGTTCACTGCCCTGTGGGGATGAAGGTCTTCAGCAGCCCCAGGTAAAACCCTGGAACCTGACTCAGTGTGTTTGGGGACTCTGTGTGAACAGGCTCATGCATTTGCCAGGCATTTCTAAGGACACCCAATTCCCTTCCCAGTTTTCTCCCCACCAAGAATCCTTTTGAGAAGAACTGGTGAGCTGGATCTCTGGCTGCAGAGAGATAAAAACACCTGCAAGGTCCTTCAGGACCCACCACATCACTCTCCTTTACCAGCACAGGGGGAACAGGCACTGCTTTGGGCAAGGGTTGGCAGAAAGGAGGAGGGGAAGGTTCAGGTGGAACTGCAAAGGGCATTTGTGGCTTTGGCTGCCAATCCTTGGCATTGCCTCGTGCCTCAGCCCTGTGCTGCCCTGCTGTCCCTGTGTCCACACAGCACACACAGTGGGAGACACACAGCACCTGGAAACATCTGTACTCACCCTTTGCTGCAGGAACAGGCCATGTTGGAGAGGAGAGGAGAGAATAGAAGAGAGAGTTGGTGTGAGGGGGTGGGAGGTGGTGCTCCTGGCACAGGGGGAGCTGGGCATCTCCCATGTGAGATGGCAGGGTGGGGTGGGGATGTGAGAGCAGCATGGTGCCCCTCAGAAGTCAAACACCCTCCTCCACCCTCCTGTGAAGGGTTCCCCAGTCATGTGCAGGGGATGTGGAGACAGGCTCCCCTGCCCCTGTGGGACTGCATGGCTCCCACAGCCCATGGGATTTTCCCTCCTAGACAAGCTGGGATCTCCAGAACTTTCCTGGGATGCTGGGCAGAGCCCCTGCAGGGATGGGAGTGGCTGGAAGCTGGAAGAACCTCACAGGACACAAAGGTCCCCATGCAGAGGTGGGGTCTCCCTGCAGCCCATCCCCAGCCAAGGCCTCTGGGGCAGGGGGAAGCTGGTGTGGTGGAGGGAGGCCATAGAGACCTGTCAGTGGGAGCAGAAGAGCAGGGACCAAGATCTCTGGGCCAGACCTGCAGGTTTGTGAACACCAGGCACCAGTGGGACCAGAGGCAGCAGTGGGAATGAGAGGAGGTGGCTCAGTGAGGGTGATAAGATACAGAGGGAGGGAAATGGGGCCAGGACAGCAGGAAGCTGGAGCTGGAAGGACAGCAGATGTTGAGGAAGGATGTGTAGCCTGCCCAGGGACTTACACTTTCTGGTGGTCACTGACACGGTTTCGGAGGACATTGATCTGCAAGAAAAAAATGCAGGTGGATGGGGAGGTCTGGCAAAAGGGCCCATGCCTGGATGGGGATGAGGGTCAGGGTGAAGATTCATCACTGCTTTCTTTTTCCCAGCTATTCTTGTGTGGGGTTTGGAATCCCCGAATAGTTTGGGTTGGAAGGGGCCTTAAAGCTCATCCAGTTCCATCCCCTCTCACAGTAGGGACACCTTCCACTAGACCAGGTTGCTCCAAGCCCTGTCCAACCTGGCCTTGAACAGAGCTGTGCTGTGCAGTGCAGCAGGAAGCCTGTTTCAATGCCAAGAAGATGTCCCCAAAAGCTGGAAGGTCAGTGGGATAACCCACCTCAACTCCTGGACAGGGAGCAGAAGGAACAGCAGGAACATGGAGGGTGAACCACTCCCAGAGGCCCTGGTGGCTCACCTCGTATTTCTGCCGCTTGAACTTTTCCTGCAGGTCAAACTTCTCAGCCTCCAGATCGCGGATGTTTTGCCATAGCTCCTTGGCCTTTTCCCTGTGGGAAGAGCCACCTGGTGACAGTGCAGGAAAGGGATGTGGCTCTGAGGGAGCTCAGTGCAGGGTTTGGGGCAGTGATGCCAACACCTCGCCTGCTCCTTGTCCAGACAGGAATGTGTTACCAGGTGGTGATGCCAGTCCCACATGTGGACCAGAGCCACCATGGAGGTCGGTGTGTATGGGGACATGCATGTCCCATGTGTGTGAGCCTGGTGCCATCAGCCACAGCCTGCATGGGTGGCCCAGCAGAGCCATGTCCCCAGTGGGATATCACAGCCCATCTCCAGCTGTGCCATCACTCTCTTGTCTGGGCTGCAACCCCAGGGATCTCTCCCCAGCCCAGGATCCTGCTCCACACATCCTTGCCCAGAGCAGGATCCTGCCCCAGGAGGTGGGACCCAACCCAGAGCTCCTGCCCTGGACATCCCTTCTGCAGCCTGTGCTCACCTCAGCTTATCTTCACTGAGGTGGTCGATGTTCAGGGGCTTCCGCCGTTCACTGAGGATCTTCTTCTTCTTCTCTCGCTCTGTTTGCTTCTTCCCACCCTTTTTCTCTGACTGAGGAAACCATCAGTTCATTGGAGGGAAGGAAATCTGCCCAGCCTTTGCTCTACCCTATCCAAAGTTCTGCCCCCAACACCCTCAGCTTTTGGGACTCCAGAAACACAGAAGGTCTCTGAGGAAGTTTTGGCAATAGTGGAGAAATACCCTTATCCCCATCCCTGTCCTTGTTCCCAAGGCAAGGCTGGAGCTGCCCTGCCCTGCAGAGCTGAGCTTCCAACAGCTCTGAGCTCACTTTGGCCCTATAACATCTGCTGTGACCCAGAAACTGTGACCTGACTTTCTGCTTTTAGAAACCACAGTCTACCAACACGGGATGAGGTCACCCCATGGTCAAGCCCTTCCCAGGAGCACCAGCAGGTTCTCTGGAAGCACCTGGGGTGGGATCACACCTTCTGCATGTAGCCTCCAAAATGCAGCATGTTGGAGAGGGCTTTCTTCTTCCTCTCTTCCTCCTCAGCCCTTTTCCGAGCCTCCTCTTCCTCTTTGCGAGCTCTTTCTTCCTGCCAGGATCACAAGTGGGTCAGGAGTGGATGGAGGGGCACATCATGGACTGCCCTGCTCCCAACACACAGCTCATGCTCCCAGGCCCCCCAAGCCCACCCTTAGCCCCCCATTCCCAAGGGACACTCACGGCCATCCGGGCCTGGCGCTCCTTCTCCCTCTCGCTGCGAATCCGCTGCTGCTCCGCCCTCTCCGCTCGCCGCTTTTCCTGCAGAGGGAGAGGACGTTGGCTTGGACACCCCTGGGGAATCTGCATCCCCTCTGGGGACAGACCCCTGATTCTGACAGTCCTGAGAGCCCCAAGGGTGGATTTGCTGCTCCCATGTCTCCCAAGGAAGTGTGTGGACAGTGACCAAGTGGGAGGTCCATTAGCCACCACAGCATCACAGTAGCCAAACCAGGGGCTTCCCAGTGAGAGAAATGAGGGAACAGCTGGAGCTGTGTCAGGGCAAGGTTAGGTTGGATCTCAGGAAAATTTTCTTCCCCCAGAGAGTGGGAGGTACTGAACAGACTCCCCAAGGCAGTGGGCACAGCCCCAAGGCTGCCAGAGCTCCAGGAGAATTTGGGCAACGCTCTCAGGGACAGGGTGGGATTGTTGGGGTATCCTGTGCAGGGCCAGAAGTTTGACTTTGATAGTCATTGTGGGTCTCTTCCAGCTCAGGAGATTCTATGGTACAAAATCTGGCTCAAACTTCAGGCTCTGTCCTGCATGGACATGGGATGTCCCAGGTCTTGGTGCCAGGACTGTGAGGAAGGGATGGTGGCTGCATGCCCACAGGGGAGGGGTGGCTATAGAGGCAGAAACGTACAATCCTGTCCTTGAGGGACAGGAGCTCCTCTTCCTCCTTCTTCCTGCTCTCAAAGTGGGCTTCAATGAGGGCCTGGAGTTCGTTCAGGTCCTTCTCCATTCGCTTGCGGTGAATGTCCTGCACAGGACAGAAACAGGAACACTCCCAGGAGTGGAGCCCCTCAGAGCTGTGGAGATGATGAGCCCTCTGGGGGGAGAAACATGAGGGGATCTCCTTGTGGGAATGGGAACTGAGGGCACAACTTACGTCAAAATCCAGTCTCTCTCCATCCGGGATTTTGGGAGGCACCAGGTTTGGCATGAAGACCCTGCAGTGGAAGGTGAGCAGGAGGATGGGGGACCTGCAGCAGGTCCATCCAGCCCTCCTCCCTGAGCCTCACAGTCCCCAGGGATGGAGAGTGGGCATAGCTGCAGGACAGGCAATAATCCTCCTTACTGGGGGTTGCCAGCTGGACAGCCCCCAAGGAAGGCCTGTGGCATTCCTGGGAAGAGTTCCAAGGTGCCCACATGGCTGGCATAACTCTGCAAGCTGCAGACAACTTGGCCATGACCCTTTGCCAGCACCCTGGGCCTGGCAGCCAACCCTCTGCTCACCCAAAAGGGTACAGAGGAACTGTGTGTGTACTCCAGTGTGAGCTGGCACAGGGAGCTGGAGACCATCCTCATCCTCTGTGGGCTTGAGGGAGGGCAGGAGATGTTCAGTAGAGACACAAAGGGATGAGGAGATGATGGCTGGGAGCAGATCTGCCTCCCACACCACAGCATTCTGGGGTCCATGAAGACCCACAGGCTCCTGGCAGTGGCTCACAGCCCTGCTCCTTCAGGCAGGTGCTCTGTCCCTGGAATGCTGGCACTCATGCCATGGCCAGGAGCACAGGAGCACAGCCCTGGCTGTGCCATGGGCTCTGCATCCCAGACTGGGGTGTACAGACTTTTTCCAGCAGCTGAGCTTCTCCCAGGGAGCACATAAAATGTTTCAAAACTGCCTAAAGACCTCATTCTCAGGATCTCCTTCATGCTCTGTGTTTACCTGTCTGTTCCTCCCCTTGTGTCTCTCCATGTCCCAGTCCCACCCTGTTTCCATGCTCTGGAGGCCTTGTTGTCCCACGCCCTTTGTGGATCAGGGTGTTAAGCCCATCACATGGAACCTCTTCCCTGGCACAGCTCCCAGCTCAGACCTTGCCCCAGAGAAAACACTCCAACACTTACTTGGGTTTTGGTTTCGATTCCCCTGCAGGTGCCCAGGAAGGAGCAGGACAGAAACACAGAAAGGTCATTGTCACAGAGGCATTTCCCTTCACAGCTTGACCCAAACCCACCACCCAGAGCTGAGCTCCCCCTCTCTCCCAGCAGCACAGGCTGTGTTGGGGATCATCCTGCAGCAATGAGGTGCCCATGTGTGTGCCAAGACCCCATCACACACTGATGCCCCTGGCTGGGCAGAGCAGTGTTTGGTACCTCTTCACACAGGTGTAAGGACTGAGGGTGATACTTCACCTTCCCCAGGCTCCTGCTCTCGATCCCCTTCTCCACCTGGGGACAACAAAGTCACAGAATCACAGAATCTGCTGAGTTGGAAGGGACCCACAAGGATCATCGAGTCCAGCTCCCGGCCCTGCACAGACACCCCAACAGTCCCACCATGTGCCTTAGAGTGTTGTCCAAACCCTCCTGGAGCTCTGGCAGCCTTGGGGCTGTGCCCACTGCCCTGGGGAGCCTGGTCAGTGCCCACCACCCTCTAGAGATAAAACCCTTTCCTGATATCCAATCTAAACATCCCCCAACTCAGCTCCAGCTGCTCCCTTGAGTCCTGCCACAGCTCATGAGAGTGAGGGGGTTGGTACCTGCCCCTCCACTGCCCCTTGTGAGGATGTTGAAAGCCCAGTGAGGTCTGGCCTCAGTCTCCTCCAGGTGGAACAACCAAACGTGATCCTTTGTGTGCCAGCCCTGTCGTGCCCCCTGCCCTGGACTCTGTGGGTTGGTTCATCCAGACTGTTCCCCTCTGTCCTATGCCTGTCCCCACTGCAAACCCCAGCTCCATCCCTCCAGGATGAACTGGGAGAGAGCAGTAGGTCCCTGACAGACAAACCCCATTCACAGACAGACCAGGAGAGGCCAAGATCCTCTCAAGCAGAAACCCAGACAAGTTTTGCAAGAGCTCCAGCTGAGGGAGCAGCAGAGCCTCCCTTTCCTTCTCTGTTGTGGGTGAATTTTTCCCTGGGTAGCACAAAGCCACTTCCCCTGCTGCTCCTGCCCTGCCAGGGCAGCTCTGCCCCCTTTACTGCAGATTGTCTCCCTTGAGCAGCAAATAAATTCAACACCAAAAACCCCATTACAAAGGCTCAGTGTCTTGGGGGACTGAAATCAGGACTGAAATGGCCAAACTCATCCCTCCTCTGCTCCTGCTTTACCTTCTCCTGACGACTTCGTTTCATCTTCTTGTTCTGTTTCAAAAGCAATGGAGAGAATATGAATTAGGGCAACCCCAGGGGAGTCCCCACACCCAAACTCGGGTGGGATCTGAGCCCACCCCACCAGCTGTGACAGCTGTGGGGTCACACATCAGGCCACCCCCTCTGCTCCAAAGCCATCTCATGAACTCCAGTGCTCTTTAGGTGGTGAGACACATCAGAGCATGACCCCAGTTCTGGACCTCCCCGAGGCTGTGGGGACCCCTGGATGGAACAGGCTTGACTCATTTTGGGCATTGTTTCAGAGGGCTGAACTCAAACCCATCAGCAACCAACAGGAAGCACAAACATTCTCGTGCTTGCAGGGCCAAGGCAGATGAGGAAAGGGCATCCCAGCTTTAGTGGACACCACAGATCTGGGGGAGAGCTGCCCCTCCGGGCCACTGGCCCCTGTCACAGACCATGCTGAGACACCCCAGACCCCACCTGGCACCCCACTGGGGCAGAGTGTGGCTCCAGGCAAGCCACGGGAGCTCCTGGAAAAGCCACCACTCACCTTCTGCCTTGGTTTCATTGCTCTCCTCCTCCTCTACCTGTTCCTCCTGACCTGTGGGATAAGGGGCAGTGTGAGGCCCAGTGCCATTCCCTCTGGATCCCAACAGATCCTGGCATGGAGCTGACTGAGAGAGAGACCAGGGGAGGCACAGCCACAGGAGAGAGAAACAGCAACCAAGAAAGCAAAGGGCTTTGCTCTAACCTTTACCCAAGGGCTGCTCCGTGCTCGGGAAGGGAAAAAATAAAATAAACTCAATGAAATTAAAGGCTGTATAGCCACGTCTTGGCTTGTCCCTCATTCCCTCCTTACACCCCAGGAAGGGTGAGTGGCTGTCACTGGAGAACGTGCCTTCAGCACCTTCACAATCTTATTTGTGACACTGTTTGGAGCATTTTTCCACTGGAGGGAGCAGTGTCCCCACAAGAGTCTGCCATTGGAGTCAGAGCCGTGCTGGGGCCCCGCAGGGCCTGAGAAGACTTGTGGTCCCACAGCAAGACAGGGGGAAAGAAAAAGAAGATAGTAAAGATCACAAACCACGAGTGCATTCAGTCGGAAGGTGCAAGAGAGAAGCCACGGACACAGGAGCAGATCCACGCACGACACAGAGAGGGAGGAGTGCAAGGAGCAAGAGAGAGAAGTGGAAGAATGGAAGAAAACCCTTTCCCAACCAGGAAGAGGCAAAAGACACATTCACAGCAGCAGTGGAGAGATGAAGTAAGAAAAGGGCAATAACTACCGTCCTCTTCCTCTATCCATTCTTCCTCTTCTGGGCCAGGGAGGAGGGAAAGGAAGAAGCTCAGAGTTAGTTGGATCCATGAAGCTGTGGAGCTTTGGTGTGCATGAGACAAGGACTCAAACACCTCAGGGCTTTCCCCTTTGTGCCTCTCTTTGCTTTTAACACTCAGCATGTTCTACTGTGCCTGGCAGTGCCTGAGGCAGCAAGAGGCTCAGCAAACCCAGCTCCCCAGCCCAGCCCAGCCCAAAAGCACAGCCCAGCTGTGCCCCAGAGCATTCTGTGCACCAGGGGGAGGCAGATGGAGGTCTGTGCTTCAGCATCACTAACACACAGTTCCAGCTCCCACTGGGTTATTGGGCTCAGCCAGTGCCCATGTCCAGCATTTCCACCCCTGTTTTGAGTTAAGGGATCACTCTTTACAAAAGAGATCCTTGGAAAATTCAGTCTGGTTTGGATCCTACCGATGTTTCAAGCAGAGACACCTTGAATGTGGTTCCATCTGCCTTTCCTGGACATGATTTGCCCTCTGCAGCTAAGGAGTTGGCCCCCAAAGCCCCCCAAGGAAACCTCTGAACCCACAGCACTTGTCACTTGGCCCTTGCAGGTAAACACCCACCTTCTTCCACATACTCCTCTTCACGGAGCACACGTGGCACAGGAGAGAGAGAAGGGAAAGAAGATGCAGGTTATTGAAGTTGCTGGGATCATTTTTTGGCCTCAGGGTGGCTGCAGATGCCCCATGTCCTCTTACCTTCCTGCTCCCTGAAAAGCACAACACAAACATCTGCAGTCACACTGACCCGTGTGTCCATCAGGAGGGGAATTTGGATTTTTCTCAAGGATATCTCTCCATTCTCACAGCACTGTTGTGTGGGTGGCTGTAAGGTGGCAGTGGGGACAGGGACAAGACTGAGGTCACCCTGCAGGCTGTGGACAGCAGCAGCTGAAGGGCTTGAGTGACACTTTCACAGTGGTCAGTGCACACCACCAGTTTGCAGCTTGAGAAGATTGAGTGACCGTGGCCTGTCATCCCACAAATGGGCACCTCTCATCCCAACTTTGCCCCAGTGTCCTTCCCTGCCCTTGGGGGAGATGCACAGCCTGTGCTCAGGTGTGCCCAGGGGGCAGGATGCTGACACATGTGAGTTTGTCATGGCATTGAAACACAAGAGAAGGACTCAAAACTGCTTTTTCTGTGGTAGATGAGAAGTAGGAGCTGTGTTCACACTGATCCCTGTAAGTGTGTAATGCAGATGTTGAGCTCCATCTCTCCAGGATGTGCCTCATGGCCCAGGAACCCTCAGCAGCAGCTAAAGCTGCTCTCAAATTTGGGCCCTGGGGAGGGTGTGGCAGCAGGACCCCATCAGCAACAGACTGGTGGCATCAGGTTTTCCCAGCTCTATCTCACTGATTTAAACTGAGTGTAGGAACCATCCCTTGTCCCATCTGTGTGTGTGGGCACAGCCCCTAACCCAAAACTCCCTCTTGCTGGGGGTCTGGCACTGCAGGTGGGCACAGCCCATCTCTCCAGGATGTGCCTCATGGCCCAGGAATGCTCACCAGCTAAAGCTGCTCTCAAATTTGGGCCCTGGGGAGGGTGTGGCAGCAGGACCCCATCAACAACAGACTGGTGGCATCAGGTTTTCCCAGCTCTATCTCACTGATTTAAACTGAGTGTAGGAACCATCCCTTGTCCCATCTGTGTGTGTGGGCACAGCCCCTAACCCAAAACTCCCTCTTGCTGGGGGTCTGGCACTGCAGGTGGGCACAGGCTGGGGGGTTCCATGCTGACAAGAGCCAGTGCCCTCCCAATGGCACCTCTAAGCAATACAGAAACTCTGTGGGAAAGTGGGAATGAGGAGGAAGAAAGGGTGTTTAAAAACACACCACTTACTGCTCATATTCTTCAGTGGCCTCTTCAGTGTCCGACATGCCTGGTTATCTAGCAGAGGTCAAGGCACATTGGAAAAAGGGAGGGTTAGAGCTGAGATAAGGACAAGCACAGCCTGTCCTCCAGTGCCAGGACATGGGCACAGAGATGCTGTGTCTCCCCAAAGCACTTGGAGCTGTCCCCGGCTGGGCTGTGACAGCGTTATCTCAGCAGAGATAAGGCTCCTCCTCCCCTCCTGTCCCAGAATCACAGCTCGCCCCAAACAGGAGGCAGGAGATTAAACACAGCCCTCATGCAACACCGATAACTCTGTCAGGAGCCCAGGGCACAGCTCCCCTCTCCTCAGCCCTCTCAGGGGGCTGGATTGGATCAAGGGGCAAGAAAATCACCCCATTAGAATGGTCAGCTTGTTTTGCTTCCTGGCTATTCTTAGCTCAGTTGAAACTTTCAGGGACAGATCTTTATCTCAGATTCACAGCCCTGCACAAGGCACAGCACAAGAGCTTGGAGACAACTCCCAGCCCAGCCCTGAGAGTGCTCTGGAAAGAGGCAACCTGGGCTCAGCAGGAGCATTTCTGTCCTGGTACTGGCCCTGAGCCTGAGATCAGCTAAAAGGGATCATTCACAGCCTGGTTTAGCAAGAGGGATAAAAGCTCTGCAGAAATGACCATGCTCTTGCTCTCAGCACATCTCACCTATGGTCAGGAGGACTCTGCCCATCATCCCACCTCATCTAACCTTCACCCAACTGTGAGGTCTGCATGGACCAGCCCATCCCTGAGTATTCTGGAGCAGCCCAGAGCATCAGCCCCATGCTGTGCCCAGCCTGTGCACTGCTCATGCTCGTGCCAGACCTCAGCAGAGCTGAGATGCCTGAGGACAAGGCAAGGCAGCTCTAGAAATAACTTCCATGTGCTAAACCACCTGTTCCCGGGGCAGTGCTGCTTCACTTCTGCTGCCTTGAGTCTGGGAACAACTGGGCCTGGCTGAACATTTATTACCCAGGATGGGTAGGACAGGCCCCAGGATTGCTTATTCAAGATGCTGAATTCCAGGGTTGGAATCCTCAGGCATGGGAAAGACGTTACAGGAGGGGTGTCTGGGCACACCCACAGCTCCAGGGGTTGTCAGAACTCACTTCTGAGCAATGACTCACAAGGGGCTTTTGGAGACACATGAAGTCAGAACTCAGCCCCTTCTGCCTCAGGGTCACCTCCTGCTTCTTTCCTCATGGTTCCCTTTCTTTTGATGGATCTGGGGCTTGGCCCTAAGCACCCCCTGCAGCACCATCCCCTCCTTCTCCATTTCCCCTCAGACATCAATTCCTGGCCCTGCTTTGCCCCAGGCCCATTGTGGTTCTGAAATCTCAAGTTTGGCCAAATCTTTTATGTGGCCTCTAAGCACTCAATACTTCATGTCATCTTCTCATGACAGAGGAGTAGAGGCCCCTCCTGGCCATGACAGTGCAAACATGTGAGAGTTTATTCCCATAGTTCCAACCCTCTCCTCTCTCCTACATCCCTAAATCCCACAGAGCAGAGGGAACAGCACCAAACCCAGGACTTTTAAGAGGGTACACAAGAAAAAAGTGGCCCTGGGAAATATTTATCCATCATCTGCACAAAATCAGACAAACCTTTCCATTAAAGCTTGGAAATCCTCTTTTGATAGAATTATAAGAACCCAGGAGATGCATTACAGAGTTAAAGAGGAAACATTGCACATGTTATTGACTGCAAAATTCTCCCATCATTTGCTGTGTATTAAGCAATCCAGATATTCCTTCCACTCCTTAGAATCCCCCTCCCCTTTAGCTCAGGGCTGGCTGGTCACGCCTCTGGGGCTGAGTTGATCCTCTGTGGTCCAGATTCTCTCCTTTCCTCCAGGCTTCCCATTTCCCACTGTTTGTTCCAGTGTGGGTCATGTCACTGCTCCAATCCTGCTTGGCAGGGTCAGCCCATGCCCAGGAGCATCCCACCCCCATCCCATCCTTATCCCACCCCTATCTCACCCCACAGGATTCCAGCGAGCCAGGGCCAGGCTGGCCCAACTCTCCCATGGGCATCACATCCCTCCTGTTCCCTCCAGAGATTCAGGGAAAAGGGATCTACAAGATTCCCCCTGGAACCAGGGCTGGTAAAATCCATCACAGCCACCTTGGCACACATCGGGATGGTCCAAAGGGCATTGGGTCCTGATGCTTTCTCCATAGGAATGCTTTCATGGCAGAAACACGTCTCAGAGCAAGGGGCTGGGGGGCACCGCGACCCCCGAGCCGCATCACTGGCGGGGCTGCAAACTCTGCCCTTGCACTGAGCATCCGCCCCCGGGGGCAAGGCTGCCCCAGCCTTACCTGTGCCGCGGGCACCGGGCAGCTCCCAGCGAGCCGAGGGGAAGCCGGTGGGTGTCTGGGAAATGCTCTTGAGGGGCAGGAGGCTTTAAGGGGGCTCCAGCGCCCACCCCGGGGCGGGCAGCGCCGGCAGGAATGTGCCCGGCGCCCAGCGAGGAATGCGACACTTGCGAGCTGCTATTTCGGCAGGCGCGGCCGCTGCCCCCTCCGCCGCTCCCCCTTCCCCCCCTGGAGCCCATATAAGCCCAAGCTATTGTGTGGCCTCAGAGATTTGCTATTTTAAACCGTCCGGAGCGAGATACGTGAGTGCCCGAGGGGCTGACACAAGCCAGCCCAGCTGTCACCCAGCGCTGGGGACGCTGATAAGGGAGCAGACCCTCCCTGGTACTCCTGGCACCCCTCACTCAACCCCTGGCACCGAGCTGGAGATGCTGGAATGAGAAGGGAAGAGGCTCAGGCTGCTTTTACCCTCTCAGGACATTTTTGTTTCAGGTTTTTTCCCTATTTTACCCCTTACAGGGAGAGGGGAGTGAACAGTTCTCAATCCCAGCCCAGGAGCAGGTGACCAGGAGTGTCTTAAAAAGAGCAACTTTTATTAGAAAAAAAAACTAAAAGAAAAAAGGCACAGAGAAAAAACCAAGTCCTTTCCCAAGCCCAACAAGCAAGATCAGACCCAGGGGCAGCAGCAGCAGAGTCCCACACCAAATTTGTCACCACAGCGGCTGCTCAAGGCACAGCCCAAGCCCTTAGAATGGCCCCAGCACAAGGTCTTGAGCCCCCTGCCCATGGCACCCTAAAGCCAGCCTTGAGAGAGCATCCTGCATCTCTAGGGGTGGGCTCTCAGAGCAGGCTCAGGGGCTGCACAACCCTGGGCAAAGGGCTCAGCAGGAAGGGCAAGAGGCAAATGGGGCCCAGCACGGGGTGCTCAGCTCCAGGCAACCCCCAAAATGCCAGCCCACCCTCCCTGTGTCACTGAATGAGAGGGGTCACTGCTCGTAGGGGCAGGGGAGTCCCAGAGAAGGACAGGTCTCTGGTACAGCTGGTTGCTGGGGGGAAGCACCAGGGCCAGCAGGTCCTCCCTTTTCCCATGAGGCCCTTCTGAGCTCCACCAGCACCTGTAAGACTTTACAAACACCATTTGTCTTTGGTTGGGTCCCTCTGGCAGTGACAGCCTGGGAGGGGGGGGTGACATCTGCCTGCCCCACCTCTACCCCACGTGGGTCAGACAGCAGGGGTTGGACATGTCCATGGCTGTGCAGCTGAAACTCCCTTGGCCAGGCAGCTTCTTGCCCCACTGGCATCTTCCAGCTGTGAGGGAGGTGTGTGGGCTGCCCCCCTGTGCCAGGGCAGTTATGGGGCACAGGCAGAGATCAGGAGCAGAACACCAAAATGTCGTGGGAAAACGAGGCAAGAGTTTGCCTTCAGCATTGCAAGGAGCCTCCAGGCCTGGACAACCCCAGACAGGCAGTGAGTGAGGACCAGGGGCAAGGGAGACTCCTCCAGCCTTCTTCCTTCCCATCCCACCAGCAGAGGACCCCGGTGGTCCCCATGGCATGGGGGACTCCTGGCACTGGGCTGTTGGACGGTTGGGTAGGGCTGGGCTTTGTTCTTCAGAGTGAGCCAGTTGTTCCCAGATCATGCTGGTTTTATTGCAACTGGAAAAGAAAGTGAGAACCAGTAGGGCTGCAAACCCCCCAAAGGCAGGGGGGTTTAACCAGGACCCAAGAGGGGATGGGGTGGGCAGGCATCCCCTAAATCCCACCCCATGCAACTCCCCTTCTTCTCCCAGACCACACTCCTTCTGGCCCTTCCAGATGCCTCCAGCTGTGTCCTCCTGCTGCCTCCCCCAAGTCCTGGGGTCCTGATGAGCCCCATGTTCCCTCTCCCCCACAGCCTGGTATTCTCCTGCCCTGTGAATGATGCAGCAGCAGGCAGGGCCTGGCTCTGCCCCTGGCTCAGAGGATGCCCCAGAGCAGTTCCATGTCTACCTTGGTGTCTCCAAGGGTGTCTCCAGGCTGCTTTATCCAGACATCACGCTTTGGCAGGCTGTGGATTTTCCTGATTTCCTGCAAACAGGAGAGTCATAAGTGGCACAGGAGGGTGTTCTCCATGCACCAGGATCATGTTTGCCTTGATCTGACTTTAACCAAACCTCAAAGCACGCACGGGCCAGGTAAAACCAGCTGGCTTTGAGATGCCGCACCTGATAGACCCTCAAAACCAAGGGCAGCTCCAGCTCACAGAGAGGGAGCAGCTGTTCTTAGAGGAAGGCTGATCAAGGAGCTGTGAGCTTTGCCCAGGAGTGACCCCAGGAACAAACCCTCTCCTGGCAGACACTGAGCCAGCACAACCACCCAGTGCAGACACGTTTGGGCAGAGCTGATCTCTGCAGCTCAGCACTGGGGTGCCCAGGCTTGCCTTCTCTGGCTGTGGGGCTGGGCTGGAGCTGCCCCTGCTGGTCCTGTGCCCAGGGGCTGCAGGAAACTCTGCTGCAAGCAGGGGCCAAACAGCTCATTGCTGCAAGCAGTGATACCTGCCCAGGATTTGCTGAGCCTTTCCAAGAACAGTAAATCCACCCTGAGGCCAAAGGCTCTTCTGTCCATCCCTGTTGCATCCATGTCCATGGAGCAACCACAGGGGCAAAGTGATGATCTCTGAGGTGCCTTAGCTGGGCATTGAGCCCCCACAGCCACAAGACAGCCCTTTTTGGGGGGCTGGGTTACACATGGGGGTGCAGATGACCCCAGACCACACATGCATCAGGACCTCTCAGGGCACACACAGGTGTCCAAGCCCCTCAGAGACCAGTGCTGGGGAACTGAGGATACAGCTCAACTCCCAGTGGCCTCTGGGTCACAGCTAATCCTCCAGGCACTGGTAGAGATGGGATCACGCTGGGGTGATCTCTCCCACGGGTGACAGGGTCAGGTATCCCTCAGGTACCCCTGAGACACACACACAGCTGGTGCCTGCTCCTTCCTCACCCCATCAAGGGCTGGAATCAGCTGTCTCAGGCATTTTGGGCTTGGGATCAGGGCACAGCAAAAAGTAGAGCCCCAAAATCTCACTGTTGTGGCCTTGCAGCACCCAGACCTCCAAATCCGGCTAAAACTCCTTTCAAACCCTTTAATAGGTTCAGCCAAGGGCTCATCAACCCCTCAATCCCCACCACCCCAGATGCAGGACCATGTCCTGTCAGGGTGCCCAAGGTGTTGGCACAAGCTGGTACCTTGCCATTTTCCTCCTTGGCAGGCTCCTGAGCTCGGCTGATCCACAGATTAATGCGGGATGTCACCGATCCTGGGATCTTCAGGTTGTCCTGTGACACGGAGAGGGGCACCAGGGCTGCAGCACCAGCTCTGCCACTGCCCGAAAGTAACCCAGGACAGTGCCCAGGGCACGGGGAGCCTGAGCAAAGCTGCAGCAGGCAGAGACCAGCCCACACGCTGGCACCGCCCCAGCTCCTCAAATACCAGCAGATCGGCACGAACACACACACTGAGGGAGGAGTTTCGGTGCCCGAGCCCAGCCCCGCCTGGCACCGCTCACCAAGCGCTGCCACCGCACTGCATCCCGGCAGCAGCCTGCCAGGCTGTGTGGTGGCACCCAAAGAGGAAGGTTTGCCCCAAAAGCCAGTGCCTGCCCTGGCACAGGACGCTGCTGGGTGGGAGATCATTGATCGGGCCAGCTCCTGCCTTTACCTTCCAGACCTGCATCCCAGCAGGAGCGTGCCAGGCTGTGTGGTGGCACCCAAAGAGGAAGGTTTGCCCAAAAAGCCAGTGCCTGCCCTGGCACAGGACGCTGCTGGGTGGGAGATCATTGATCGGGCCAGCTCCTGCCTTTACCTTCC
>VWZD01012923.1:28209-45535 GCA_013396695.1 Sakesphorus luctuosus
AAAGAAAAAAAAAAGAAAAGCGCCCAGGTCCCTCCTCGCTTCCTGCCGTGCCAGGCTCCGCACACAGCCCCGAGCTCGGAGCTCCAGCCATCCAGGGCTCCCAGGGTTTCGGAGACAACTCCCTGCGGAGAACCTGTTCTACCAGCCGCTCTCCACCAGTCAACAACTCCTCCAGCGCCCGTGGAGGAGGTGAATTCCCTTGGGCTGAGTGGGAGGAGGTTGGCTCGAAGGGATCCAAAACAGTCATTAAAACACCTCCGGCTGGGCGCAGTCCGGCGCTTTCCAAACAGCATGGGAGGGTCCCCGCTCCTTGCAGCCCTTTTCGAGGTGTCCTGGATCGAGCTGTCAGGGCCTCCCCTTCTTTATGAGCTTTCCTGCAGTAGAGAACACTCACAAAGTGGCAGAGGAAGTGGCTGAAGCATGGGAGGATCCAATTTTTGGGTGCTGAAGTCCTGTGCTAGAGAGGAGCTTGTGCCCAGGCTTGTCCCATGCTTGGAGCCAGCCCACCAAACCCACCATCCCTTCTGGACTTGTCCAAGACCCCCCAGACTTACACAGGTCAACACCCTCCTTGAAAGGGCAGGTGTGAGGGCAACAGGGGGACTGTCTTATTGGGGGGACAGGGGAACTTACTGGGGGGCAGGGGCATTGTCCTGTTGGGAGGACAGGGGCATTGTCTTGTTGGGGGAATAGAGGCATTGTCCTGTTGGGGGGACAGGGGCATTGTCTTATTGGGGGACAAGGTGATGGAGTTATTGGGGGGACAGGGGGACCAGGCAGGTCCCACCCTGGTTTTTCCCAGGGTCCAGCCCAGGCACAGAGCATGGCCAGGACCTTGTGCTCCCACTGCTGCAGAGAGCTGGGTGCTGTTACAGCTGGAACCTGCAGGAAGTGTCCTCTGGGACCCCCCTGAGCACAACCTGGTCTCTGATCCCAGGGAGATCCATCTCTCTCCCAGCCTGAGGAACTGGTTGTAAGGCTGGGCTTGCCCTGCACACCTCCAGCCCACAGGGGTGTGCCGTGACCTGAGCAACTATTTTAATCAAAGGTTTCTGATTAAAATCCCATTTGGAAAAGATAACCCTGTCCAATGAGCCGTCAGCTCCGAGCAGGAGTTGTTCTCTGCCCTTCTTTCTTCTTGCAGTAACCACTTGTCTTTCAAGCGTTATCATACACACAGAAAATTCCATGAGTAGTGGCATAAGGGGAAAAAAAATCACTTAAATAACCTTGCAAGGATTCTGCTAATTGTTGGCAGACTATATATAGCTGTTGAGCATCAGAGAGTGATATAGAGCAATAAACCTCTATGATTAATGCACTGCACTTGCAAAACCCCAGTGCCAAAGGATAGCACTGGAGCACAGGACTTAGCAGGATTTTCACAAGGATTAGACTGAAGGTGGCAGTGAAAGGACACCCCCATCTGGGATCTACACATAAAGGAATATAAAACCTCACAGTTTGTGATTCCTTGCATTAATAAGATGAAGAAATTCTAGATGGACATGTAGTGTCTGGGGATTAGGCAGAGGATGAGCCTGGATGACACTCACCCCTCACCCTCCCCCAGATTTTATTTTCAGCTCAGAAACCTCCTGAGCTGAACAAAGTTTCCTCTTTATTTAAGATCTCTCAGTGGGATCAGTGGAGATGATTTTCCCAGTTTCCTTCAAACCCAGGAAAATTGTAAGTACAGAAAATAACCCCCAGCAAGAGGTTCCCAATGTCTATTCCCCACTACTGGAAAAACTCCTTTAACTTGGATGAGTCCTGCTGAGCTGTTTGTCAGCACAAAGCATTGATCTCTCATGGTTAGGGCTTTTTGCTGCCATGGAGCTCATGTTTTCCCTGTTCCTCAGGTCTTTTGATGTCCACCACAACCCCATGACATCTCTCCCAAGTCAAGAGCCAGCCCAGGGCCCATCAGCCCATATCTGAAGACATGTTGAATTTTTCCCTCTGTGTGTCGCTTTACACTCTTCCAAACATCCTTTGCCATTTCATCCCCAAACTCCAAGTCATGCCAGATCCTTTGGAACATCTGTGTCACCCTGTGCTCTGCTGAAGAGACAGGAATTATCAGCAGCAGTTTGTTATCTCACTGCTGTTTCCTATCTGGGAGTTGATGACTTAGCTCTGCTTGGACTTTCCCTCTTAGCCCTGTCTGACTGAAAGGTCTTTGCTTCTGGAAATCCAGGAAAATGCTTGTCTTCCAGGTCACCCTTATCCACAAGCTCATTGATGCCTTCAGCAAACACCAGTCACTCTGTGAGACCGGATTTCCATTTCCAAAGCTCTTTTGGCCACCCTGAGCTCACCACCAAAGCCCAGCCCAACCTGCAGGTCCTCAGAGTGGAAGGTGATGAAATGAGGGGTGAGTCTGTGAGGGAAGGGATGCTCAGGAGAACCAGCCTGATGTTTACCCAGACCCACTGCACCCACCAGGCTGTCCTGTCTGCTGTTCCAGACCTGCACAGGGAAGTTCTGTGCTCTCAGTGCCAAGGTCTGTGCCATGAGCAGGGAAGCTCCAGGGCCAAACTGCCTCGTCCCTGCTCTGCCCAGGGCACCTGCATGTGCCTGAGGAGCTCGGGGAGGCCAGACCCGATGCAGATCAGCAGAAGACACTCATCTATACCCCCTTAGGAGCTAGACCAGATTCATCAGAGGGTTTTATTTCCCTTGGGAACAGTGTCCTGTGTCTCATTCCGATGCAGATCCTGTTTCTTTGGCTACAGGGCAGTGGAGAGCTTCCAGTTTCCACAACTGTGCTGTAATTAGAGCATTCCTCAGCCTCTCCTGGGGCCCAGCAGTGAACCTTCCACCTCCACCCTTTGTGCCATGCTGGTCCCTCAGCATCAGCCATGGCTCAGCTCCTCCCTTGGCATCAGCCATGGCTCAGCTCCTCCTCCCCCCCTAGCATCAGCCATGGCTCAGCGCCTCCTCCTCCTCCCTTGGTATCAGCCATGGCTCAGCTCCTCCTTCTCCCTTGGCATCAGCCATGGCTCAGCTCCTCCCTCGGCATCAGCCATGGCTCAGCTCCTCCTTCTCCCTTGACATCAGCCATGGCTCAGCTCCTCCTCCTCCCCTGGCATCAGCCATGGCTCAGCTCCTCCTTCTCCCTTGGCATCAGCCATGGCTCAGCTCATTCCTTGGCATCAGCCATGGCTCAGCTCCTCCTCCTCCCCTGGCATCAGCCATGGCTCAGCTCCTTCCTCAGCATCAGCCATGGCTCAGCTCCTCCTCCTCCCCTGGCATCAGCCATGGCTCAGCTCCTCCTCCTCCCCTGGCATCAGCCATGGCTCAGCTCCCTCCTCTGCTCCCCAGGCTCATCCCTGCTGTGCTGTTGTGGTGGAGCACCATCATCTTCCCAGGCTTCCCCACTGGGCCCCCAATGGGGAAGTGGCCACAAAAAGGGGGGTTTGAGCCTTGTTCAGCTCCATCCCATCTCTACCACAGCTCACAGAGCTTCCACCAGCTTTAAAAGCCTCTACTCCCTCAGCTTCTCTCTGTGCTGGTGCTCTGGGATGGTCCAGGGCTGTCCTTCCCCCACCAGAATTCCTTCAGCTTTTGGGTAGATGTGCATGAGGCACTAGAAGTTGGTGATACTCTGTGAGAGGAAAGTCAGGAAGAGTCTGAAATGGGTGTGTGTTTGCTCAGAAACTGGACAAAACCAAGCACAGACTTTGCTGCAAAGAGGAATACCCATTGTCCAAAGTGCCTCACACTGCCCAGCAGAGGGGTTTTCATCCATAACATTACTCTCTTTTTAAAAAAAAAGACAACTCTTGGTTCAGAAGTTCCACCATGGTGCCTCAGAGGTGTTACATTATCCTCCAGGTTCCCACTCCATTCCCTGCAGACTGATCCCCTCATCAGATCACAGAATAGAATTATAGAATGGATTGGGTTGGAAAAGCCCTCCCAGATCATCAAGTCCAACTCCTGAGCCAACTCCAGTCCCGTCACCACATCATGGCACTCAGTGCCACGGCCAAGCTCAGCTGAAAAACCTCCAGGGCTGGGGAATCCACCCCCTCTCTGGGCAGCCCATTCCAATGTCTGAGCACTCTCTCTGCAAAGAATTTCTACCTCATCTCCAACTTCAATTTCCCCTGGCAGAGCTTGAGCCCCCCGTGCCCCCTTGTCCTATTGCTGAGTGCCTGGGAGAAGAGACCAACCCCCACCTGGCCACAACTTCCCTGATGTGGCACTTCCAGACAGTGCTGAGGTCACCTCTCAGCCTCCTCTTCTCCAGCACAAACACCCCCAGCTCCCTCAGCCTCTCCCCACAGCACTTGTGCTCCACTCCCTTCTCCAGCCTCCTTGCTCTTCTCTGGCCCCGCTCCAGCCCCTCAATCTCTTGCCTCAACTCAGGGGCCCACAACTCAACACAACACTCAAGGTGTGGCCTCCCCAAGGCACAGTCCAGGGGAAGGCTCACTGCCCTGGGCCTGCTGGCCACGCTACTTTGGATCCAGGCCAGGATGCCATTGGCCTTCTTGGCCACCTGGGCACACTCTTGGCTCCTCTTGAGCTTCCTGTCCCTCAGTCCCCCCAGGTCCCTTTCTGCCTGGCTGCTCTCCAGCCACTCTACGCCCAGCCTGGAGCACTGACACCCCTGTGGCACCCCAGGTCTAATGATGACAAACAATGGACATTCCCCAAAAGTGACATCAGTGTGAGGGACAGAACAAGCCTGGCTCACTGCCAGCAGCTGCAGCTCTGCAGCAGTTCTGGGTCTCTTGGTGTGCAGGGTCTGATGATGAGCTGGGCAGGGGCACAGTCACAGTTTGGCTTCCCAGCACCAACCAGGCCCTGGTCCCACAGCACCTGTAATGCCTTTCATCTCAGTTCCATCCCTCCCCATCCCATAAACACCACCCCAGGTTTTTTTTTTAATTACCAAATTACCATAATTGCACTAATCTCAGAGCAACTGTTCTCAACCCTTGGTGTGCCGTTTTCTGCTTCTATTCCAGGGCTGGAGAAGGCTTTGTTGCCATGAATCCTCTCTTGCATTTTCCAGCTATACCAGTTGGTCAGGTAACAGTTATTACCTCTCCCTGCACATCTTTCTTCCTGTGCCAGGATCGCTGTCGAGTGTGTGAGTTCCCTCTGGGGAGAGCACACACAGAGGGATCCCAGGACGCTGCCTGGGCACGGCTCCTGCTTGGGCACTCAGCTTGGAGGGGTGAGATCAGAGCCAAAACATTTTGCCTCCAGTGGTGGGGCAGGTTGGGCCACGGCAGATCCTGGGATCTCACCATGAATGGTCTCTGATCACCTCTGAGAGTGGAGTCACTTGGGTTGGCCAAGACAGAGACTCAATTCCCAGAGCTGTCCCTGCCCAGAGCCTGTCCTGGGATGTGTGGGGTGAGGACAAGGGCTCAGTGGGTCCTGGAGCCGTGCTAGGCTGCAGCTGCTTGGCCAAATTCAGCTTGAAAAGGCTAAAAATGGGTGGGAAAGGCTCTGTGTGCCATCCAACTGCTCCAGTCAGGGTCAGGTGGAACGACAGAGATCGAGCATCAGTGTTTGCCAATGGAGCAAACTGGCATTTCCCAGCTGGCAGCCTCCTCTGATCTAACCCAGATTCTGGGAGGAGTTTTCCTGTGAGGTTTAAATCCCCCTGCAGAGGAGCTGCTGGATGTTGTGGCAGCCCAATGATGGTGCTAGAAAGGGTTCCCATCAGTCACCACCTGCCCTCACCTTCTTTGCCCAGGGACAGAAGTGAGTGGTTCATCCCAGTATCCCTGAACTGGCCAAAGAAGGGGATGTGATGCCCAGGGCACTCCAGTTCCCAAGCCCAACCCCACCTTCCCTTGCTTGCACTGCCAGCCACAAGTCTGCTGTGGGAAATCCTGCAGGAGCCATCTGGCCTTTTCTATCCCTAAAGAAATGTCGTGTTTTCCTGGGAAGATTGAGCTCCCCTGGAAACCACACACTTTTTGATGCTGTTTCCTTCCAGCCCTGTCTGGAGACCTGTACTTTGCTCCCAATTTATTGCATTTTCTGCCTTTTACAAGCTCACTACAAAGGGATGGGATGTGCTGCAACACACCCATGGTGTGCTGTGGGTTTGAAAGCAGGGATGCTGCAATTCCTCTGGATCCCCTGGGAACGTGGACAAGGCACTGCTACAACCACCACCAACCAAAGGCAGCACTCTGGGAGGGAGGCTGAGCATCTCCTGCACTGCAACCAGCCAGAAGAAGAAATCTGGTGTGAATTCTACCTAATTTACCCCCCCAGTCCTGCTTTGGGGATGAGCTGACACATTCCCAGCTGCTTTCACTCCACCAGATGCAGTTTGGTGATAAAGGAAATTATAGGGCTGGGGGGAAGCATGAGATGTTTGGCCTGAAAGATGGATCCAGCTCATGCTCTCCTGAAATGCTGCTGGAAATAAGCCTTGAAATGGGGTTGTCACAATTCCCACAGCTCCCAGACCTGAGATGGACCAGCCAGTGAGAGTGGTGGTGTCCTGGGGAGCAAACTCTGAAGGCTTTTCTATAACCAGGGGGAAAAGGAGCTTGGGGGAGTCAACAGGCAGCTCTTTCACAGAACCTCGAGCCTGGTGATGGAGAGGTTGAAGCATTGCTGGAGCCCACAAGGGTGGGCTGTGCACGGGGCCAGGGGGGCTCACCAGGGCTGGTGGGACAGGAGGGAGCAGGCTCAGGGCTGGGAGAGGTGACCCCACAGCCAGGCTGACCCCAGCGTGTGCTGCTGGCCTGAGAGCCAGCATGGGGACATTCCAGGGTGGCAGAAAAGGACAAGGGTGTCCCCACCAGGCTGTGCAGCAGCCCCAGCCCCTGGCCAGTGTTCCCAGTAACAAGTCCATGTGGAGCTCCACCTGGGACACCATCCTTTAATGCATGTGCAGCCACAAAGGGACATCTCAGGCTGCACCTGCTGGGGGACAAAGGAGAGGGAGGAGCAGGAGCCATCTCTGGGGTCTCTCTGCAGTGGTGGGAGGGGAGGGGTGACCAGTGGCCCCTCGGAGACAGCATGGCCTGTTCAGGTGATGCCAGGGAGCTGCTGTGCCAGGGAGCAGGGCTGATGGCAGTGCTGGAAGAAGGAAGCTCAGGTCTCCTTCCCACACAGTTGTCCACGTGTTTCAGCTCAGTGGTGGATTCAGGGTAAGGGTGGAAAGAGCACAGAGGGGCAGTGAGGGGAAGGAAGGAGGGCAGCAGGGCTGGGGAGGCTCTTCTTGCTGATGCTCCTGTGGGAGAGAAACAGAGCAATGGGGCAGGAGAGAAAATTTGGGGCTGATTTCAGCAGCCTGAAGTTGGCACCAGAAAAGCCCACGCTGCAAGGATGAGTTGGGCATGGGCAGCAGACCCCGGGGAGGACGAAGGGATGTGAAGGACAGACACCCATCCCAAGTGTGGGGTGGGAGATGGGGATGTGATGCCTTTTCCTACAGGCAGTGGGGTTGGTTTCTGCATTTCCCCAGCCACAGGCACAGGTCAGGACGCTGCAGGGAGCACAGGGGGGAAGGAGGGGCATGGCCCTACCTCTCACTGCCCCGTGGGGGACTTGGCAGCATCGAACATCTTCTTCCTGCCCTCCATGCCCGACATGGCCTCCACATTCTTGCGCCAGTCACCCACTTCCACGGGGCGTTCCTGCCCAAAGAAATGCAGGATTCAGGGGCTGTGGGACACAGGGAACAGCCCCACACCCTCCCTGCCCCTTGCACAGAGCCCTTGGCCCTGGCACATGAAGGGCTGCCCTGTTGCAAACACCCTCTCCCTCAGACCCAGCTCTGCCGTGTGTCCCTCCATATTGAGCCACCTGGGAAGGTCTGATCTCCACAAGGAGATCTGGATTCATGTGGATGCTCCCCCCTCAAAGCCTGGCTAAGTTGCCTTCATGCACTGGAAGGCACAGAAACCCCAGAAAAAATTCTTTAGGAGGAAGAAACCAGAACGTGGGACTTTGGATTGATATCAGCACGCTGAGGCAGTTGTAGAGCAAAACAACTTCCTGACTCGACTTTCCAGGTCCCATAAAACCAACCTCCACCTTCTCCAGACTTCCAGAGGGGGGCTGGAGTTGCTGCTGTGGCACTGAGAGACTTGCAGCCATTTCCAGAGCAGACAGAGGAGGTGACAGCTCTGGGAGCACGTCCAGGTGCCAACCCGCAACATTCAGAGCTTACAAGCCATGCCCCAACATCATCTCACATCTAAAATAAACCCAGATCCATCCACCACCTGGTGCTGAGGGCTGAAAACACACTTTTCTATGCAAAGGACTGGAAAAGTGCTACACTAACAACAAGGGGGGGAATAGTTAAAAACTGAGATTCACATTTGATCTGCTGAGCCAGAACCCAAAGGGTTAAAACTCCTCTGGGGAGAGGCCCAAGGAAAGCAGCACAACTCTTGCTGTTGGGACACCTGCACAGCCCAGGCAGGTTTGGGCATCCCTTTCCATCCCTGCTATAGAGACTTTCCCCTCTCACACCTCTGCCAAGCTGGTGGGAACTGGGCCATTTATCTCAGGCCAAGTGGCTTGCTGGGCTGCTCTGTCTTATCTAATCTGGGTCTGGGAGTTCCCTGGGAGTTTTCTGGGTGTTATTGTACCCAACAGGAGCTCTCCTGGTTTCCTGGAAGATCAAAAACCAAACTCTCTGCACGTGCAGCTCAACGGTCACGCCAAGGGGAGCCCAGATGAAAGACCCCCACATGCTCTGGGAGGGAAGAGCATCATGGACAAAACCCTAAATCTCACTTGTTACCATCCACCAGATCCCTGGCCCAGTCAAAATGTTCCTACAACATCTCATGATGGGCAGGGCCTCACAGGGACTGCTCTGTGCTCTTCCTGAGGTTGGCAAGGGATGACAAGGGCACCTTGGAGAAGGAAGAATCTCCATCTCCAGCCTCCAGAAGAGTCACCCACCTTCTCTGTGTCCTCCTTCTTGACAGACTTCAGGTTGGCTCTGAGATCCATGGACACCTTGTGCTTGGAGCCCAGCAGAGCCCTCAGCATGGCATCGGCCGAGACCCGGACCCGCCGCAGGGGAGGGCGCTTGAACTTCCCTCGCAGGTCAAGAACTTTGATTTTCAGATCTTTAATCTGCAGGTTGAGGGGAGGGCAAAGAGAGGGAGGTCACTGCATGGCTGCCTGGCACAGAAGGGTATGTGAAGCCACAGTCTCTGCCACCAATGAGCCCCAGAGGAGGGTGTGGCTCTCCTGCAGCCAGGAGGACCATCCTCACCAAGGGATTGTCCACTCGAGCACAGAGCTGCTGCCATGGCCTCATCCCATGCCTGTTCAGGTGGCAGCTGCACCACCAGAAGCTTTCAAACCCACACAGGAGAGCAAGCAGGTTGCCTGTGGGCCCTGTGCATGGTTTGAGTTCCCTTGGGCAGGGATGAACCTTGTCCACCTTGAGTGGTGCCTTGCAGAGCAAACACCAGCCCTTAGACAACCCTGGTGCATGTCCCACACCCAAGCTCAGCCCAGTCCATGTCAGACACCCACTGAGGGCCCTGGGAGGGGGTCACTGCAGAGACAAACAGCCTGTCCCCCTCCTACCTCCCGGGTGTTATGGTTGCACTTTGCCTCGATGTCGTATCTCTCTTCATCCACAATCTCAACCTTCTCATGCAGTTCCCTGCACAGGTCCTGGGGGCCAAGCACAACGAGGGAGCAGTGAGTGAGGCCCCTCCATGCTCCCCAGGAGCTCACCCCACCCTGGGACCTGGGAAATACCTGGAGCTGGCTCAAGGAAAGCCCACTGGTGTGCAGGGGTGTGATCCTCTCCGCCAGGTACCTTTCCTTTTCTGCCTGCTTGTCCACGATCTCCTGATCCCACTCCTCCTTTGCCTTTGCCAGCATCAAACTCTGCGAGCACAAGTCAATAACAGAAGTGTGAACAGGCTGCTCTGTTCCCCCCAGAGCCTCCTTGCACTGTGTCTGTGGGATGGGACAGTCCTGTCTGCCCAAGACCCTCATTCCTCCAAACTTACAGAGGACAACACCCTCCTTCAAAGGGCAGGTGTGAGGGCAACAGGGGGACTGTCTTACTGGGGGGACAGGGGCATTGTCTTATTGGGGGGACAGGGGCATTGTCATATTGGGGGGACAGGGGCATTGTCCTGTTGAGGGGAGAGGGGCATTGTCTTATTGGGGGGGCAGGGGCATTGTCTTACTGGGGGGACAGGGGCATTGTCCTCTTGGGGGGACAAGGTGATTGAGTTATTGGGGCCACAGGGGCATTGTCTTGTTGGGGGAATAGAGGCATTGTCCTGTTGGGGGGACAGGGGCATTGTCTTATTGGGGGACAAGGTGATGGAGTTATTGGGGGGACAGGGGGACCAGGCAGGTCCCACCCTGGTTTTTCCCAGGGTCCAGCCCAGGCACAGAGCATGGCCAGGACCTTGTGCTCCCACTGCTGCAGAGAGATGGGTGCTGTTACAGCTGGAACCTGCAGGAAGTGTCCTCTGGGACCCCCTGAGCACAACCTGGTCTCTGATCCCAGGGAGATCCATCTCTCCACCAGCCTGAGGAACTGATTGTAAGGCTGGGCTTGCCCTGCACACCTCCAGCCCAGAGGGGTGTGCCGTGACCTGAGCAACTATTTTAATCAAAGGTTCCTGATTAAAATCCCATTTCAGAAAGGTAACCCTGTCCAATGAGCTCCTGGAGCTGTGCCCCCAAACACACATCAAACCCTCCCTGCACCTTTGGTGTGGGGGGCCCCAAAGAGGGGGGAGCAGCAGCACCCAGGGCTGTGGTGGTGCCATGGTCCCCGTGGGTGCTGACGTTGGCACTCCCGGTGCTCTGCTGGGGCATGGAATGTTTATCCCAAGCCACATCCCGGGGAGCTCCCAGGTTTGTGCTGCAGAGCTGCTGGAGCACAAACAGAGGGGCTGTGGCTTCAGAGCTGAAGGTGGCAGAGCCTCTCCCCTCCACAGTGAAGGGGAGGTTTGTTTGGTGCTCGGACCACAAAGCCCACATGAGTGAGAAGACACGAGGTGGGATGGGAACTGCCCCCCACAGCCCATATTTGTGCCATTCCTCATCCCTGTCCCACCAACCATGTGCTCCAACCTCAGCTCCTTTCCCCCAGCAACACAAATCCCAGGGAGTTTCCAGCCCTCAGGACTCACCTTCAACAAGAGTTTGCGTGAGGCTGTGATCTTGGATTTTCTCTGGGGGAAAGGGGAGGAAAGAGAAAACACCCTTTGAAAACAAACTCACAACAAATGCAGAGCAGTTTCGAGATCACTCTTGAAAGGAAAGGCACTTACCTCCCTGCAAGCAGGTGAGCAGCCAAGGAGGAGCAGTGAGACATGAGAGGAGAAAACAGGGCATGAGTGAGAGTAAAAAAGGGAATGGTCAAGAAAAGCATCTTGTGGGATTGCAGTTGGTTCTTTATTTCTGTATGAAATGGTTGTCCCCAGCACGTGAGCCAGGTCTGAGGTGATTGTGCTACAGTGGGAGCTCAGAGCCACTGCTCAGAAAGCCAAAATGCCACTCAGATGCCTCAGGTGAGCTGACAGAGTGCCCATCCTGCCAACCCCAGCTTGGTCCCTGCTCTTCATGCCACAACACCCTCATCCAGGGTGGGATGTTTGGATCCTTCTCAGCTTTGCAGGGCTGGACCATCCTCGTGTCTTTGCTCACTGAGGGTTGACAGGGAGGTTTCTCCCTTCCCTGCACACCAGGGAACACGTTCTACTGTCCAATGTGCCCCTGGGAACCCCACGGCAAACCAAGTGGTGCTGCCCCCCTTCAGATCCACATTTTGGGGTCTAGGAAAGCTCAGAGGTTTGAACTGGGACATTGGAATCACTACCAAGTGTTGTGTAAAGGTTGGTTGTGGAAGGAGGATGGCACAGAGCTCTGGAGCTGGGGTGGGGCTCCCAGTTGAACCCTCCACATGGACAAGCTCAGCTGGCACACGAGCCACCAGGAGAGGGGGTTGTGAATCCGAGGGCACCTCGTGCTACTTACGGCTCTGGCATCGTGGCAATGTGATCTTGGCCTGCCAAAAAAATAATTTAAAAAAAAAAGGATGAATTGAGAAACAATCAAATCCAATAGAATTAGCTCAGTTGGTTAAAACTTGGTTCTAATTACACCAAGGTCATGAGTTCAATCCCCTGTGTGGGCCATTGACTTAAGAGCTGGACTCGATGATCCTTGTGGGTCCTTCCAACTCAGAATAGTCTGGGATTCTGTGAATAGAACAAAATTCTTCCTCTTATTCAGTGCTGGGAACATGGGGGATGATCCCACCGAAGACGTATGTGTTTCCAGGTTTATATTCTTAGTTACAACTGATAACCCCTCCCCAGAGTTAACCAGGATATTTTGGGTGACTTTTAACACATCTGATGGGCTGCTCTTATCTCTGCAGTTCTGTATTTCCTTTACAGCTTCAAGCCTCAACCTAAACAGGTTTTCTGATCTATTTCCTACAGCTCAGCCTTTAATCTAAGCAAGGTTTTATTTCTTAAAGTTCGTGTTATACCTACAGGGTTAAATTCCTCTTTGTCTGAAGCTCTGCATGGTTAAGATGACTGACAGACTGAGGTAACAAAATAAAAATAAATAAAAAATAATATAAAATACAAAGTTCTGATTAAAAATTAGTAAAAGAGCATGATGATTTTATGGAGGAGGGATAAAATCCATTTCCTTAAGGGGTCCCTGGATCAGGGAAGAAGCTGAAACAAAGGCACAAACCCGGCGAGCAGCGCAGGGACGATGCCCAGGTGCGGTGCTGCCCCGCGCTGTCGGCGGAGGGCGAAGCAGCTCCGCAGCCTCAATCACGCTGTGAAACACCGGGACGAGCCCTCCTGGCTCCGGGGGAACCTGATTTCATTGCGGGCGAGCTCGAACGTGCCGCCAGCCCGCCCCGCAGGGCTCGGACTGCCGCTCCTCGGGGCTTTCCCCAAGCGCGGAGCTGCCCTCCCTCCGGCTCCATCACCCGCCCCAGCCCCAGCTCGGGGAGAGAGGATGGAAATCTCGGGAGAAATGGGGTGTCCTGGGGCTTCCCACAGTGTGTGGCCTCGGGGAGTCCTGTCCTGCAGCTCCCTGTGAGCAACGGCAGGGCTGGGGGAGCCAAAACCCAGCTGGGCAGTGATGGACAGAGGGGCGACGTCTCTGCCATGGAGACACACTGGGAGAGCCGGGGGGGTTCAGTCTGGGGAGGGGAAGGCTCCAGGGAGACCTTAGAACTTCTTCCAGTGCCTGAAGAGGCTCCAGAAGAGCTGGAGAGGGACTTTGGGCAAGGGATGGAGAGTCAGGACAAGAGAGAATGGCTTCAAACTGACAGAGAGTAGGTTTAGATTAGAAGAAATTCTTCCCTGGGAGGGTGGGCAGGCCCTGGCACAGGGTGCCCAGAGCAGCTGTGGCTGCCCCATCCCTGGAAGTGTCCAAGGCCAGGCTGGACAGGGCTTGGAGCAACCTGGGCTGGTGGGAGGTGTCCCTGCCCATGGCAAGGGGTGGAATGGGATTAATTTTAAGGTCCCTTCCAACCCAAACCACTCTTGGATTCCATAAGTCACAGCCCTCACGTTCCCTGAGCAGCCACATCTGTGGTGAGACACTCCTGGTCTCATGTTTTACATCTGCTTGGTAATCCCATGCCCTGGCAGCTGCTCCAGGCTGTGCTGCCTCACTCTCTCCCCTGGCACTGCCCTCGCTTGCCAAGAAACTGGGGCACAGTTTGAGCCCCAGTGACAGAAAAATATGTGGCAAAATGCCAATAATTTTAATTCTTTTTCTCTTTCCCACCAGCAGTGACAACCTAGTGCCATATTTTAGAAAGAAATTGTATTTTCCAGGGGTGTGTTTAGTCCTTGTTCTTAGAACTGAAATATTTTAGAAAGAAATTGTATTTTCCAGGGGTGTGTTTAGTCCTTGTTCTTAGAACTGAAATATTTTAGAAAGAAATTGTATTTTCCAGGGGTGTGTTTAGTCCTTGTTCTTAGAACTGAAATGGCCAAACTGGGATTTTTTTTGCCCTGATCATTTTACATCCCCCCAAATTTGTAAAGGAGTTTTGTCTCTCCTGCTGGAACAAACAAAAAGGAACAATTTTGGTCTCAAAAGCTGCTCCCAGGTGTGTGTGGAGCCTGTGCCAAGCAAAGCTCAGGGCACCTCCTGGCTCTGTCCACTCATCCCTGTCCCCTCCCCAGGCTCTCTGCAGCCTGGCCAGAACTCTGTCCTAAAGGAATGGAGCTGGGAGGGTGAAATGCCATAAAATCCCAGAAGGACTCACCTCCTCCAGAGCCTCCCAGATCCCTGGATTTACAAGGAAAAATCCCAAGAAGAGGAATTTTTTTGTCCTTAAAGCCACATCAGTCAGAGGCTTTTTCACGCCTTTTGGTGGGGGTTTGGTCCCGTGACAAACATCCCAGAGGAAAACAGTGCATTGAGCAGGTCGGGGCCCAGCTGCTCCCCCAAATTTATTTTCGGGGTGGCAGAAGAGTCTTTGTCCCTCTGGAGGTGACAGGGGCTGGTGAAGCCCCTCAGTGTCCCCAGAGTTCCCCACCAGTGTCCCAAGGAGGTGGGACCCACATGGCACCTCAGGCTGGCGACCTCTACCAAGGTCAGTCACCTTTTAGGGTCAAACAGTTCCAAATTGCCTTCCTGGAGGACAGCCAGGACTCAGCTGTGCTGGTAAGACATTCCCAGCAATTCCCAGGGCCAGGAATTTTGGACTCTGACTGGATTTGGAGCATCCACAAAAGACTTTGATGGGGATGGGAGGATCTGAACAAGCTAATCCTGCACTGTTTGCACTCCCGAGCTGTGAAAAGCTTCAAACCTTTATCAAACCATGAGATCATGGAAATCCTTAAAAGGAATAATCCCCAAAAGCCAAACCTGGTCAATCCTGACATCCTCCCCCATCCTGGGAGGCTGGAGACAAACCACGAGCACCCTCCCAGTTACCAGGATGCCACACTCTGCCCCACCCTTGCAGCCAGACTGGGACACATGGGGGAAATGCTCCCCAAAACACTCCTGTTTGCCAGAAAATCAACCAAATCCCAGCTCCAAAGTCCTTCTCCTCACCAATCCTCTCTCCAAGTGCAGAGGGGAATGTTTGACCCACCTCAGAGAGGGGGAGAAACTGAGATAAATTCACACCCCCCTCCTCCACGCCGCCACGTGGGAGTGCCAGGGATGCCCCGGGTGTGCCCACCAGCACACCCAGAGAGCTGGGGCGAGCCGGGCAGAGCCTTACCTGGGGCTACGCAGGAGGGAGGTGATGCCTGGCCCCGGGAGAGCCGCGCAGTGCCAGGGCCGGCGGCCGAGGGGCAGTATTGAATGGCAGCGCCGCCTGCAAGTGGCCAGTAAAAATAGCACAAATCCCCTCCTGCTGAGGCGCTCGCTGCGAGTCCCGGCACGCTGTGACGTGCTGGACACACCTGGGGCACGGGCTGGGGCACGGGGGGCACACACACATCAGCCCCTGTGGCAGGGTTGGAGCACCCCTGGAGTCCAGGAATCCTGATGGGGTTAGAACAGATGTTAAAATTCATCTTGTCCCACCCCTTGCCATGGGCAGGGACACTTTTTGTCCCAGGTTGCTCCAAGCCCTGTCCAACCTGGCCTTGGACACTCCCAGGGATGGGGCAGCCACAGCTTCTCTGCCCAACCTGTGCCAGGGCCTGCCCACCCTCACAGGGAAGAATTTCTTCCCGATATCCCATCTAACCCTGCCCTCTGGCAGCAGGAAACCCTTCCCATTGTTCTGTCTCTCCATCCCTTGTCCCAAGTCCCTCTCCAGCTCTCTTGGAGCCCCTTTAAGCACTGCAATGGCCCAGCTTGGGCAGCACTCGCTGCTCACATGTGTGTGGTGTGTGAACACACAGATGGGCAGCTCAGGCTGATGGGACTGTGATGGTGATGCCCATAGGGATGGGGATGCCCATAGGGATGGGGATGCTCATAGGGATGAGGTGATGCCCACAGGGATGGGAATGCCCATAGGGGTGGTGATGTCCATAGGGATGGGGATGCTCATAGGGATGAGGTGATGCCCACAGGGATGGGAATGCCCATAGGGGTGGGGTGATGTCTATAGGAATGGTGATGCCAGTAGGGGTGGTGATGCCCATAGGGATGGGGGGGTGCGCACAGGGATGGTGATGCCCACAGGGATGGGGGGATGCCCATAGGGATGGGGATGCCCATAGGGATGAGGTGATGCCCATAGGCATGGGGGGATGCCCATTGGAATGGGGATGCCAGTAGGGATAGGGATGCCCGTAGGAATGGGGATGCCCATAGGGATGAGGTGATGCCCATAGGGATGGGGCGATGCCCACAGGGATGGGAATGCCCATAGGGATGGGGTGATGCCCATAGGGATGGGGTGATGCCCATAGAGATGGGAATACCCATAGGGATGGGGATGCCCATAGGGATGAGGGGATGCCCATAGGGATGGGGACGCCCATAGAGATGAGATGATGCCCATAGGGATGGGATGATGCCCATAGGGATGGGGTAATGCCCATTGGGATGGGGTAATGCCCATAGGGATGGGGTGTATCCTCATGGCACCTCTGCCTTGCCCCTCTCTGATGGGAAACAGCATCAGAAACACTGGAAAAGCTCCAAGTCTTTTCGGAGGAGACAGAATCCATGAGATCAAACACTGCGGTGCTTTTACCTTGCAGAAAATCTCTTTTTCTTTCATTTCTTTTTGGTGGTTTTTGGTGGGGTTTTTTTGTTTGTTTTGTTTGGTTGGTTGGGGTTTTTTAATTTTATTTTGGTTTTGCTTTCAATAGATCTCTGTGGGGTTGAGGGGTGGGGGGTTATGAGCAGCCTGGGGAGCTGCTGCAGTGCTGACCCCCCTGCATGATGGGACAAACACAGAATGATGTCCCCAGGGAGCAAGGGACCTCCTGGGAGCCACCAGAGCAGGAGGATAAACCCACTCAGGCCAGGCTAGGGCACGTTGCTGAGGGGTGATGGGGTAAAACGATGGATTTGGGACCAAGACAGACCCTCCAGGCTCACCCAGCACAGCACAGTGGGTTGGGATGCTCCAGCAACTTTGAGCCTCTCACAGCCTGAAGTTTTCCCTGTGAAATTCCTGAAAAACAGCAAAAAATCTGCTCTCTCACCCCCCTGCACCCCACAAAGCCCCTTGCCCAGTGCCCCTGTGGGGGGAGCATTGGCGTGGCCAAGGATCACAGGGCAAAGCAGCACCTGTTCCCTGGGATAATTTTAGGGCCAAATTTAGGAGCAAACAATTCCCAGCGTGGGGCCCAGCAGGGACAATGCCTGGTATGTTAATCCTCGGGCTCTTTTGGTCGTGGAGGGACACACAGCTGCGTGC